>CM064499.1:7797650-7840150 GCA_032716605.1 Paralithodes platypus | reverse complement strand
TACGGCTTGCCCTTTTAGTTTAATTTCGACGGTTAACTTCTTTAGTACGGCTTGCCCTTTTAGTTTAATTTCGACGGTTAACTTCTTTAGTACGGCTTGCCCTTTTAGTTTAATTTCGACGGTTAACTTCTTTAGTACGGCTTGCCCTTTTAGTTTAATTTCGACGGTTAACTTCTTTAGTACGGCTTGCCCTTTTAGTTTTCCCTTTCCCTTCCATATATTTTCCTCTCATGTTCGATTTTTATTCTTCCCACTTCCCTGCTTTCCCTCTTTTCTCTCTCCCTTTCTCTTTCTTCTTCAATTCCTCCTATAATTCGTACTTTCTTCCTTACCCTTTCTTATTTTCCTATTGTCCAACCTTTCTTCTTTCCTCCTTTTGCTACCTTTAGTAATATCCTTCCTTCTTTCTCCTCTTTTTCATTCCTTCCTTAGCACCAATCCTCCTTTCTACGCACATCAATTCCTTTCCAACCATTCCTGGCTAATTACCTTCTGTCCTCCTTTTGTTCTCTATTTTCTCCCACCACTCTACTTTCCTATTTAATCTTTAGCCTTCCTGTCCTTATTCCTTCTGTCCCTTCCTTCCCTAGCTATTTTGCCACCTTAATGCCTCCCTTCCTCCCATCATCCTTGTAGCCTACACTTCACCGTTTCTGAATCATCTCATTCCCTCTCTCCCTCCCTTCCAATCATTCATAGCTAGTTTCCTTTCTTCCTTCCTTCTTCCTTTTCATTCCAACCTTCCTTCCTCACTTTTATTCCTCTCCCAACATTTCATTCCAACTTTCCAAGGTCTGCGAGCTACGTTTCCTTCTATTTCCTTCTTCCTCTGTCCCTTCCTCCCCCCTCCCCTCCTGTTCACCTGACCTCAGCAAATTAGTCGTCATCTTCCTCACCCTATGTTGGCCTCTCAAAGGAAGGGAGTGAGGAGGAAGGAGGGAAGGGAGGGGAAGCAAGTTGGTAGGAAAGAAGAGAGGAAGAAAGAAGGAAGAGCTCGGAGGAAGGAATGGAGAAAGAGATAAGAGGAAGAATATATATATATATATATATATATATATAGGGGAGGTTTGGTGGAGTGGTCTTGCCACTGGATTGGTAATCCAATGGACCCGGGTTCAAATCCCGATATGTCAATGGGAAGATATTATTGGGATTGAATTTGTGCTGTACCTAGTATCAGTGCATTACCACAAAGCCCACCGAAATGCCAAAAAATACCCTCATTGTTCCCTGATTAAATAGCACTGTATGAATATTCCCATATTCAAAATATGCTACAGGGGAACAATGCCTAGTGAGTTCACTGCTCAATAGGTGGCATTCTGAGAGTGAGGGTTTGAGTCTGGAGGGTGAGACAGTGAAGCACTTGAACGAAGCAACCAGCGGCTTCAGAGATGGAGCTGCTTCGAGCCATGAATGGATGCTTCACATGTCTCACTCCCCAGACTGGAACGAGACCTCACGGGCTTCACCGTGTTGAGCGATGGATTGTAAGGGCTCTCAGCCTATGCCCGAGAGGGAGTAGTTGGAATATAGAAAAAAAAAAAATATATATACCGGTATATATATATTTATATATATATAATTATATAGTCTCTAAGAAGCGGGAGGGGAAGGAAATGAAGGAATGGAAACATGGCGAATTACAAGGAAGGAAGGGAGGAAGGAAAGAGAGGGATACGAGTGAGGAAGGAAAGGGCGTGTTAGGAAGGTCATTGGGATGTAAGGATGATAGTAGCTGATACACCAGGTTTGTTCTGGGGTTGATTGTTTTTAATAGGTAGGTTCTACTTGACTGGAGGAGCCGAATTCGCTTTAACACATACACAGAAAGTAATAGAGGATATTTATAGCAATACATACATTCATAATATATTTATTTGCTCAAGAATATTGCATACATAATGTTTTGCCGGGTTATAATCCAACAGGCTTCAGTATTATATCTTAATAATCCGAATTTCAGATAATTAGATGTGGACTATATCTCAACAGGGACACATCGAGCTTAGTGAATTTGATAGGTAAATACTCAATCAGGCAACAATAACACAATAAACACATAAACACACAAGTTAGATTACACTCTTATTTATTCAAAGGCATGGGTATATATATATATATATATATATATATATATATATATATATATATATATACATGGTAACACTGTACTATACTGTTATTAGAACAGCAAGTAAGTATAACATGAATAAGAGAGCGAACTAATTCCACAGGGGAGTGAAAGGTACAGCATGGTGGACAGAAGAGGTAAGAATAGCTGTGGAAGAAAAGAAGAAAGCATATAGAGAGTGGTTGGGTAGTAGAGGGAATGAAGATTCCGAGAGACAGAAACGAGCGAGGTACGTGGAGAGTAAGAGGGTGGTGAAGAGAGTAGTGAAGGAAAGTAAGAGAAGAGCAGATGAGGAATTTGGAAGGAATCTGAGTGTAAAATGGAGGGAGAGTAAGAAACTGTTCTGGAAAGAAGTCAAGAAAGTTAGGGAAGGTAGCAAGGGAAACAGTAAGGGTGTGAAAGATAAGAATGGGAGAATGCTAGCCGAGAAGCAAGAGAGAGTCGAAAGATGGAGGGAGTACTTCAGTGAGTTGCTAAATGAAAGGAATGAAGAGCCAGCAAACATAGCTGGATATGGTATGGGAGGGAGAAGAAGAGAAGTAGTGGAGGAGGAGGTGGGGATCAGGAGGTCAGAAGTGTGGGAAGCCATGAAAAGAGTGAAGTTGGGGAAAGCACCAGGAACAGATGGAGTGTGTGGGGAAATGTTGAGGTATGGTGGTGAGATAGTGATAGAATGGGTATGGAAAATGTGCAAACTAGCATGGGAGAAGGGGAGTGCACCCGATGACTGGAAGACTGGCATAATAGTCCCCCTATATAAGGGCAAAGGGGAAAGAGGAGTGTGTGGTAACCACCGAGGAATATGTCTTCTAAGCGTAGTAGGGAAGGTATACAGTAGGGTAGTGATTGAGAGAGTGAGAGTGAGAACGGAGAAATGGATAGGCGACGAGTAGGGAGGATTTAGGAAGGGAAGAGGATGTGTAGATCAGATTTTTACCCTGAATTGTGTTGTGGAGAAGTATCTGGAGAAGAAACAAAAGGTGTATGTTGCCTTTATGGACTTGGAGAAGGCCTATGACAGAGTGGATAGAGAAGGTTTGTGGAAAGAACTTAGAATATACGGAGTAGAGGGCAAGTTGCTGAAAGCAGTGAAGAGCATGTATGAGGGTGCAAAGGCGGCAGTACGTGTGGAGAGTGAGCAGAGCGAGTTCTTTGACCTGAATGTTGGTTTGAAACAGGGGTGTGTGATGTCCCCGTGGTTGTTTACTGTATATATGGATGGAGTTATGAAAGAAATACTATCAAGAGCAGTGGATGTTGGTGTATCGCTGAAAAGGGAGGGAATTGAGTGGAAGCTACCTATACTGCTGTTTGCGGATGATACAGTTCTGATGAGTGATAATGAATGGGAGTTGCAGGGTCTGGTAAATGAGTTTGGAACAGTGTGCGAAAAACGGAATTTGAAGGTAAATACGGGGAAGAGCAAGGTTATGGTCTTCGAAAAGGGTGAAGTCACAGAGTGTGAGGTGAAGCTGAACGGTCAGGCTATGGAGATCGTCAACTCTTTTAAGTATCTGGGCAGTGTGTTGAGTAAAGATGGGACTATGGATGAAGAGGTGCGGGAGAGGGTACAAAAGGGGAAGAGGGTTGTAGGAACGCTAAAAGCAGTAACAAGAAATAGGGTGGTCAGTATGGAAGTGAAGAAGTCCTTGCATGACAGTGTGGTAATCCCGACACTGACTTACGGAAGCGAAGCATGAACGTTGGTTGAGAGACTCAGACCAAGAGTGAGAGCAGTGGAAATGAATTTCTTAAGGAGTGCGTGCGGAGTTACATGGAGGGATAGACAGACTAATGAGGAAGTAAGAAGGAGGTGTGGTGTGGAGGTAGATGTGCTGGAAAGTGTGAAAAGGAACAACTTGAGATGGTTCGGGCATATGGAACGTATGGAAAGGGAGAGAATGACTAAGAGGGTGTACGAGAGCGAGGTGGAGGGACAGAGGGGGAGAGGTAGACCGAATATGAGGTGGAAGGATGGAGTGAGGAACTACATGAACGAAGGCGGTGCTGGTTGGGGGGAGGGGCGTCGACTGACTGGGGACAGAGGTGCATGGGGGCGGTTCGTTCGTGGTCACCCCTTCGGGGATCACGGCGTCAGGCAATAGATAGATAGATAGACTAATTCCACCCTCTACTGAGTTTCAAGTTATTACTTGAATGGCAATTAAAGCATGGAAATACACAAAGATATTCAGATAAACATATACACAAACAAGAATCCTTGACAATAATACATATGCGAGCGAAATGTCTAGCGTGAAGTATTCTGACAAAGAACGATAGAGTGTGAACTTATCACTCAGCTGCGGAAATGGTAGGGTGGTAAACAACAGGTATACAGCCCGCGCTCAGGTGGGTACATCAAAGGAACCGCGTTATAGCCTATAGTTCAGGTGGACTGAGGTCTCGAGCAATAACTATTTATTTAATGCGATATTAAATTAGGGGATAAGGTTAGGCGGTTTATTTAATTCTAGAGAGGAAGATAGTTTAATTTGGAATACAACTATCTAAGAATTATTGGGAATAATCTCTCACATGGGACACGTAAATAAGATTCGATACTAAATGAGGTTAATTCACACGGATAAATGAACTCAGATTCACAATAATTATAGTGACTGAATTGAGATGGATAATATAAAATTTATGAGTGAAGAAATAATTTATTAGAGTCTTAAGGAACACACTTATATACGTGCGTGAAAATAGCTTGTAAAACGAGCTATTTAAACGGTTATATTTAAGGAATACCCTAAAGGGTAGCAAGAAAGGAGTTTTACATATGTTAATAAAATCCTAAAGAACGCAGAACTAACGTAGCGCTGTATTATAACGTAAATACGAATATAATCAAGGGATTACTATATTAAGTAATAAATATGATCTAGAACCAAATAATAGGCGGATCAAATCAAGAACTGGAAAATCTGAGTTCCTTGAAAGGTGTGGAAAGAATTATATGACCCGAATCACGTATATGATTAGATTACTCACAAGAACTAATAGAATTCAAGTATCTTGATTATGAGTTAAATCTAACTCGACGGAAGGGTTCTTTACTTTCAAATTAAAGGGTGGAAGTATCAATTCTCTGGTGATTATTATATGGATATATAAATCCTAAATTGGGCGTAGGTTCTAGGTAAATAGTGAATTTAAATAGGGAATCACTTCACGGTATACACTTTCACTTCGACTTGAATACACAAAGAATAATCAACACATAGGAATAAAATCTGAGATTATTCTGGTTAAATAACGCGTGTAAGAATGACTATATGTAACGTACATACAATTTAGGTTTCTGAAGGATTAACACAATTTATCTTGGCAATATCTCGTACTTAACCCGTTGAGTACCGTAGGATACAGTAATAAAAGTCCCCAGCAGTCCCAAGCACTGTGGCGAAAATGGCAGGTGAGACCACCTTTTCACCTCAAGAGATGAGGCAAGACTGGATCTCTCACTTTTTTTTTGTTTTTTTTACAAGGCTTAAAAAAAAAACATTAAAAAAAAACTAAGCCTTGTACAGGCAGTTACAAGACAAATACATTACTGACGAATATACTCGGGCCTGGGACTGTAAGGGTAAATAAAACACTGTACGGATCAAAGTTAAAGAGTTTACACGGGTAACACAGATTCAAGATACATCTTAGGCACAGATCTATAATTAAGTATAATAGAATACTCGCATATTTTATCTTACCTTCTCAACAAATAGCCACAACTTATAACACGCAGAAACACTTAGGGTATAGGATATAGGTGGCCATGAACGAGAGTCTAGACGACGTAGGACTCTGAGTTCTGGTGGGCTGGGCGTGGAGGGGAACTGGCCTTTCACTTCAAGGGCAGGTCAGCACACTCTCTCATACAGGACGAACAATACCAATCCTATCCCACATCTGGTTGTAGCCAGTGGAAGGAAGCAATAGTATTTGCTAACTTCTTTCAGTTTCAGTCAGGCTATATTCAGGCTATATTTAGTGTTCATTTTGGTCTAATTCGGTAACATAAGGACATGTGGATATCGTTGTTTTGGCAATGGTGAAGGTAGTTCTTAAGCTAAAAATACATGGTAGTTGTAGTACTTATTTTCTTTTCTCGACTATACTACTTACGTGGGGGATAAATACATGGTAGTTGTAGTACTTATTTGCTTTTCTCGACTATACTACTTACGTGGGGGATAAATACATGGTAGTTGTAGTACTTATTTGCTTTTCTCGACTATACTACTTACGTGGGGGATAAATCGACAGTCATTTAGAAGTTCGTATACTTTATTTAACCAAACTTCCTAACTACTTTAATAACTGTTTCTCTGTTCGGGCCGAGATGAGTTCAAGACACGAATTGAATATTACATCGATTCACGATAGGTTGTACTTTGGAACCCTAGAGCTCCCGTTACTCCCTAGTTCATTCCGAGCCCTGCTGTGTCTACGGTGGAGACTAGGGCCTAATACAACAATCGTTATTTCCCTATTTAAACAAAAGTGATATTCTTTATCTATCCTTAAGAATTAAACATGTCCACTTGGCCTATTGTGTCTACTCCCGAAACCAAGGCATTAATACATATAATCTCTTTACTAATATTTCCTATATCTTACATTAACTCAGATGACAAAGACGTCGTTACAACAAGGGTACCTCAACACTCTCTGAATATACAATAAATTCCTACAAATGAACCGGCCGGGATTACAAGTTATTTAGATTTCCCTCTCAAATACAATCTTGGGTTCTATCACACAGTTACTCAAATGAACAGGTTGTTTACACTATTTACCTTGATAAATCTAGTTGATAATACCTTCCGATTATACGCTCACGCAATCCTATTACAAATAAGTTATATTCTCAATAAACACTTAATCAATAATATTTCTTAAATAGGTAAACTGTACCTCAAAACCTCTACACGGAAAAGATTCACGGTTATAATCCTTTATATAAATTCTTATGAATACATTACTATAATGGACGTGACGTCCTTATATTAACCCTCTCACATCCTGACGCGATTTTTGAGCCTATTAGGGATACTTTAAATCCTTTGTTACCGTCAGGGGTATCTATAAACCTTTTGTTTGTTTACTTCAACCTCTGCAGTTGTCTTTGAGTTAGCTGTGGGCAGAAAACTAATTTTGGAGAGGTAATTATAACAGTGAGAGTAATCTATTTCTTATTGCTAATCTGGCAACCTCTGCGTCCTATGGTCGTGAGAGGGTTAACGCTCCCCCAAAACTGACCCAATTGTCCACTCAAATGATAATGGATATAGTTTCCTTTTTATCAAAAGAGTTCATCATTTATATGGACTAGTGTCCTTTCCTACCTATAACTGACCTATCGGGCAACTAACCAAAACTGTTTTCCTCTGAGCCTATTGGTTGCCCCTCTGTCTTTAAGAATTGATCTTCCCCCCTTTTTACTTTATAATTAAATCTTTCCTATCAGATCCTATCTAATTACAACTCTCGGCATTACGCCTTTACTAACAAAAATAACTATTCTTAACACATCATCATTTTATGTACATATAAGTCTAGGATCTTTTCTCTTTTGTCTGTCCTATAAGGACACATCAATTATTATTGGGGAGTGAAAGGTACAGCATGGTGGACAGAAGAGGTAAGAATAGCTGTGGAAGAAAAGAAGAAAGCATAATTATAGAGAGTGGTTAGGTAGTAGAGGGAATGAAGATTTTGAGAGACAGAAACGAGCGAGGTACGTGGAGAGTAAGACGGTGGTGTAAAGAGTAGTGAAGGAAAGTAAGAGAAGAGTAGATGAGGAATTTGGAAGGAATCTGAGTATAAAATGGAGGGAGAGTAAGAAACTGTTCTGGAAAGAAGTCGAGAAAGTTAGGGAAGGTAGCAAGGGAAACAGTAAGGGTGTGAAAGATAAGAATGGGAGAATGCTAGCCGAGAAGCAAGAGAGAGTCGAAAGATGGAGGGAGTACTTCAATGAGTTGCTAAATGTAAGGAATGAAGAGCCAGCAAACATAGCTGGATATGGTATGGGAGGGAGAAGAAGAGAAGTAGTGGAGGAGGAGGTGGGGATCAGGAGGTCAGAAGTGTGGGAAGCCATGAAAAGAGTGAAGTTGGGGAAAGCACCAGGAACAGATGGAGTGTGTGGGGAAATGTTGAGGTATGGTGGTGAGATAGTGATCGAATGGGTATGGAAAATGTGCAAACTAGCATGGGAGAAGGGGAGTGCACTCGATGACTGGAAGACTGGCATAATAGTCCCCCTATATAAGGGCAAAGGGGAAAGAGGAGTGTGTGGTAACCACTGAGGAATATGTCTTCTAAGCGTAGTAGGGACGGTATACTGTAGGGTAGTGATTGAGAGAGTGAGAGTGAGAACGGAGAAATGGATAGGCGACGAGCAGGGAGGTTTTAGGAAGGGAAGAGGATGTGTAGATCAGATTTTTACCCTGAATTGTGTTGTGGAGAAATATCTGGAGAAGCAACAAAAGGTGTATGTTGCCTTTATGGACTTGGAGAAAGCCTATGACAGAGTGGATAGAGAAGGTTTGTGGAAAGTACTTAGAATATACGGAGTAGATGGCAAGTTGCTGAAATCAGTGAAGAGCATGCATTGTATGAGGGTGCAAAGGCGGCAGTATGTGTGGAGAGTGAGCAGAGCGAGTTCTTTGTCCTGAATGTTGGGTTGAAACAGGGGTGTGTGATGTCCCCGTGGTTGTTTACTGTATATATGGATGGAGTAATGAAAGAAATACTATCAAGAGCAGTGGATGTTGGTGTATCGCTGAAAAGGGAGGGAATTGAGTGGAAGCTACCTATACTGCTGTTTGCGGATGATACAGTTCTGATGAGTGATAATGAATGGGAGTTGCAGGGTCTGATAAATGAGTTTGGAACAGTGTGCGAAAAACGGAATTTGAAGGTAAATGCGGGGAAGAGCAAGGTTATGGTCTTCGTAAGGGGTGAAGTCACAGAGTGTGAGGTGAAGCTGAACGGTCAGGCTATGGAGATAGTCAACTCTTTTAAGTATCTGGGCAGTGTGTTGAGTAAAGATGGGACTATGGATGAAGAACTGCGGGAGTTGGTACAACAGGGGAAGAGGGTTGTAGGAACGTTGAAAGCAGTAACAAGAAATAGGGTGGTCAGTATGGAAGTGAAGAAGTCCTTGCATGACAGTGTTGTAATCCCGACACTGACTTACGGAAGCGAAGCATGGACGTTGGTTGAGAGACTCAGACCAAAAGTGAGAGCAGCGGAAATGAATGACTTAAGAAGTGCGTGCAGAGTTACATGGAGGGATAGACAGACTAATGAGGAAGTAAGAAGGAGGTGTGGTGTGGAGGTAGATGTGCTGGAAAGTGTGAAAAGGAATAACTTGAGATGGTTCGGCCATATGGAACGCATGGAAAGCGAGAGAATGACTAAGAGGGTGGACGAGAGCGAGGTGGAGGGACAGAGAGGGAAAGGTAGACCGAAAGAGAGGTGGAAGGATGGAGTGAGGAAGTATATGAACAAAGGCAGTGCTGGTTGGGGGAGGGGCGTCAACTGACTGGGGACAGAGGTGCATGGGGGCGGTTCGTTCGTGGCCACCCCTTCGGGGATCACGGCATCAGGCAATAGATAGATAGATAGATAGACTAGGTTAGTCAAGCATTTTCTCTCTTTCTTTTTAAGTCTTGTTCGGGCCCAATATGGGTCCTTAAAAAATATATATAATGTCTGTGGTCAAGTGTATGTGCTGGAACTGTTTTTTCCACCACAGAGCTGGCCAATAGCTCTTCTGAAAGTCCTCACTCCCATCCACTAATTGTCGTCCCTCTTGAATCGCTTGGCTGTGAGTGTGTAAACCAGCGATGTGACGACGGGCGGCCGGATACTTGTGTATTTTCCTAGTGGGCGACAGTGAGGATAATTCAGGGGTGGTCTGTGCTGGAACTTTAGGTGGGGGCAGGGTAGCTGATATTTTTGGCTCCGAGTTCCCTTTAGTGCCCGAGCGAGAGAGAGTAAGCGGGTTGCAGGAAGCTAACCCAGTGAGTTCCGAGGGGTGAATGACCCCAGTAACCTTTCCTCCCCTTGCTTTACAGTCCTGCCTCCCGCTCTCCCACGCTGTGATTGGCTGAGCGGCTCGCACGGCAGCCCACTCGCTTTGATTTCTCGCCTTCTCAACCTCCACTCTTTTCTCTTCATAATAAGTTCCTGGAAGCTGGTTGCAAATGTTTTTCAGTGGCTTACGGGAGTATAGGGCTGTCACCGAGGTATTGAATCTATTGCAACCAGAGGAAACTGTCCGGGAAGAGAACGAGAGCGAATTTAGAGGTGAGGTGGAAAGTTCAGCTTTGTGCTCCGAAAATGGAGGCCGCTGATTGGCTGGATGGGAAGGTGTGGCGTGTTGACGTTTAGAACTGTCAAAATCAGCTGGCGAGGCAAGCAAGTAGAAGGGAGCGCGGTGATTGGTGGAGGGCTTTTCTACTTTATCACCCCTACTACTGTAACTTAAGGCGAGCTCCAGATCGCCGTAACACTGTTTCCCTAAAATTTTGGCCATCCGGCTGCCACTCCACCAGTCCACTGTGCTCACAAAGGCATCTGTGTAGCTGGAGTGCAGGATTTTTATTTCACACGGCAGTTTTAGCTACTATAACTTGCCTGGGATGACTGGGAAGCTGTTTGAAGGCCCTGGTAGTGTTTATTCTCTGTCCTTTTCCATCGACCATTGCTACTAGTCGACGGAGTCGGTACTGAGGGTCAGAGGGGAGATGGCATGGTGCCTTGCAACTGGCAGGCACGTGCCTCAGGGGTCCTATTTATACCCTCGTCTGGGTACCTGATTGGTGGACGGCTAATCCTACCACTACGAGTAAGGGTTTCTGCGGGGCCCGTGGGTTTAGACGCTCTAGCTGGATTTTTATCCGGAACATTAGTCAAGGGATTTTCTCTAGATTCATTTACTTTAGCTGAGGGAGAGCCAATTATACGTTTGCCTTCAAGAAATACGTCTCTCGTGTCTACCTCGTCTCGAAAACACTTCCTCACTACTTAAAGTCTTATTGAAATCTCTCGGAAGATCTGAAACTTTGCTGTTCGGGACCGTAGACTTTTCATCATCGGTAAGCTCACAGTAATCATTTTCCCCACTTGGCGCAGTCTCTTCGTCTCCTACGTTTCCCTCTTGTCCAAACTCTCGTTAGGTTTGCGACTAAGAGACCACCAGAACGGAGAGTCCTTCGAATAGTTCCTGTTCAGGTTAGGACCTCAAACATTAGGTCGAGCTGCAGAAGTACTAGGGTCATCAGCTCCGAATTCTATCTCCTCCTCGCTCCTTTCCTCGCTACTCCATTCGCTCATATCTGGTGGTAAAATACCTTCATATCGTTTAGTATGACGAATAAGGGTAGCTGACACGATATCCCCATGATGCAAGTACAACACTAACTTGATAGGGCCCGTTTATCTCTACAACCCTGAAGGGACCCTCGTATTTCTCTTCCAGTTTACCAGCTCGGGTGGGATCATGTCTCTTCACCAGAATATATTCCCGCCGGTAATAAGGATTATTTAGAGAAACTTTCTTAGGCTGTTGCTGGGTAATATGATCATAAACTTGCTGTCGTTGCTCCCCTTGTTCCTTCAAATATTGTCCTGGTTGGGAATATGTGGCGGAATGACTGGGGTAGGGTAATAATCGTTCTTGAGGCAATTTCGGCGTGATTCCAAAAATAATCTCATCGAGAGAATACCCAGTAGTCCTACAAACTGTGGTATTTACCCCCCAGACAATTTCTGGCAGAAGTTCCAGCTAACCTCGGACGATTTTCTCCCCTTGTGAGCTCACACTAGCCCGGATAATAATTTGCTAACACCCTATGGTTCCTTTCACATACAGCATTCCCCTGGGGGTAATACGGGGAGCTGTGTTGTATCTGGTAGCCCAAGGTTTCTCCCAAGTGTTGCCAGATTTCATTATTAAATTCTTTTCCCCTATCACTCAGGATACCTCCAGGGGTGCCATATACAAAAATTACTTTTTCTAGAATAACCCTAGCCACGGTTTCGGCTTTCTTGTCCGGAATGGCACAAGCAACCGTTTATTTGGAAAAGACGTCGACGCAGGTTAAGATGTACCTTTTGTTCGTCTGTCGGGGCAGAGGTCCCATAATGTCCACAGATAATTTGTCCCACAATTTACCGGCCGTAATGTGTCCGGGCAACTGTCTAGGTCCCCGTCCATCTTTGCCCCTTTGACATCCCAAACAATTTTGAACAACTTCTTTAACAATCTGGTCAGCCCTCTTGGTCCAGTACCTTTCATTAAATTGCTTTAGAACTCGAGACTGTCCCAAATGAGCCCCCCTTCCTTCTTGTCCGTGAAGGATTTGGGATCATGTGTTTAGCCTCCAAATAATCAATTACTACCCGATCTTTAGAATCCCTCCAGGCTCCCTCAGAGAATTTTACTTTGTCGCCATACCTAGGGTCATGCTCTTCCCTGTTAGGTTCAGTGTGTTGGACGGGTGCTACCGGTAGTCGAGACAAGCCATCGGCATTAGTGTGCAGTTTAGCTGGTCTATGTCTAACTTCAAAAGAGTATTCCTCCAAAATCCCCTTCCACCTGACAAATAGTCCGTCTTCCGTTTTCATTTTCCTGAGCCATTGCAAGCTATGGTGGTCAGTGATAACTTCGAAATGGACCCCGGCTAGATATGGACGGAAATATTGTACAGCCCACACTAGAACTAGACATTCCTTTTTTGTAACACTGAAATTCTTTTCGCCCTTATTCAGCGTCCGGCTAGCACATGCTACTATGCTTTCCTTTCCGTTCACTTTCTGGGCCAATACGGCTCCGAGCCCTTCATCAGAAGCATCAGTGTATAGCTGAAACGGCTTGGTAAAATCCTGATGACAAACTATGGGGTTAGAAATAAATTTTTGTTTCAGGTGATCAAAAGCTATCTGACAACTCTGGTCCCAGTCAAACCTCCTCCCTTTTTCCAGTCTCTTAGTCATGGGGCGAGCAATTTTTGAAAAGTTGGGTATGAAGTATGAACCTTCGATAATAGGATGCCATTCCCAGAAACGCTCGGATCTCTTTGACAGAGGACGGGGGTGAGATTTCTGCAATAGATCTAACTTTATGTGGGTCCGGTTGGATACCTTTACTGGAAACCACGTGCCCTAGATATGCCACCTCACGGGCCCCTAATTGGCATTTTGAAGGCTTCAGTTTAAGTCCTGCCCCCGTGATTCTTTCTAACACTTCTTGTAGTCGGTGAATATGTTCCTCCCAACTAGCAGAAAAGATTATAATATCATCCAAGTAAGTTAAACAAGTTTTCCAGGTTAATGCCCTCAATACTTCGTCCATGACTCTAGTGAAACTGGCTGGTCCATTGCAAACTCCGAAAGGCAAGACGGTAAACTGGTAGAGTTTGCCTTCACTCGTGGCAAATGCGATTTTCTCTTGGTCCTCTGACCTAACTGGTACTTGCCAGTATCCACTCTGTAGGTCTAGGGTAGAGAACCAGGTTGACCCATTGAGTGATTCTAGCGAATCATCAATACGAGGTAGGGGTTGCGCATCTTTGATGGTGACATAGTTTAATTTTCGATAATCTACACAGAACCGAGTAGACCCATCTTTTTTTTTACCAGGACTACTGGAGATGACCACGGACTGTAGGATTCCACTACTATCCCCTGCTTAATCATTTCCTCGACTTGTTCCTTTTCTTTTTGTCTCATAATGGGATTTTGTCATCTATAGGGTTGCCTAATAGGAGGCCCTTGAGTGTGTATCTCGTGGGTGTGTCGGGTTCGGGCCAATCCGTGGTCCCCTTCGTTTTGAGCAAACACATCTCGGTACGTCCAGAGAAATTCATGTAAGGTATTGGCTTGATTTGACATTAATTGTTTCGGAATTTCAGGTAAGTTCACAGGACCGTCAGTTCCAACAGTGGTGGGTTGAGCGGGTGTGACTTGTCCTAACAGTTTTCCTTTTTGTTAATAAATAGTGTCATCTCCATAGTTGGCTAGAACTAGTTTCCTCTGGTCGGTAATAATAAAGGTGGGAGATATTCTCACTTTATTTTGTGCATCAGGTTAAAAAATCCCGGCAGTCATGCCCGGGGTTGGAGGAATCTCTATAATTTTCCAAGATCTAGGGGGGATAGACAGTTTTCCTGTGGTAGCTACTATTTGAGGTCGTAGGGTGGTCGTTGTGTCTTTCGGCCCACACTGGATAGTTACCCCCAACTGACTCATGAGATCTATCCCAAGATACCCATCGACTCCACTATTCGATTTTCCCGATAAAACACAGAAATCGGTGGTGAATTTAATTCCTTTCCATTGTACTACTACCGTATTAGTTCTCCCTAGGATCGTCAGTGGTTGACCCCCGGCTCCTGAAAACTGAATAATGGTTTGATTTAAGGGGCCCATTTCTTTCTGATTTTTTTTTTACAAAATTCTCTAAAAGACAACTTCTGTTTGCCCCCGTATCAATTAGCATGTTGGCGGCTTTCCCATTGATTACTATAGTTTCACAAGGCGTTTGTCTCTCTCAGATGTTGACCTCACCATACCGCCCTTCTATGTGAGGTTTAACAGAAAATGTTCTCTCTCTTCAGGCATCGTGACTTTTGGCTGGCTTTCTGTCTCCCTGTATTCTACCGGAAGCATTCCTCCCCGGTTTGGATCGGTTCCCCTTGGTAGAGGTCGATCGTTTGGAAGTGCGGGTCTGGGGTTAAATCTAGGGGTTGGGGCTTGTGGACGGTTGGAACAGTTCCTAGCTAGGTGTCCGGTCTGTCTACATGTGAAGCATCGGATCAGGGTTCTCGGATACCCTTTGTTTGGGTTCTCCTCCTCCCCTTTCGTTTTTTCCTCTCATACTTCTTGAGCCTCCATGATCTTTTTAATGACCTCCATGAGTTCCTTATTCACTTCATGAATAATGCAGTGCTTTCTAACTTCCACCGGGCATGCTTGAATCATAATCTCCCTGATCTCAGTTTCCTGGCTCTCTTGATCCATATGGGGATACGCCAGTTTGAAATTTTTCGCGATTTCCCTCCTCAGGGCTCTCCCATTTTGGCCGTCGAGTTTCAGACTCTTAAGTTTGTCTCTGGCCTTCCTGGTGGAATTTTCTCGGCCAAATTCTTCAATTAGGGCACTCCTAACTTCGGCCCATGACACGAGTCCCTCTAGATGTACTCTTACATCGTTCAGGGCCTTGCCTAAGTGTGCCTTACCATAAGCGATCTTCAGTGGCGGATCCAGGGGGTGTGTGGGGGGGGGGGCAGCCCCCCCCCCCCATAGTGACCAAAATTGCGCCCTTACATCTGATATATACTGCATTTTATCTGAAATACAATACATATAAAGTTATGGCGCCCCTCATGTATATATTATAATGTAAAACTTGCAAAATAAACAAACCAAAACGTATACGAACACAGTAAAAAGACAAAATAACTAATCAAAATCGCTATGTGGAAACAACGCTTAAGTAATATAATGATTTATAAATAAAAGAACACAATCAACCACATACTGTAGGGTGTACATTACTACATGAACAAGTTAATCTGTTTCCCAAGCAAACTAATCGCACACATAACAACGCACTGTAGTCACGTTCAAGGAATTAGTCAATTTGGGAAGTCGGGGACGTTCTGGTAAATTTTACTAAACTCTGCATGAATAAAGAAACTACATTAAGTGTCAAATGTTATATTACAATCAAATTTGCAACTTGACAAGATAATAACAATAGTACAAAATACAAATATAACTCACTAACGATAGTGCTATCGGGTAGATATCTGTAAGCATAGCATGCTTCAAGTTACCCCTAACAATTACTACCCTACAAATAACCTACATTTATTGTACAAATAAACTAAGGAAATCGCAAAATCAAGCAATTAATTATATCAGCCCCCAGATCGCCCCCAGATCGCCATCAGATCGCCAGGAGCGGATCCAGTTCAGGCTTAAAGGGGGGGGCCCTTTAAGCCTGAACTGGATCCGCTCCTGGCGATCTTCTTTCCATTTTCTCCTACGTCAAGTAACGTGAACTGACATTCTAACTGCTCGATCCAGAGCTCGATTTCTTCCTTCCCCTCTTCCCATAATCTGAATGGTAATACGCCCATCATTATGTCTGTTCTGTTAGATAATTATACTCAATCTAAATGATTTGTCGAATCCCACCGCTTGCCACCAAAATGTAGTACAGTACTTATTTGCTTTTCTCGACTATACTACTTACGTGGGGGATAAATACATGGTAGTTGTAGTACTTATTTTCTTTTCTCGACTATACTACTTACGTGGGGGATAAATACATGGTAGTTGTAGTACTTATTTGCTTTTCTCGACTATACTACTTACGTGGGGGATAAATCGACAGTCATTTAGAAGTTCGTATACTTTATTTAACCAAACTTCCTAACTACTTTAATAACTGTTTCTCTGTTCGGGCCGAGATGAGTTCAAGACACGAATTGAATATTACATCGATTCACGATAGGTTGTACTTTGGAACCCTAGAGCTCCCGTTACTCCCTAGTTCATTCCGAGCCCTGCTGTGTCTACGGTGGAGACTAGGGCCTAATACAACAATCGTTATTTCCCTATTTAAACAAAAGTGATATTTTTATCTATCCTTAAGAATTAAACATGTCCACTTGGCCTATTGTGTCTACTCCCGAAACCAAGGCATTAATACATATAATCTCTTTACTAATATTTCCTATATCTTACATTAACTCAGATGACAAAGACGTCGTTACAACAAGGGTACCTCAACACTCTCTGAATATACAATAAATTCCTACAAATGAACCGGCCGGGATTACAAGTTATTTAGATTTCCCTCTCAAATACAATCTTGGGTTCTATCACACAGTTACTCAAATGAACAGGTTGTTTACACTATTTACCTTGATAAATCTAGTTGATAATATCTTCCGATTATACGCTCACGCAATCCTATTACAAATAAGCTATATTCTCAATAAACACTTAATCAATAATATTTCTTAAATGGGTAAACTGTACCTCAAAACCTCTACACGGAAAAGATTCACAGTTATAATCCTTTATATAAATTCTTATGAATACATTACTATACTGGACGTGACGTCCTTAACGCTCCCCCAAAACTGACCCAATTGTCCTCTCAAATAATAATGGATATAGATTCCTTTTTATCAAAAGAGTTCATCATTTATATGGACTAGTGTCCTTTCCTACCTATAACTGACCTATCGGGCAACTAACCAAAACTGTTTTCCCCTGAGCCTATTGGTTGCCCCTCTGTCTTTAAGAATTGATCTTCCCCCCTTTTTACTTAATACTTAAATCTTTCCTATCAAATCCTATCTAATTACAACTCTCGGCATTACGCCTTTGCTAACAAAAATAACTATTCTTAACACATCATCATTTTATGTACATATAAGTCTAGGATCTTTTCTCTTAACCCGTACAGCCCCAGCGACGCCCCTGACGCGTCGGCGATGTATGTAACGCACAGCCCCAGAGACGCGCCTGGCGCGTCACCCTAATTGCGCCGACCGTAACCTCAGGTGTAGCCATTCAAGAGGGCTCAGATTTGTATGGGAACTGTGTACGTATCCCACGCAATCGTGCCGATGGTTGAAAACTCTCAAAGTCCACGTGCGTGCGCGTGAGCGCGCAATAACCTGGTTTTTTGGGGTAATTGCCTTCAATTTTTTACTCTTGTAAAATACGTTTTCGGGGGCTCTGTAGGACCATTCTTTAAGCTTTTTGAGCGGTTTTTCGTGGTTTTTCCTTCATTTCTAACCCATTCGCTATTGTTTCTGGAATAAAACAATTTTTTGAAAACCGGCCGGGTTCTGGTGAACAAACATTACAAAACTAGCCGGGGCTGGACGGGTTAAGTCTGTCCTATAAGGACACATCAATTATTATTGGAACCACTATAGGTTAGTCAAGCATTTTCTCTCTTTCTTTTTAAGTCTTGTTCGGGCCCAATATGGGTCCTTAAAAATATATATATATTGTCTGTGGTCAAGTGTATGTGCTGGAACTGTTTTTACCACCACAGAGCTGGCCAATAGCTCTTCTGAAAGTCCTCACTCCCATCCACTAATTGTCTTCCCTCTTGAATCGCTTGGCTGTGGGTGTGTAAACCAGCGATGTGATGACAGGCGGCCGGATACTTAATCCTTGTTTGGCGGGACCGGACTTAAGTTGGTCTAGAGAAGAAAGGACTTCGTGGCGGGGACCGACTTCAGGCGGTGTGCAATTTTGAGCAATATTTGGCTCTGAGAGAGAGACGAGCGATGGGAGGAGCGTAGGTCGGCTCTGACCGTTCGGCACGGGTCCCGCGCGGCAACTGACGTCCCCTCCACACACATCCACACTCACTGCCTCGCTACACTGGGAATTATGTAAGGAAATTACCGTATTTTAGGGATTTTTCCTACGTCTTGCATGATCGTTGCAAGAGAACGCGTGGTCGTAGAAGGATGATTCTGGTGTCATTGGAAAGCTCAATTATCACCCTTTCAGGGATACATAATTGTATTACGCTCTGGCTCTTGTTTATGCATGAAAAAGAGCACAGGAACAAGGTCGTTTAGGGTAAAACCACCCACTTGGCGGGTAGTAGAAGTTACTGACGGGCCCGCTCGTAAGGCGTTAAGGTGTATCTTCCTAGTGGGCGACAGTGAGGATAATTCAGGGGTGGTCTGTGCTGGAACTTTAGGTGGGGGAAGGGTAGCTGAAATGGTTGGCTCCGAGTTCCCTTTAGTGCCCGAGCGAGAGAGAGTAAGCGGGTTGCAGGAAGCTAACCCAGTGAGTTCCGAGGGGTGAATGACCCCAGTAACCCTTCCTCCCCTTGCTTTATAGTCCCGCCTCCCGCTCTCCCGTGCTGTGATTTGCTCAGCCGCTCGCGCGGCAGCCCGCTCGCTTTTATTTGTCGTCTTCTCCACCTCCACTCTTTTCTCGTTATAATAAGTTCCTGGAAGCTGGTTGCAAATGTTTTTCAGTGGCTTACGGGAGTATAGGGCTGGCACCGAGGTATTGAATCTATTGCAACCAGAGAAAACTGTCCGGGAAGAGAACGAGAGCGAATTTAGAGGTGAGGTGGAAAGTTCAGCTTTGTGCTCCAAAAATGGAGGCCGCTGATTGGCTGGCTGGGAAGTGTTGGCGTTTAGAACTGTATAAATCAGCTGGCGAGGCAAGCAAGTAGAAGGGAGCGCGGTGATTGGTGGAGGGCTTTTCTACTTTAGAAGTTATTAATTTATGCACCTGGATATTCTTGATCTTTCAATATGGTTCCCCTATTTTTAGAGGATACTATGGTGATGTAATGGATGATTTTCTATTCATCTTAATATTTAGCTTTTCTTATTCTACAGGTTATGGTTTTTTCACGATTCACTTCAGTGGTACTATCCCCAGTCTTCCCGGGAGGTACTGTAGAGGGGGTACTGAGATTCCCATCTATGCAAGTATTGAGAGGGTTCTTGGTGTTTCATTTGCATAAATAGTTCCTTGTCATACGGCAAGGCAGGCTGGAGTTGATGATATTCCTTGGGATTCTGTCTCGGTCCTTGCCATTGGAGGAGCTGGGGTCCCAGCTATTGGTGGGGACTCGAACTTCTTTGTGGGGTAGACTGACCTAGTTTCCTGGGGATTAGAGTATGGGTAAATCCAGGAAACAGGGTAGGCTGACCTATTATGGCCGGTATTGAAGCCTGGGAAACTGGTCTGGTCTTTTTCTTTTTAGCCTTTTCCTGAGGTCGTCTTCTCTTGCTGCTCTGTATCACTGCTATCCTTTCGGATGTGATTGGGATATGGTTGCTCAACCCCGTCATTTCACCACCTTCTACTAAGACAAAATCTCGACCTCGAGATCTTAGGTTATATGTCCTCACGGTTTCGGTGGTGATAGAGGGCTTCAGGTTCTGGAGCACCAGGAACCAGATGGTTGTGGGAATGTCGACAGGGCTGGTGGTGTCGATCTCTATGACCAGCTGGAGGGGAGTCTTGAAGACCTTTGCCACATGGAGCAGATGGGCAGGAGAGTTGATGATTGTGTTGGTGTCTTCTGAGGACACGACCAAACTGTTGATCTTCATCATGCTAGCAGAATCAGTTGAGTGGAGAGATGTGGGTGCTGAAGGAGTTGATGGTGTACTGCCAATCGTTGTAGGTGTAGTGCTGCTTGGCCCAGGTGGGAAGGGCTTGTTGCTTAGGGGGGCTGTCCCTAAGGTATTAATTAGTGGGGTAGGTTGAGGATTGACCTTGCACTAGGTGTGGCGGTGTCCCTTTGAGGTGGCTTTGGTGGGGGCCCGCTGTCTGTAGGTTGGCTTGAAGGTGGGTGCCCATCTTTAAGGTGGAGTCACACGTCGGCCAGATCTTCGACATGGTGGATTAGATATAGGTTGCATTAAAGATGGTGACCTTAATTTAATTTTTGGCATTTTTGGAACAGGATTTTGGGGCGGTATAGCTAGGATTGGAATTGGTGGAAGGCTTAGGTGACAAGGTAGGTGATTTATGAGAATGGGTAGAGGTTTGAGGAGATTTAGTGAGAGGTGTCGGTAATTGTGAAGAAGATTTAGGGGTGTGTTCAGATGATGTTGCTGATTTTTCAGGTGATGAATGGGAAGTATGAGATTTGGTGGGGGGTATATGTTTAGATTTGGTGGGAAGATTCGGTTAAGAGGTAGGTGCTTTATGAGAGGAGGTAGAGGCTTTAGGAGAGTTAGTGAGAGGCATAGGTAGTTGTGGCGAATGTTCAGGACTATTTCTAGTCGGACTGGGCAGATTTATGGGCTGGTTGTCTGTATGAGGGGATAACGTTGATGACGTTTTGGATGATGAAGGAGAAGTTTGACATTCCAAAGAGGGAATGATATTTATGATCGGAGTGGTAGGTAAAGGACAGGGTGATTCAGAAAAAATAGGTAAGCTGGTGGCAGGTGAGGAAATGGGAGGAGTTGATTTTAAGTTAGTGACAGTTTTGTTAGCTTGGGTAGAAAGTTGAGGAGGTGCAGAGACAACTTGCTTAGGAATGGGTGGAGTAGTTTCAGACCCAAAAAATAGTGCAAGTGGACGTTGCTTGGTAGCAGGTTTAGATACTGGTTGAATAGGTGGTGCAGCCAGATTCGGTTTTGCTAAGAGTGGAGGAGGACTGGGTGGAAGAGTGGAAGGTGTCAATGGTTCTGTGGATCCTAAATTCTGGTCATTAGTTGCAGGCAATGTGTCATCATCTTTGGGGTCAGCAATCATAATCATATTCTCATCAATGGGTTGAAACCTACGTATATAATCTATTTCGGTATGTGCGTTACTCACCAAAATAATTAATGGTAACCTGGTAACAGTTTGGAACAGTTAGGATCTCAAAAGGACCTTGGTATCTAGGCTTAAGTTTGGACGGCATGGGCAGCTGAGCAACCATGTCAAGATCGCCGACATGGTGGGGACTAACTTTGGGTGTTTCGTCAGGATATACTGCAGCTGTTGAAGGCGTTTTTTTAGATGTACTAACGACTGGTCAAAATTTGATGAGGGCTCGTAAGGGACAGACAGATGACATAAAGGTAGGAGCAGAGGTGGTACTCCAAACACACGTTCGTGGGGTGAAATTCCGTCTTTTCGGGGGCAGGTATTTATACCCCACTGGACTATTTTCACTTGGCTGGGCCAGTCCTTGGTGTTCATTTGTTGTAGGCGTGTTCTTATTTGGTTGGCAATAGTTCGGTGGCTTCTTTCGCATATTAAATTACCCTGTGGCCAATATGGTGAGGAGTGGCTTATTCTGAAATCACACATTTGTGATAGTTGGGACCAAATGTGACTGGTAAACTCTGGGGCATTATCAGAATGCATAGCTTCTGGTATTCCAAAATAAGGAAACACATGTTGGATCATGGCTTCTGCTACTGCTAAGGCTGAATGTTCTTTTGCCGTACAAGCAATTACGTATTTTGAGTACGTGTCCACAGAAGTAATGTTATATTTGTAGCCTTGGTTTCCTTCCATCGGTCCCATCACATCTACAGCAAGAAGTTGCCATGGTTTGGACGCTACTAGCTTTCCTGTAGGTCAGGCTATCCGGGTCCTGTCTTTGCCCAATGCACAGGCTCTGCAGGCTTCAGTAATTTTCTTAGTTGTGATGTAAGGAGAAGGAGTCCAGTATACTTGCTGGAAGGTAGCAGTTAATTTTCTCTGGGCTATGTGGATGCCATTGTGCATATGGATGGATTGCATGGTTGAGAGTGCTGCAGTTGGTGTTATAACAATTTTCCAGTCTGGCGTGAATAAGTTATCTCCTCTTCTGGTGAGTTGGGAGAAAATACTTCTGGGCATCTAGTCTGGTTTCTCTTGTTGAAATTGTTTCAGCAGTTCTTGTTGGTTTTGATCTAATGAGTCTTGATGATAGATTGCTAATATGGGCTGATTTTCGGTATCTTGGCTGGAGGTGTCTTTGGATGAATTAGTAAGAAGTCTTGATAAAGCATCAGCGTTTGTATGAAGCTTTCCTGGTTGATAAGCAATTTCAAAGCTAAATTCCTCTAATGATTCTCGCCATCTGACGGTCAAGGCATTTTTGGTGTCCGATTTTCTAAGCCATTGGAGGGCGTGGTGATCGGTGATGATGGTGACCTTGACACCTGCTAGGTAGGCTTTAAAGTGTTGTAAGGCCCAAATGATACTTAGACATTCTTTTTTGGTTACTGGGTAGTTGATTTCTGCTGGATTTAGTGTTCTGCTGGCACAGGCGATTAGGTGTTCTCTTCCTTCTCTGGTTTGCCCTAGAACGGCACCTATACCGAATTGTGAGACATCCGTGTATAGGCGGAAGGGCTGGGTGTAGTCCGGAAAGGATACTACGGGAGATGCTACTAATCGTTCTTTTAAGGTGCTGAATGCTTGTAGATGTTGTTCTGTCCATAAAATGGTTCATCTTTTCTGGTTAGGTCATGAAGGGGC
This sequence comes from Paralithodes platypus, assembly GCA_032716605.1. Lineage (NCBI taxonomy): Eukaryota > Metazoa > Arthropoda > Malacostraca > Decapoda > Lithodidae > Paralithodes > Paralithodes platypus. Next base: position 7,817,013 of record CM064499.1, on the reverse strand, counting down.
TTGGCAATGGTGGCAATTTTTTTTACGAATCTGCGGTAGTAGGAAGCTAAGCCGAGGAAAGCTCTGGCTCCTTTGACATTGGTGGGAGGAGTTATGGTGCTAATGGTATCTAGTTTGTTAGGATCTGGGGCAATTCCTTTTCCAGAAACTATATGTCCTAGAAATTGGACTTCTTTCTTGGCCAGAGTACATTTTGATGGCTTGAGTTTCAAGTTGGCTTCTCTGATTCTCTGGAACACTTGTTTTAATCTCTGTAGGTGTTCAGCCCAGGTTTTCCCGAACACGATTATGTCGTCCAAGTATGCCAGGCATGTTTCCCAGGTTAATCCTTGTAGTAAAGATTCTATTAACCTGGAGAAAGTTGCAGGGCCGTTGCATAGGCAAAAAGGCAATACTGTGAACTCATATAATCTCCCTTGACTAGTCACAAAAGCTGTCTTTTGTTGGTGTTCTAGGAAGACTGGTACTTGCCAGTACCCTGCTTGTAGATCCAGGGTAGTGAACCATTTAGCTCCTAATAGGGAATCTAAATAGTCGTCTATCCTGGGTAGTGGGGTAGCATCCTTAATGGTGACGTCGTTCAGTTGTCGGTAATCGATACAAAACCAGGTGGATCCGTCTTTCTTCTGGACTAGTACCACCAGAGATGGCAACAGGCTTGTGGAATGTTTGACAATTCAAGTCGCCAGCATATCATTGACTTGGGATTTTTCCTCCTGTCGTTGTATCGGATATTTCCTCCGGATTGGTTGTTTGATCGGGTGTCCTACAGTATGGATAGGGTGTTGCAGTACGTTGGTTTTCCCGATGTCTCGGTTGGAAGTAGCGAAGATGTCTTAGTAGGTAGTCATTAAATTTCGCAGATCGGTTTGTTGTTGAGCTGATAAATGGGAAGGAATATCAGGGAGGAGGAGAGGGTCTTGGGAGGGGTTTTCTGCAGGTACGGATAGCTCTTCTGCATAAGGCCCTAGTTCCCTAATGGCTAACCCTTTTGGTAAGGTAATTGGTTGATCGGAGATGTTTGCTATTTTTATACAGTTGAGTTGGTTGAAGATTAGGCTTGGAACGGTCAGGCAGTCCCTATCAAAAGGGCTTTGGAGGTGAGCGGTCATGATCGCATCCCCAGGTAAAGTGGGCAAAATGGGGACTTATCTTTCATGGTGAGGGGGGAGTGTCACTAGTTTGGATGTGACAGCTTGAGTGGTTTGGAGGAGACAAGTGGTAGGTTTACTCGGGTTCTCCGGATCGATCATGAATTTGGGGGGTAGGGTTTAAAACTTTGGGTTCTGGGGGTGAGGTTAAGACTGGGGTAGTTTGGTTAGCTCGGATGAGACAATTGGTAGGGGGGTTGGCCTTTGGTTGAGGAAGTTTTGACTTGGTGGAGGGGCTATGTTATTTGAAGTTGGAGGGAGAGGGGTGGATCTTGACTTTGTGGATTGTTTAGGGTTGGTTTTTTCTTTTTGTTGGGGTGGGGGTGAGAACGTCAGTGTTCTCTTTCCGCAATCGATCGAAGCGCTCAGGGAAGTGAGCAAATCGAGCCCCAAGTATCCATCATACTTGGTCTCCTTGGGATCATATATCATGAAAGAATGATCTGTTCTGTGGTATGGGACAGGGGTACTAACATATAATGGAAGAGTCTGTCCATAGTTTGGTATAATATTATCATTAGCACTCACCAAAACTATTGAGGAAGGCTGAATAGGTCCTAAAGCTTTGTGGTGCTGTCTGAAGAAAGGAAAGAAGAGACATGAGCGAGAAGCTCCCGTATCAATTAAAAGTCGTACTTTCACCCCATTTAGGGTGATCTTCGTGTAGATAGGAAGATTCTCTTGATCTATCCCCTCATAAGCCCCCGCCATTCTGACGACTATTTGTGTGCGGGGCAGCTTAAATATGCAGGTCGTCGGTAGTATCCATTTCTGGTTATGGTTCTTCAGGGCCTTCTTCCTCGTTGAAGCTTTCAAATCCTGCAGTTCCGTCTTCTGTTATGGTAGCTATTCTACTGGGCTTGATCCAGGGAATCTAAGCCCACCAACTAGGTGACCGGGTCCTTCTCTTAGTCAGCTCCGTGAACGACTTCTTTAGTGAGGTCAACACGCACTGACTATTACACGGCTTCCAGTCGGCGGGGTGAATCCTGGCCCATTCCTCAGCTTTGTCGATGGCTCTTGGTGCCATAGAGACAGTTGTAGGCATTTTGGGCGGGTGTGTGGTCACTTTACTGATGACGGCGATCTTGTCTTGTTCTCCGGTTTTCTTTAGAGCCATAATACGCCTTATTACTGGCATATCGTGCTCGTAGTTTGTGGGTTCTGTTATGGAGAAGTGATCCGCCACTGTTTCAGGCAAAATTCTCAGTAATGCTTTGAACACTATTTTATTTTTCTGAGCTGGGGTCTCGTCAGGGAAAGCGGTTATGGCCAGTTGGGTTAATCGGCTTGCAGTGTCGTCCAAATCTCCTGAATGTTTTACTTCATGAAATTTACGGTCTGCAATTGTCTGGCCAAGGATTGGGTTGATAGCTGCTTTTGTGTAGCTCTCAAACTGTTCCCAGGTTGACCCTGGCACATTGTCATGCACATACCCTGACACCTTAGCTGCGTATTCCTAACTTCATTACCACAGTATATATCTTGGAAGCGTCCTCGTTTCCGAACGTCATGTCCAGGACCGGTTTGACTATTTCCATGTATGTATTAATATCATACTCCTCTGGCTTGAATGCCGGGATATCGAGTGGTTTAGTTGCCATGGTGAATGTTGTGTTTGATGCTGATTGAGTAATAGCAAGTTTATCAACACTATAAAAGCTGATATGCCGTATCAAGACACCGCTGCCTCCAGTGTTATGCCGGGTTGTAATCCAACAGGCTTCAGTATTATATCTTAATAATCCGAATTTCAGATAATTAGATGCGGACTATACAGTATATCAACAGGGACACGTCGAGCTTAGTGAGTTTGATAGGTAATGTGACGCTCCTGCATAGTAGCCACGTGCGGGCATGTGCGAGTGTCGGCTGCCCAGCCGTTTAGAAACCGGCTGGCGGCAGCCGGCCGGCCGGTTTTTCCTTAGTATATAGCCTACGACAATGTAACTAATGTCTGGGATATTCTTATGTTATTTCACAGCTTGAAGCTGCCCTTATTCTTAACCAACACATCTTAGTATATTTTATTCTCGATAGTTGATTGTTTCATTATAATACATAAGATGCATTGTAGTGAAGGAGAGAGAGAGAGCGAGCGAGCAGGGTGGGGGAGGTGAGTGTTGCTTTTCCTCCTCCTCCCTCCTCCCTCCCGGAGGAGTTGTTCGCCCGCATGGTCTTTTCTCTCGGTTTTGATTGGCTGGTGGTTCCTGGCGCCTTCTGCAGGCCTGCTGCCGGGTGACGTAGCGGCCTGTGTGATTGGCTGACCACCGTGCCTTTGTGTGGGATCCTGGAGGGGTCCAGAGGAGCTATTCTCCTCAGAGCTCACCTCACTGTCGTACCCTTCGGACCCCCTTGATATCTATCCCTCTCAACCCCACTTAGAAACTTTCTCTCTTACTTTGTATACCTTCTTTCCACTACTTCACCAATCTATTTAATTATCCCATCCCCTTGATAGACCTTATATCTATTATTGTATTAACGACGAGCTCTCAGATAATTAGATAGGATTTTGGGCCTTATGCAGAGATATAATTGTGAGACCTAGGAAGCTTTTTTGTTGTCTCATATTTGGTGGTTTCATGCTTGCTAGTGTGTTCTTGTGGCAGGTGAGCAGGGGCTAGACCGGAGGGGAGGCTTTTTGCGATCCTTTAAGTAAAGTCTGCTGGTGCGAGTCCTGTGGACCTGCACGACTTTACTAGGATACCCGTGGGAGTCTGGGGGCATTTTCTTGTCTGTGTGCCTGTGTGTCTAGTGTTGTGTTGTGTGAGGGCCCTTGCCAAGTCCACTCAGCACTGCGCTAGCACGCCTTGCGTTTGCTTTAGGGTCGCCAGGAGAGAGTCAGATACTTGGGATCTGAGTCTCTCAAGAGAGCACCCTTTCAATTAGAGTAATTTGGCGCACAGACTTGGGAACGTCCCTAGAGCAGGTGGCTCAGCCCGGGTATCCGAAGCCTATATCCTTCCGGCTAGACCTCTGCCACCTGGCAGATTAACAGCTAGCGGTTTATTATATCTGTATGCTTGTTATTGTGCCACAGTTTACCGTCTTTGTGAGCATTGTGAGTCAGGGTGTGGCTTAGAGACTCTGTCCGAGCAGGCTTGCCTGACTAAGAGTGAGAAGCACACCTGTATGTGGTTATGTTGCGAGTGGCTGCCTTTATTTAATTATACCTATGCCATTATACACTGTAGGTCCTATCACTAGTATTTATTCCTGCTTATTAGTTAAGAGTTCTCTAAATCCGTAACGTACTTTCTTTGCTAAGCATCAGATCCTACACTGGCCGCATGCAGTTTAGAAACCTGCATCTTGTCTACCTGTACGATGTTTTGAGGACTGTTTGCTCTCACCTTCTTTCACGCAGGGGTGATTAGTTGTATTAATTAACGTAACGTTAAATGTACTTTCTTCTAGTTTGTTATTAAATTGTTTCTGCAATTTAATTCCGTTATCTATCTTTTCCTTGAAGCTTTAAGTCAACTTAATTGTGTGATCTTTTATATAGCCTGCTTGACTATCAGCAGTCTATAGTGCGTGCACCCTGTAACCGAGTCATAGGATACCTCGTTGTCCAGGCAGGACTCTTGACGGTTTAGGGTGGTTTGTTGCCTGGGTTTATAGATAAGGGTTGGATCTAGCGTTTTCCGTTGTTGCTTGTTGCCGCATACCTAGTCCAATAGAAAGTGCCCAGTGTTTATATATCCCAGGACGTAACAAATGGCGACCTTGCATAGGATTTACTGAACAGAGGAATATTGTGGTCATTTGTTTTGAGATTCCTTATGATTAGAGGAATACAGTGGACATAGTTTTTTTTTTGGAGCAACCAATAACACATTAAAGACTTTAAATAACATTAGTATATACATACTTGCATAGGAGATAAGGCACATTCTATAACCGTGATAATTACTGCAGTACACAAACATGTATAATACATCGGAACACAGTGATGGGTCAGGTCACGATACGGGCTCGGAGGGAGAAAGACCTGTGGAGTGGCTAGTCGATAGCGAGGAGGGTGCTAGAAGATTTTTAGAGGTGCCCCTTACCGCTGCCAGGGTGTTGAAGCTGAATAAGTATGGCTTAAAGTGTGTGGCAGGTCTTCAGGGTCACCAGGGTTTAAGTGGCATGAGGAAAGATCAGCTGAGGACTTTGATATTAGGTTTAGAAGGGAGAGACCTGGGTGGAGAGGTGACTGGGGGCCCCGGTCCCCAGCCCCCCCTCCACTCTACCCCCATATCAAACGTCAGGGTGCCTGAATTTAGTACATACCCCCAAGTTGATGGTCAATGGCAGCGTGGAATTCAATCACAGGGACCCTCTCCTTTAAATGCACCTTCCCCTCCTCAAGGGTTGACTCCAGATTTGTTGTTTCGGCTTGAGATGGCCAAGGTTGAGGTTGCTAGAGCTCAGGTTGAGGCCGCCGAAAGACAGGTTAGAGTTCAGGTTGAGGCTGCTAGAGCTCAGGCTGAGGCTGCAGAGAGAACAGCTATACGAGAGGCTGAACTGCAGGCAGAGTCTACTAGGTATCGGGCTGACAGGGAGCTGGAGAGATCTCGAGTGGAGGTAACAGGGCGTAATATTGGGGGAGGTAATAGACATCGGGACCAATCATTGTCGCGCCTGCTTAAACTAGTTCCTGTGTTCGATGAATCATGTGTAACTGAGTTTTTTAGCGATTTGAGAAGAAGTGTCAGGAACACCAGTGGCCTCAGGAAAAGTGGGCAGCATTAGTTTCATTAAGACTCCTAGGAAAGGGGCTAAAAGCGTATGATGCACTACCTTTAGAGTCCTGTGTAGTTTATGATGAGCTAAAGAAGGCTGTGCTACGGGCCTATGAGTTACAACCAGAAACTTACCGCTTGAAGTTTCGGGGTGTTACTAAGGGCAAGGATAGTACCTTCCTAGAACACGCCCGGGACTTGTCTGATGCACTACGACATTGGCTGCGTTCTGAGAGGGCAGCTACTTTTGAGGAGTTGAGTGAGCTGGTTCTCTTGGAGCAGTTCTTTAAGTGCACAGGCGGGGACTTAACATTAAATATAAAGGAAAAAAATCCTAGAACTCTCCAGGAGGCAGCAGAAATGGCTGACCTCCGACTGTCATTAATTCGAGGGTGCGAAGCAGCAGCTAGGAGTGAGTCGGGTGCAAAGGATCGTACCCCTCCCCCTCCCAAGAATTTTGATACACATAAATACACAAAACCATGTAGCACTGACAATAAAACTGAACATAAACCAAATACCGTCCCGTATAAGAAGTCTAATGGTGCCTCCCACTCCCAAGGGAATCCAAAGAGTAAAGAGTGCTTTGCATGTCACAAGGAGGGTCACTTTGCAAATGCTTGTCCGAACAAGCCACCAAACAAGGTTGTGTCATTGGCCCGCAGCATAGGGGTGTCGCCTATATCTTCTGAGTTTGCCAAGGGTAGTTCGTCAGAGGTTGGGACACAGCCTGTGTTCAAGAGTCCGGAAGGCTCGAACCCTGTCCGCGACGTCTTTGGGGGTCATAGAGGGCATGGTTTTGTGAGGTGGGCTGGCGAAAGGCGAGGAGTTAAGCTATTGCGTGATACTGGGGCTTCTCAGACCTTGTTAAGGAACTTTACTGGTAGACCGATTAACGCTGCTCGGGTGGTGGTAGTTCAGGGGATCAATGCTACGAAGTCCTACCCGCTGGTGCGGATGGAGCTGGAGGTGGGTGGTGTGGAGAAGGAGCTGGATGTCGGAATTGTAGAGAACTTGCCTGTTGGGGGCGTCGACCTCCTCCTCGGCAACGACTTTGCGGTGCCTGCTTCTAAGGTTTCACCCTTGGTCGTTGCCGAGAAGGCGGCCGACGTTAGTAGGGAGGAACAGGAGTGGGTTGAGAAGTGTAGCGTACAAACCATGGCGTGTGTTGTGACGCGTTCTCAGACATCCGGAGCCTTGCAGCCACCACCTCAGTCTATCAAACCGCGGAGGAAAGGTCACAAGAAAACGGGAAGTGTTGGTCAATTGGAGAGTTTTGAGCCGGCAGTGTTTCTTGGTGACTCATTATTGGCACCTATGTTAGAGTCTGGAGAGGCCCCAGGACCTGTCACAGCTAGTGAGGAGGTAGGGCAGGAAGAGACTCCGAGGCAGCAACGTTACAAACGGAGAGAAAAAAGGGTTGCTCAGTTTGATATTGGGGGAGGACTTGGGTTGCTTCAGAAGCATCTAGACAGGTTGGTTCCCTCAGATATTTGTAAACTGCAGTTGGAGGATCCGGAAGTTCAGAAGTGTGGTAATGGTGCTGTCGAGATCAAACACGAGGACGGGGAAACATGTCATGTGAACCTGTTGGAGGAGTTTGTGAGGCAACCACCTGAGCAGCCTACTGTCCCTGCGTTGGTCTTCCGCGGCCAAGGTGGAGAAAGAGAGGGCACAGGTGGAGGAGAGTAGGGATTGTCATGTCTCGGCGGAGCAGTGGGCGGGGGACACGAGTCTGGTGGCTGTGGAAGCGCTAGAGCACCTGCCTGAGCAGCAGTGTGCAGCGCTCCAGCACCAGCTCGGTTCATACCCCACTGGTCGTGCCGAGCCCCTGAGCCTCACAACTCGGGCGGTGCAAGATGTTCCGCGGGCAGGTCACGGGAATGTTGAAAGACCGTTAGCCTCGTTGTTTCGGTGGTTCAAGGTGGGCGACGAGGCTTTGGCATGGTTGCCAGGTCAGGGTCGACCCATGGCTGCCAAGGGTGGTGGTCAAAAGGAGGACTTTGAGCAGATTGGTGAGGTTGGCTGTGGCATAGAAGTGCCCAGTCGTCGCATAGCCTCCCAATGCTGCTCTAGTCAATTGCAACAGCTCTACCATAGACCGACTGCATCTGGCCATGTCGCTAAAAGCGGTGATGCTACGCAGGCAGATGTAGTCGTAAGGAATGCGGGGGTGTGCATGTACGGTATCAGCGGGGAAGCCTTCACAATAATGAACTATGGGAGTGACTGCACAGGTGGTACTGATTGTCCCTCTCATGACCTGGCTGTTCTAGGGACGAAGGTGGAGAAGGAGGGAGACTACAGGTTAGAAGCTGCGGTCTCGGCTGGGTTGTGGAAGGGCACTAGGATTGTTATTCTGCGAGATAAGTCGTTTACTAGGCTGTGGCAGTGCATCCGCATGTTTGTTGCTTCTCCAGGCCTGATGTACGGGGTAGAATCCGACATGCAGGCTGGAGATAGTGCAAGGCTCAGTTTAATTCCCTACCGAATAAATCCTGCTCGACAGCCTGTGGTGCAAGCAGAGCTGGATTACGTGTTGACGAAGGGTCTGAGGGATAAGGAATGTCGTGAGTGGTCGTTGCCTGTAACTGCAACCTGTGTTAAGTGGCAAGATCAGTGAGTGTGTTGATTGCGAGAGTGTGTGTGCATTATCCCTGACAGACGCCTATACCTTATCGAGAGTTGACGACACCATAGACCGCCTCGGGGCTGCATCGCCTATCACGAAGGTAGAACTAGTGAAAGGTTATTGGCAGGCCCCGTTGCCGGAAAGAGCGAAGAGAAATGCCAGTCTTGTGATGAACTGGGCAGTTTATCAGTGCCAGGTGTTGTTTTGCTGCCGGGACACAAGTTGGATGTGTGGCATGCTAAGGGCACTGATAATGTTTTGGCTGATTGTTGGTCACGGGAGGGTTTGTTTGCAGGAGAACCCTCGCCGTTCAGTCAGTGTGCGTTGAGAGTGGAGGAAAATAGGCTGTCACTGTAGTGCAGCCGCCAAAAACAAATTAAAAACAAAACAAAAAACCTTATAAAAACCTTTTATTTTTATAACGTGTAGAATTTTGTATAAGATGTTGTGGCAGTATCTAAGTTGAATGTTTTCGCTTATTGTCGCTAAGTTAGTTGAACTTGCTCGGTGGAGTGCAACAGTCTTTATTTGTTTTATATATAGTGCCCTGTGTCGCAACAGTGTGTGGTACTATGAGAAGCTTTCTGTTAGATATGAAGAACTTAGTCAAGTGTCTTATATCTTGGGGGAGGTGTGACGCTCCTGCATAGTAGCCACGTGCGGGCATGCGCGAGTGTCGGCTGCCCAGCCGTTTAGAAACCGGCTGGCGGCAGCCGGCCGGCCTGTTTTTCCTTAGTATATAGCCTACGACAATGTAACTAATTTCTGGGATATTCTTATGTTGTTTCACAGCTTGAAGCTGCCCTTATTCTTAACCAACACATCTTAGTATATTTTATTCTCGATAGTTGATTGTTTCATTATAATACATAAGATGCATTGTAGTGAAGGAGAGAGAGAGAGCGAGCGAGCAGGGTGGGGGAGGTGAGTGTTGCTTTTCCTCCTCCTCCCTCCTCCCTCCCGGAGGAGTTGTTCGCCCGCATGGTCTTTTCTCTCGGTTTTGATTGGCTGGTGGTTCCTGGCGCCTTCTGCAGGCCTGCTGCCGGGTGACGTAGCGGCCTGTGATTGGCTGACCACCGTGCCTTTGTGTGGGATCCTGGAGGGGTCCAGAGGAGCTATTCTCCTCAGAGCTCACCTCACTGTCGTACCCTTCGGACCCCCTTGATATCTATCCCTCTCAACCCCACTTAGAAACTTTCTCTCTTACTTTGTATACCTTCTTTCCACTACTTCACCAATCTATTTAATTATCCCATCCCCTTGATAGACCTTATATCTATTATTGTATTAACGACGAGCTCTCAGATAATTAGATAGGATTTTGGGCCTCATGCAGATGTGGTAAACTATCAATGGAAGTTAAATATTACTAAGCTATAATGAATCAAATAAAATCAATCTAAATGAATACTCCATATCTAAATTGAACTCAATCTGAAACAAGCTAATCCACATCCAAAGGTCTCACATAATAAATGTATATAATGATAGGGTAAGGTTATAAGGGCCAATATTAGCCAGGAATCAACTCACCAACAGTTCCACGTGGCAATGAGGCAAGGGAGAACGTTTCACCCAATATAGCGGTGGACAATGGGGAACGAGACTTCGGTCCCAAGACTCGAGTCAAGTTAAAGAAAGAATAAATGATTACATGGGAAGGGACATGATTATTATAATTTATGCTTATCTATCAGTCAGTCATGATGTCGATGAGAGCGTCGTGATGGTGTAGCTGTGTGTATGGCTGTATGTGTATTGTGATTAGAGGCACAAAAGCACGATCAACTGAGGGCGGAAAATTAGATGTTAACTGGTTGGTGTTCGTGAAGGCTCTGGCGTACCTCAAAAGCACACCTTGCTGCCTTGGCAAACCGCCAGGAGCCCAAATTATCGTACCGCATTTAGGTTGCTCTATACGATAAATTATATTAATATATACGATAAATTCATATATACTACATAAGACCATGGCAATATTGCTTAATAGCATATTAGGCCTTTTATAACTTAACTTATTTACAATCTTATAATATACGATCTACTCGTCCTACGTCGTGCTGTAGGAGAGATCGTGACGTCACAGAGACATACGAGATCACAAAAGAGTCATATTCTATCGTATTTATACGATAGCAGAGATATAATTGTTAATGAGACCTAGGAAGCTTTTTTGTTGTCTCATATTTGGTGGTTTCATGCTTGCTAGTGTGTTCTTGTGGCAGGTGAGCAGGGGCTAGACCGGAGGGGAGGCTTTTTGCGATCCTTTAAGTAAAGTCTGCTGGTGCGAGTCCTGTGGACCTGCACGACTTTACTAGGATACCCGTGGGAGTCTGGGGGCATTTTCTTGTCTGTGTGCCTGTGTGTCTAGTGTTGTGTTGTGTGAGGGCCCTTGCCTAGTCCACTCAGCACTGCGCTAGCACGCCTTGCGTTTGCTTTAGGGTCGCCAGGAGAGAGTCAGATACTTAGGATCTGACTCTCTCAAGAGAGCACCCTTTCAATTAGAGTAATTTGGCGCACAGACTTGGGAAAGTCCCTAGGCTAGAGCAGGTGGCTCAGCCCGGGTATCCGAAGCCTATATCCTTCCGGCTAGACCTCTGCCACCTGGCAGATTAACAGCTAGCGGTTTATTATATCTGTATGCTTGTTACTGTGCCACAGTTTACCGTCTTTGTGAGCATTGTGAGTCAGGGTGTGGCTTAGAGACTCTGTCCGAGCAGGCTTGCCTGACTAAGAGTGAGAAGCACACCTGTATGTGGTTATGTTGCGAGTGGCTGCCTTTATTTAATTATACCTATGCCATTATACACTGTAGGTCCTATCACTAGTATTTATTCCTGCTTATTAGTTAAGAGTTCTCTAAATCCGTAACGTACTTTCTTTGCTAAGCATCAGATCCTACAGTGGCCGCATGCAATTTAGAAACCTGCATCTTGTCTACCTGTACGATGTTTTGAGGACTGTTTGCTCTCACCTTCTTTCACGCAGGGGTGATTAGTTGTATTAATTAACGTAATGTTAAATGTACTTTCTTCTAGTTTGTTATTAAATTGTTTCTGCAATTTAATTCCGTTATCTATCTTTTCCTTGAAGCTTTAAGTCAACTTAATTGTGTGATCTTTTATATAGCCTGCTTGACTATCAGCAGTCTATAGTGCGTGCACCCTGTAACCGAGTCATAGGATACCTCGTTGTCCAGGCAGGACTCTTGACGGTTTAGGGTGGTTTGTTGCCTGGGTTTATAGATAAGGGTTGGATCTAGCGTTTTCCGTTGTTGCTTGTTGCCGCATACCTAGTCCAATAGAAAGTGCCCAGTGTTTATATATCCCAGGACGTAACAGTAAATACTCAATTAGGCAACGATAACACAATAAACACACAGGTTAGATTACACTCTTATTTATTCAAAGGCATGGGTATACTGTATATATAGAAATGGTAACACTTATACTGTTATTAGAACAGAAAGTAAGTATAACATGAATAAGAGAGCGAACTAATTCCACCCTCTACTAAGTTTCAAGTTATTACTTGAATGGCAATTGAAGCATGGAAATACACAAAGATATTCAGATAAACATATACACAGACAAGAATCCTTGACAATAATACATAATATTATGTGAGCGAAATGTCTAGCGTGAAGTATTCTGACAAAGATACGATAGAGTGTGAAACTTATCGCTCAGCTGCGGAGCTGGTAGGGTTGGTAAACAACAGGTATACAGCCCGCGCTCAGGTGGGTACATCAAAGGAACCGCGTTATAGCCTATAGTTCAGGTGGACTGCGGTCTTGAGCAATAACTATTTCTTTAACACCTTACGAGCGGCCTATGCGGTTTATTTATGTGTACCGCACAGCGGGGTGTTTTTAGCCAAAATAGGGCTGTTTACGTGATCATTTTCATGCCTAAATAAGACCCAGAACGTAAAACAAGTACCTATCCCTGAAAGGGCATAAACAGAGCTTTCGAATGACACCATAACGATCCTTGTATGATGGATAGTTTTCTTGCAATAACCGTGCAACGCGAGTGCAAAAAGCAGGTAATTCGGTACTTTCAGTACATAATTGAGTATGTAGCGAGTGAGAGAGGGAGGAGGGAGCTGAGATTTGTGTCAGTAGGTTCGCCGCGGTGGTCTGGAGCAGTCATACGCTCGCTAGTCTCCTGCCACCACTTGTCTCTCTCTCTCAGCCACATTACGTGCTGAAATTGCCACTCGAGTTATGTCGAGCGCCGCCACATAGTCCAGCTTTATTTAACTCGACTTATGTTGCTCGCCGCTAAATAAGGGTTAATGCGATATTAAATTAGGGGATAAGGTTAGGCGGTTTACTTAATTCTAGAGAGGAAGATAGTTTAAATTGGAATACAACTATCTAAGAATTATTGCGAATAATCTCTCACATGGGACACAAAAATAAGATTCGATCATATATGAGGTTAATTCACACGAATAAATGAACTCAGATTCACAATAATTATAGTGACTGAATTGAGATGGATAATATAAAATTTACGAGTGAAGGAATAATTTATTAGAGTCTTAAGGAACACACTTATATACGTGCGTGAAAATAGCTTATAAAAGGAGCTATTTAAAGTTAAAACGATTATAGTGAAGTTATATATAAGAAATACCCTAAAGCAGTGGTCTTCATTGCGCGGCTCGCGAGCCAGGGGCGGCTTGCAATGACCTGATTGGCGGCTCACAGGAGAAGAGAGAGGGAGAGAGATTTTTATATTAGTAAAGTCAAGAATTTCAAAATAATTTATTTTAACTAAAGAAGTTCAATATAATAATTGTTACTAGTCTTGTTCATTTAATCTGTGGCTATGGAAACCCACAAAAATATGAAATTTAGTTCCTATATCAATTATATATTTTCTGATTATCCTTGTGGCTTGTTTGCCTTGTGGCTTATGCGGCTCTCACTCAGAATATGTCCTGAACTTTTGGCTCTCTTAAAACAATTAGTGAATAACACTGCCCTAAAGGGTAGCAGGAAAGGAGTTTTACATATGTTAATAAAATCCTAAAGAACGCAGAACTAACGTAGCGCTGTATTATAACGTAAATACGAATATAATCAAGGGATTACTATAAGTAATAAATATGATCTAGAACCAAATAATAGGCGGATCAAATCAAGAACTGGAAAATCTGAGTTCCTTGAAAGGTGTGGAAAGAATTATATGACCCGAATCACGTATATGATTAGATTACTCACAAGAACTAATAGAATTCAAGTATCTTGATTATGAGTTAAATCTAACTCGACGGAAGGGTTCTTTACTTTCAAATTAAAGGGTGGAAGTATCAATTCTCTGGTGATAATTATATGGATATATAAATCCTAAATTGGGCGTAGGTTCTAGGTAAATAGTGAATTTAAATAGGGAATCACTTCACGGTATACACTTTCACTTCGACTTGAATACACAAAGAATAATCAACACATAGGAATAAAATCTGAGATTATTCTGGTTAAATAACGCGTGTAAGAATGACTATATGTAACGTACATACAATTTAGGTTTCTGAAGGATTAACACAATTTATCTTGGCAATATCTCGTACTTAACCCGTTGAGTACCGTAGGATACAGTAATAAAAGTCCCCAGCAGTCCCAAGCACTGTGGCGAAAATGGCAGGTGAGACCACCTTTTCACCTCAAGAGATGAGGCAAGACTGGATCTCTCACTTTTTTTTTTTTTTTTTTTTACAAGGCTTAAAAAATAAATAAAAACAAAATAAGCCTTGTACAGGCAGTTACAAGACAAATACATTACTGACGAATATACTCGGGCCTGGGAGTGTAAGGGTAAATAAAACACTGTACGGATCAAAGTTAAAGAGTTTACACGGGTAACACAGATTCAAGATACATCTTAGGCACAGATCTATAATTAAGTATAATAGAATACTCGCATATTTTATCTTACCTTCTCAACAATAGCTACAACTTATAACACGCAGAAACACTTAGGGTATAGGATATAGGTGGCCATGAACGAGAGCCTAGACGACGTAGGACTCGGAGTTCTGCTGGGCTGAACGTGGAGGGGAACTGGCCTTTCACTTCAGGGGCAGGGCAGCACACTCTCTCGTACAGGATTAACAATGCCAATCCTATCCCACATCTGGTTGTAGCCAGTGGAAGGAAGCAATAGTATTTGCTAACTTCTTTCAGTTTCAGTCAGGCTATATTCGGGTTATATTTAGTGTTCAGTTTGGTCTAATTCGATAACATAAGGACATGTGGATATCGTTGTTTTGGCAATGGTGAAGGTAGCTCTTAAGCTAAAAATACATGGTAGCTATTAATTTATGCACCCGGAGATTCTTGATCATTCAATATGGTTCCACTATTTTTAGAGGATACTATGGTGACGTAATGGATGATTTTCTATTCATCTTAATATTTAGCTTTTCTTATTCTACAGGTTATAGTTCTTTCACGATTCACTTCGGTGGTACTATTTCCAGTCTTCCCGGAAGGTACTGTAGAGGGGGTACTGGGATTCCCATCTATGCAAGTATTGAGAGGGTTCTTGGTGTTGCATTTCCATAAATTCCAGATAGTAGGGGTAGGCAGCCCAGGGAAGTACTACCGCCAAGGTTTCGGGAGACTCAGGGAATAGCCTGAATTCCATTTTCTCTCCCAGGCCTTGGTAGCTGGATACATATCTTTCTGCCTCACACATCAGGGGTATCAGGAAAACCCTCTTTATATAACATACACATCCAACTTCACGACATTGCCCTACATCGCTATCCTCTATCCATAAAATACTACTCTTCCCACTACATATCATACATGTAACACCATACACTTACCTTATAAATATGGCAGTACAATTGTTAAGAGCAAACCTGGTGGTCCCTCGAATATCCACCCCCGGCAGGGTTGGGTTATTGACACAGGGCCCTCCCGGTCGTCATCATGCGACTGTGTCAAGAGCATTGCAACGTCCCAAAGCTGATTGTCAGTACAGCTATTTCTTTAGTAATATAAGGGGACTTCACTCTAACATCAATTCTGTACACCAATTTCTTCAAGCAGAATCCCCTACTCTCCTTTTTTTGACAGAGACTCAAGTAACATCCACATCTGACACATCTAGATTTAATTTTCCAGGTTATCAACTGCTCCAAAATTTCAGACCTAAAGGTGGTGTATGTTGCTTCGCAAAATCTGAAATTGCCCTGGAGGAGGTTACTAGTTTCAATTGTCCCTATTTTGATTATTCTATATACAAATTAATTTCTGCTGGTAAATTTAAATACAGATGTTGCATCTACCGTTACCCAAATACTCCTCCAGAGCAAAGTCTTTTTGATTCTCTGTCCTCACAACTCAGTGTCCTCAACTTAAATGCTTCTTCTGAAATCACTGTGTTGGGTGATTTTAATGTCCATAATGTTGAATGGCTCACTCATTCAGCCAGGACTGATGATGCTGGTCTTGAATGTGAGCTATTTGCAGACTCATTTAATCTCATTCAACTAGTCAACCAACCCACCCGTGTACCAGATAATCCTAATCATAATTCCCACCTACTGGACTTATTTTTAACAACCAATTCAGAAAATTATGATGTTACAGTGAGGTCCCCACTTGGATCTTCTGATCACTGTCTGATACAGGCCACCTGTCTATCACCTACCACACCTTCCCACTCTGAACCTGTTTTGGTGACTAAATGGCATTACGATAGGGCAGACTGGGAGGGTCTTCAAGGTTTCTTTATTGATATTCCCTGGACCTCTTTCTTTTCTAATGATGCACACTCCACCTTGAGCCACATACAAGATTTTGTAAAAATTGGAATGGAAACTTTTATTCCTCATCAAAAGTACAGTAAAAGATCTAATTCACCTAAATGGTTTGACCATAATTGTGCTAGAGTAACTGAACAAAAAGCAATAGCCTACAATGCATACACAAGATCAAAAACACATGAAGCCTTTAATTACTTTAGAAACATCAGAAATCATGCCAAAACTGTATTAAACCTAACTAAATCAAACTTTCTCCATAAGCAGGCAAATAAACTTCTAAATAATCCAAATGATAACAAAATATTTTGGTCTACTCTTAACTCATTCAAATCCAACTTCACTACTGCTTCATCCATTCCACCATTAAAATCTCCGACTGGCAATCTTGTAAGTGACCCACGAGGTAAAGCTAACCTTCTTGCGGATATTTTCTCCACCAACTCAACCTTAGATGAAATAAATCAAGATGTCCCTGTACTTAATTTTAATTCGCCTGAAATTCCCTCACTTAAGATCCACACCAGACATGTCAAAACTATTTTGCAGAATCTCTCAGTAGATAAGGCTCCTGGTCCAGATGAAATTCCTCCAATAGTACTTAAGAATTGCTCCTTGGTGCTCGCTCCTGCATTGGCAAATATTTTCCGTCTGTGTACTCATACCTCATGCTTCCCAGTACCCTGGAAAGAAGCAAACATCCATCCAGTTCCTAAAAAAGGTGCCTCTTCAGATCCATCAAACTACAGACCAATAGCTATAACTTCCACTCTTGGTAAAGTCTTTGAAATTATATTAAATAATCACATAATTAAGCATCTGGAGAATAATAAATTAATCAGTGATAGGCAATATGGTTTTAGACGATGTCGATCAACTGCAGACATTCTTTGCCTTCTTACGCATCAAATCAACCAAGCTACAGACCAACATGGTGAAACACATACAATAGCACTGGATATATCAAAGGCATTTGATAGAGTCTGGCATCAATCCTTATTGTCGAAGATGTCACACTACGGCCTTGCATCATTAGTTCCACTAATTTCTTCTTATCTTCATAACAGAAAAATACGTGTAATGGTAGATGGCCTTTATTCTCAATTTCACTCAATAAATGCTGGTGTTCCCCAGGGATCAGTTTTGGCCCCAACTCTGTTCCTCATTCATATCAATGATCTCATATCTACCACTCATAATCCAATACATTCCTACGCAGATGACTCAACACTCCACAGTTCCTTCACATTTACCAATTCTTTCACCCAACCCGATCTTATAAATTCAAAAATAAACACTGCAATTTCTCTGAACCAGGACCTTTCTAGAATTAATGAATGGGGACAAGAGAATCTAGTTTCCTTTAATGCACAGAAAACCAAGTACATTCAATTTTCTAACCGACAGAATCTCACTGACTCCCATATTTTTTAATGATGTAAATATTCCCACTTCCCCTAGTATTGACATTCTCGGTGTAACATTAACTACTAACTTGAGCTGGACACATTATGTTAGAAGCATTGCTAAGAATGCCTCTAAAAAACTGGGACTCCTGTACAGAGTTCGAGAATTCTTCACTGACGAGCAGTTGGCCGTAATATATAAAAGTCATGTGCGCTCTCAGATGGATTACTGTTCACCTCTGTGGGGTGGAAGTGGAGTGGTTGCATTGAGGCAGTTGGACAAAATTCAAAATAAAGCTATTAGATTAATCAATAACCCTGCAATCACACAGGACCTTCCTACATTATTCATACGAAGAAACGTTGCATCCCTTGCATTATTCTACAGATATTTTCACAGCAATTGTTCCGAGGAACTTGCTTCAATTGTGCCGCCTCTCCACATCTTTCCCCGTAGAACTAGGGCAGCTGAGAGCGCCCATGAATTTACACTTTCTCCTCCACAATGCAGAACTTCTGCTTATCAGAATTCATTTATCCCCAGAGCTACTACTCTTTGGAATTCACTTCCCTCGAATTGCTTTCCACAAACTTACAATCTACAAATGTTTAAATCCAGTTGTTACAAACATTTTATGAATGGAGGATGCCTTTAGGCACATGGACCTTTTTGTTTTATCTGTGTTTTTCCTTCCTCCGTTCATTGTCTCTTAAAAAAAAAAAAAAAAAAAAAAAATAGTTCCTCGTCATACTGCAAGTCAGGCTGGAGTTGATGATATTCCTTGGGATTGTGTCTCGGTCCTTGCCATTGGAGGAGTTGGGGTCCCTGCGATTGGTGGTGACTCGAACTTCTTTCTGGGGTAGACTGACCTAGTTTCCCGGGGATTAGAGTATGGGTTAATACGGGAAAAGGGTAGGCTGACCTATTCCGGCCGGTATTGAAGCCTGGGAAACTGGTCTGGTCTTATTCTTTTTAGCCTTTTCCTGAGGTCGTCTTCTCCTGCTGCTCTGTATCACTGCTATCCTTTCGGGTGTGGTTGGAGTACTTCCTCATAATTTATAAGGCGCGTCACTAGTACTATTATTTGTTGATGAATTTATATCTTCTCTCCAGGCAACACTTAGTATTAATCACTATTCATAGGTACTTCTTCCGTGTATTTCAAAAGCGTATAAATTAACTATTTATTTGTAGAGGGCACTCTGTAGTCATTGAGGTATAAGTTGGGCCGTGGTGGTTGTCCTGACGTAGCTAGTGGACAGCAGTTGTACTCGAACTCTTGGTGTTGGACCTTGAATAATACCTACCATATGCCAGTACATATGAAAAGTAGAATCAAGCTAACGTAGGAGAGAACTCACTAACTGTTCTGGTCTTTATAATAGTTTTTATGCGGAACTTTCAGAGTCTTGGGGTTGGGTCTTAAATATCGTGTGTAAAATGCCATTGCACGAGCAACACATTATCGAACGATCGATATTTTGGCCTTTTCCGAGATATTTTTATCTCGAAAGGACTCCCTGATGAGTGCCGTTTTATGCTATACGGTTTCTCACAGAGCCCTAGTCTAATAATGTCTCGCCAATGCGAAAAACAATTAATAGACAATTTGGTTTATTACGAATAGAGTGCTGGCCAGTGTCAGCATTCTCTAT
>CM064499.1:7432650-7792650 GCA_032716605.1 Paralithodes platypus | reverse complement strand
CCTTTCAACTTTGTCTAGGAGAGCGGTGTGAGAGAAACCTCCCCACACATGTGAACAATACTCAATACAAGGACGCACTATGCCCCTGTACAGAGCAAGAAGCTGTGCAGAGGAAAAGAACCCCCTTAGGCGGTTGAGCACACCCAGCTTCTGGGAGGCTGCCTTAGCAAGACTGGTAATATGGTCCTTCCAACTGAGAGCAGAAGAAAAAGAGACACCAAAAATATTGAGAGCAGATGAAGGATTGATTTTTGTATTGTTGAAGAATAAGGGATAGTCCGCTGGGAGATCCTGACGGGTAGATAGATGGAGAAATTGGGTTTTGGAAGCATTAAAGGTAACAAGGTTTTCTCTGCCCCAATTGGAGATAGTATTTAGATCAGAATTTAAGAGTTCTATGGCTTCATTACATTTGTCGTTGAGGGATTTCTGGCTGGGGCGTTCTGAAAAACTAATGGAGAAGTGTAAGGTTGAGTCGTCTGCGTATGAATGGATGGGAATTGAGGTACAGTTGAGATCATTTATAAAAATTAGAAAGAGAATAGGAGATAGGACAGAGCCCTGAGGAACACCGGAGTTTATAGGTGGAGGAAGTGAACAATGGCCGTCCACAACCGCGGCTATGGAATGGCTGGAAAGGAAATTAGAGACAAAGGCACAGATGGAGGGATAGAAACCGAAGGAGGGTAGTTTAGAAATTAAAGATTTGTGCCAGACTCTATCGAAAGCTTTCGATATGTCTAGTGCAATAGAAAAAGTCTCACCGAATTCCCGAAAGGAGGATGACCAAGAGTTAGTAAGATATGAAAGAAGATCACCAGTAGAGCGACCCTTAACACCTTACGAGCGGCCTATGCGGTTTATTTATATGTACCGCACAGCGGGGTGTTTTTAGCCAAAATAGGGCTGTTTACGTGATCATTTTCATGCCTAAATAAGACCCAGAACGTAAAACAAGTACCTATCCCTGAAAGGGCATAAACAGAGCTTTCGAATGACACCATAACGATCCTTGTATGATGGATAGTTTTCTTGCAATAACCGTGCAACGCGAGTGCAAAAAGCAGGTAATTCGGTACTTTCGGTACATAATTGAGTATGTAGCGAGTGAGAGAGGGAGGAGGGAGCTGAGATTTGTGTCAGTAGGTTCGCCGCGGTGGTCTGGAGCAGTCATACGCTCGCTAGTCTCCTGCCACCACTTGTCTCTCTCTCTCAGCCACATTACGTGCTGAAATTGCCACTCGACCTATGTCGAGCGCCGCCACATAGTCCAGCTTTTTTTAACTCGACTTATGTTGTTCGCCGCTAATTAAGGGTTAAGGAAGCCATACTGGCGATCTGAGAGCAGATTATGAGAAGAGAAATGCTTAAAAATGTGGAAGCAGAATAGTTTCAAAAACTTTAGAAAGACAAGAGATGAGAGCAATTGGACGATAGTTGGAGGGTTGAGAGCGGTCACCCTTCTTTGGGACAAGTTGAATGTGAGCAAATTTCCAGCATGAAGGGAAGACGTTAGAGGATAGACAGAGACGAAAGAGTTTCCTAGGCAGGGAGTCAGCACGGAAGCACATTGAGGACATGAGCTTTCAATTGAATGTTAGCTAAAGTAGTACATGCAGCATTACTACTAGATACAGGTGCATCTACAAAGGATAACAGGTCAGCAAAATGAAAGCGGCAACGCATTTTAATCTTGTCATGCAAATTATATACATTATGTACAAAAAAGACGGTTGACATATGCGGAACACTCAGTCCACCTCTATTCAAATTATTTAGGAACACAGATGACACCTCGTTACCATCATCATCAATGATCTCCTCCATACTAGTGCTATCACCATATTTATGAACAAGGTGTCCGGCCAAATAAACAACTTTATGCTTAAGAGCCGTGGTGGTCGAGTGGTGAGCACGCTCACGTGTGAATCTGCAAGACCCGGGATCGAATCCCTGCCACGGCGGACATTTAGTGGGTGTGGTAGTACGTCCTAGCATGTTTCAAATGTCGCACCCAGTCAGGGGACATCCTGACGACGTATACACTATAAAACAGAACTAACACACTCCAACAGCTTCCTCTCTCCAACACCCCTTCTCCCCTCTCTACACTCTTCAGAAAAATAGGAAAAGTAGAATATAGATACGAGGTGCCGTTGTAAAGGCTTATCCCTCAATACCTTCATCTGATCTAAGGGTATCATCAGACCTCAAGAGTTCCTGAGTGTCTTGAGGAGTGATCTCGTCAATGAGTTCACTTCGCTCATCTGGATTTATGGAAGTAGTACAATTCTTGTCGCAATCAAGCACACGATAACTAGATTCTGGCATAATGTCATGCTTAATGAGTGTCTGCAAATTTGCAATTTTAGCTGCAGTCATAATGTCAACTACGTCAATGTAGAAGTTTCCACCGCTTCTTTGCCTGGCTTGGCCGAAAAACTTTTCCAAGGCTTCATCCGCGAATATAGCAGGAAGAACGTAGTCAAAGTCTTTCTCTGCCAGAAGCAATTTGGCAGCATCCACATTATTACGTGTGGACACAGTGAAGGCTTCAGCAGTTTGCTGAGTTAGCTTCAGCCTACGACCACCACCTCCTTGCCATGCGCAGGTAGATATAATTTGGCAGGCCTCCTCCAGCCTGGTGAAACTTGTACAGTCTGCTGTCCAAGGCTGTCTGGATTCGTCGCGCAGATGGATACCAAAATTCACTAATTTGACCTTGAAATATGACCTTTTGACCTTGAAGATGACCCCAGGTGGTGTTGAAAATGTCGCTAGTGAACTCGCCGTCCTTAAAAACCCCTATTTGGATCCCGAGATCGTGTCTCTAGCCCTTCTAGAAGTCATTTTAGCCCAGGACTCAAGTTAATCCTTCATACTCAAGTTACAAATCCCGAGCATGGGAGGTTTAAATCCTTCTTTAAAGGAGTCTATGATATATATATATATATATATATATATATTTATATATATATATATATATATATATATATATATATATATATATACAGTATATATATATAATATATATATATATATATATATATATATATATTTATATATATATATATATATATATATATTTATATATATATATATATATATATATATATCTATATATATATATATATATATATATATATATATATATATATATATATATTAGGGTGTCCCGTTTTCAGGGATTAATTATTTTTTGACTGCTCCCTGGTCTCATGTGGTGCCTATGGTTGAAAAAAAGAAGTGTGTAAAGCGGCAGGGCTGAAAAAGTGTTTTTCTGACTACACAAGCCACTTACAGTTGAAACAAATTTGTTTTTTTGGTCAAAATTGGCCATTTTTGCACTGCTTGTGTAGTGTCAAATTGAAATATATATACATTATGTTGGTTTTCTTGGCTTCATTTGGGTCTAGAATATACACAAAAATTAGGGAGCAAGTGTATATGTAATGTATAATGAGTCTGTGACAAGGACAAAGTTACGCGTTTGACGACAAATCTTAAAATCTAATGCAGCCTCCTACTGTACAGTAGTATTCAAATATAATGCAGCCTCCTACTGTACAGTAGTATTCAAATATAATGCAGCCTCCTACTGTACAGTAGTATTCAAATATAATGCAGCCTCCTACTGTACAGTAGTATTCAAATATAATGCAGCCTCCTACTGTACAGTAGTATTCAAATATAATGCAGCCTCCTACTGTACAGTAGTATTCAAATATAATGCAGCCTCCTACTGTACAGTAGTATTCAAATATACTTATGATGCCTATACAAACTTGCATATGCAAAAATCCAGAGTATCTACGTGGTCAGCTGCTCTAACAGGGAGTATCAGACTAGATTATCACTTAGTATATACTTATTTATGGGACACCCAGCAGAAATATTTTAAATGCATTTAACTGCTATTCCAAACCACCCAGGAGGCTGCAGTCAAGGCTCATTACCCTTTTTTTTTTATCTGGAGGGTTCCCCAATATGCATATTTATACCACAATCCTAGAGTAAGTTAGGTGGTTTTCTTCCTCTTAGCTCCAGTCTTGGATCCTTTGGGCCGTCCACCCATACGTTTCTGCTCCATGGCCAGGAATAAATCCTGTCCGAGTTCCTCATCTTGACTCCCAGCAATAAAATCCTGAACCAGCTTGACATTCCTTTCTGCTGCATCATTTACAACAGGTAAGCTGGTGACAAATGCATTGAAATATTTGAAAGGAGTCATCAGATTCCACAAGTTGGTGGGCAGAAGCAGCCACTCCATCTTTTCTTTATCAAAGTTCAGTATGTTGAAGATCAATCTTGAACTTGATTTCACAAAGTTGGAGAGACTGGGCCGGTCTCCTTCAATTTCAATTATGTCAGATATTTGAATTTTTTCATATTTTTTACCCACATCAGTGTTAAGATCAATGTCCAAGATCTTGTCGGCAATGTCCCTCTTCTCATCATCTGGTACTCCAGCATCCAGTAGGCTAAATGGTATCAGAGTTGGGTGAAGATACCAGGGATGGTTTGCCATACTGGTCAAGCACTTCTTGGCTATGTCAGGCCTGAAGGTTTTGTATCTCTTCATGTCCCAGATGGGCTCCAGGTCCAGTCTTGGGGAGCAAGCAGTGAGGGAGGAAGTCAGGAACCATTTAGCATAATAAATATAAATTAACTCTGACATAGCACCAACTTCCTTCTTGGTGGCTGCAGTTGATAGAATATTTGTCAGTTGGCTGAAAATGTTTAGCTTCAGATAGTAGATTGCCTGTGCCATGAATTTTGCATGATGCACTTGGCCAGGCTGCCTAATCTTCAGCTCAACATCATCGGGAGATAAGTAAATCTTGACAAGCTCTGCAAGCTCAATGTAGTCCCCTCTGGGTAGCTGATCTTCAGCCAAAAGTCTTGAAACAACATCCAGAGCTTCTTTAGCAGCTTTGTCAAGCTCGTCATTCTGTCCATATTGAAATTTGCAGAGTTTTGACTGGTCAAACTCAATGTTAGGAAACTCGCTCAACAGCATCTTGAACAGGGGATGATCTGGGCCAGAGGTTGGTCTGAAAATCTTTGATACATTCTTGATGTGACATTCATAGATGTGATGTCTACATGCCAGGTGCAACACAGGTCCCTTAAGGTATTCATTGAGTCTAGTACACACTCCTTTTTCCTTTCCTGTGTTTGATGCTGTTGTATCAAATACTAATCCTTTGATTTCATTCTTCAGTCCATAAGATTCCAAAACTTCTATTATCTTCTCAGTCTGACATTCTCCAGTGGAATTTATGCAGGGTGGTATTCCCAGCAAAGTATCTTCTCCTTCACAATTTACACTTACAGCTAAGTGGTCCCTTGTTAGTTTATTGCCTTTTGTGTACTCTTTTACTATCTTTCCATCAAAGTGAAGTATCATGATTGACACCTGCTTACTTTTGACCGATTCTCTAACACCCTCTGCAGTTTCTTTGACAACTTTCTTGCCAATTCTGTGCACATTTGATTTGGACATTCCTTTACCAGAAATACCAGTTGTACCAGCGACCTGGCTAAGAATTTCAGATTGTGCTCTCACACTTACATGTTTCACTTTTGAGAGTAGCACAGTCTCTTCAACAACAGCACCCTTGGATGTTGATGGCTGTGGTTCATGGTCTTTGGGCTCAGTATGAGATGGACTGGAAGAATCTGCTTCTTCTGATGAAATTTTAGCTTCACTTGATGAGGAAAGAGTCAAGTTTTGTGAGGTACTTGGCTGAACTTCTATGTTAGACAATCTTTCATTTCGCTTTTCTGATCTCTGAACAGCTTTGGCGTATCTTGTATCTTCTTCACCAATAAACCTTTTTCTGGGACCCCTTTGATCTCTGATGAATGTGATGTCATGATTTTTGTCGTCTTGAGTTCTTTTCTTATCCTTTTCAATCGTCTCCTCTACATCTTTGGGCATTATGTCAAAAGTAAGCAATGTATCTAATATTTTATGCTAGGTGTCCCATAAATATTTCTGCTGGGTGTCCCATAAATAAGTATATACTAAGTGATAATCTAGTCTGATACTCCCTGTTAGAGCAGCTGACCACGTAGATACTCTGGATTTTTGCATATGCAAGTTTGTATAGGCTTCATAAGTATATTTGAATACTACTGTAGGAGGCTGCATTAGATTTTAAAATTTTGAGATTTTTCGTCAAACGCGTAACTTTATCCTTGTCACAGACTCATTATACATTACATAATTATACACTTGCTCCCTAACTTTCTTGTATAATCTAGACCCAAATGAAGCTAAGAAAACCAACATAATGTATATATATTTAAATTTGACACTACACAAGCACTGCAAAAATGGCCAATTTTGATTTTTTTTTCAACTGTAAGTGGCTTGTGTAGTCAGAAAAAACTTTTTTCAGCCCTGCCGCTTTATACACCTCTATTTCAACCATAGGCACCACATGAGACCAGGGAGCAGTCAAAACATATTTTTTACCCGAAAACGGGACACCCTAATATATATATATATATATATATATATTATATATATTATATATATATAAATATATATATATATATATGTATATATATATATATATATATATATATATATATATATATATATATATATATATATATATATATATATATACAGTATATATATATATATATATATATATATATATATATATATATATATATATATATATATATATATATATATATATATATATACAGTATATATATATATATATATATATATATATATATATATATATATATATATATATATATATATATATATATATATATATATATTGTCCAAACTCTGATATGGACAGTCTTACTTTAAGTATTACATTAAGTATTTAGTATTAAGTTTGTGGGATCAATGGTTATATAGAATAATTAAGAAGTTAATAATTATGTTCTATATTGGATATTGGGTAGTCTATCATTCCTATGAACTTAGGTAATTATAGTTGGGTGGGAAAATATATACCTACCCATTTGCGCATGCGTGATATTGGCGGACCTCTCGCGAATATTGTGAGGGTCCTGCACTCTCTCCCTAGCCGCCACAACTACCAGACCGTCTGCCTACGCTCTCGTGTTTTCACCTCACCTTTCGCCCCATTAGTGATAGTACTTAGCTCATCAATTCTCCATCTATCCATACTAATCCATAGATCATTAATCATCATTCCCATCAATCATTAAGTATAGTGGCCCCCTTCTTTATTCATCAACTCTATCCTATTAGCTAACACACCCGTTTCACACACCATCTTGTAACATCATCACGGCTCAACAGGTCAACTAAGTTCTACAGCACTAGTTCCAGTCTTCAGGTGATATAAACTATTATATGGTATTATTATACAGTCCACTGAACCATCTAACTAACGAATATCCATATAATATATGGTCCTTCGCCCGTCCTAGTGTTGTGGCACCTAGCCGGCGAGCTCCCATTATTTGCTGGTCCGTGAGCTTCTGCATGGCTACCCTCTCACTATTTTTTTTGTCTGTTTCGGCCGCGAGGGTTTTTGTGTATTGCTAACATGGCGCAAGTCTTCTTTAAGCACGGCGTGGCAGGGGGAGGGCATAGGCGAAAGTTTTGAGCCAGAGAGGGCTATTTACCCTGGCCTTATAAGAAAGGTGGCCATTATAGGCCATTCATATGTGCAGGATCTGTATGTCGATAAGCCAGTTTACCATCCCCACTACACTGTCAAACCTCTTGCTGCCCCAGGGGCTAAAGTAAGCACTTTAAGGAGTACTGAGGCTTGGGAGCAATTACTTGCTGGCATCCTAATTTGACATACCTTATCATCGGTGGCAACGACGTGAAGCCAGGCGTTGCACCAAAGGATTTAGCCAACGAGATCCAGGAGTTGGTTAGGGAGATAGAGAATAGGACAGGAGGCCATTGCTTCATAATTGGAATAGAGAAGCGCCAGAACCCTAGAGGAGTCGAACCCGCCGAGTTCAACAAAATTCGCAATTCGGTTAACCAGTGGCTCAAGCGCAACCTGCCATGGACTCGGAGCTGGTACCAGTCCATGAGCACCTCAGCAGCTGATTTTGGGTGGGATCGTATCCATCTTACACCGCCCGCCTCGGATCGGCTGTTCCGGGAGATAATTGAATCGGCTCGGGTCTTCTTTGGTGCAAACGCTTAAGCCATAGGCCTATAATGCATTTTTCTGATTAATTGAAAGTTCAATGTGTCTTGCTTTTCTGATTAGGCCTAATTAAATTTAAATTTAAAGATATTTATTGGCTTTTCTAAATTATCAGTGAATCACGATGCATCTAGTTAAACCTTTTCAAAATTTCTGAGATAGCCTAACTTTTCAGAATTTCTGTGATAGCCTATAACTTTTCTGATTATTGTGTCATCTAAATTTCTAGTACTAAAATTTGAAGGGTTGTAATTTGGGTTTTAACTTTGATGATTTCGGCACTCGGCAGGCGCTAATTCTACAAGTTCTAATGCCACTCATGTTCTGATAATTTGCCATTTATCCCGTCGCTCACATTTAGTGTTAGGTCCGAACCCGAGTTTGATCGGCTATTTATCACCATGTCTTGTTAGTATATCCTTTGTTTTTTCCCTTTTTATTTCTTGCCGTTGCTCGCGATTTGTGGTAAGAACCCGAGTTTGATCGGCATGATAAGTATTGCAATTTGTTTTCCCTCTCGCATTTGATGTTACTCGCATTTGTTCTCGCTCTTTGATTATCTGTCATTTGGTCGCTCGCGTTTAGCTTTAGAACCCGAGTTTGATCGGCGGAAGATTTTCCTGTTTCGAATAAACTGTCGTAAAGGTCTGGGATTTGCATTTTTCCATTTGTTTTAGACTAAAGGTGACAATATGGAAGCTCTAGCCCAGGGCAAACGCCGTAGGGCAGGTATTAAAGGTTCCTTGACTGTCCTGGCAGCAGGTTTGGATGAGTTCTTGGAGTCCGCAAGTCGGGTAGAAATCGAGGCAAAACTTCATAGCGTGCAAACCCAGGTGGCCAAATTTGAGGCCAATCAAGAGGTCTTGTTGCCACTATACACCTCAGACGATGAATATTTTAAAGAGAACCAAGCAGATACCATCTACTTCTGGTGATGGGCTGGTCTATCAGAGTGAGAACTGAGCAATCTCTGCCATACCCATAGCTTACTCTGACTGTTCCTTTTACTTATATATTTTCTAGATCTCAAGTGACGGCGTCTCTAACGTGGATTGACCTCCCAATCTACCAAGATTGGAAGCCAAAGCGTCACATTTTTTCCCTTGCCCCTCAACTTTCTCTTCATAATTGCTGAGGGACACAGGGCCCTGGGTGGGGCTTTGGTTTCCCGGGCATTTCCGCACCCTCCTCAGCTCCCCGCCATGGAGTGGCTTCGGTCACCCAGGCTTTATTGTGGTCGGCGGGGAGGGTTCTGTGCGGGTGCTCGGTTATGGCCTTGGCCTTGCTCGGGGCCTTGGGGCTGTTCGGCCAGGCAGCTTGGGGAACAACAACAACAACAACAACAACTTATTTGACATCTATGGGATAGTCGCCCGCCTAAAGGCGGAATTGGGTAGTCAAGAAGGGCAAACTCGATCCGACAACAAAATAGGATCGGGAGTTAAATTGCCGCACCTGATCCTACCCACCTTCGCTGGCGACTCCACATTATGGACTGGGTTTTGGGACATGTTTCGATGTGTGGTGCATGAAAGGACTGACTTAAGTGCAATTCAAAAGTTAACATACTTAAAGGGTCAGTTAAAGGGGGATGCCTATAAGCTGATAGAAGGTTTCTCGGTGGAGGGTGCAAGCTACGTCCCCGCCTTAGACTTACTTCAAGAAACCTTTGGGCACCCCGACAGGGTAAAAGCGGCACACATCATGCATTTCCATAATCTTGTCGCTCCTAAATATCAGGCAGTAGAACTAAAGGCTTTCTACGCCACCATGGAAAGTGCCATGAGATCTATGACTAGTCAACAGGTGAGTCTGACAGAGTTCTGTGTGGTTACATTGCTGAATAAAGTGCCATCACCAGTTAAGGAGACCATTAGGAGGGAGATGGGTGAGCAAAGCCTAGATTACAAGACTTTCACACAGTGTTTTCAGGCAGAATTGTATAACATGGTTGGTCAGGACTCCCCAGGAAAGAATATGCCTGTGGCTACGGCTGCATTCGCGACACAGAGTGGTGGTAGCCGGTTCCCATGTAAACTGTGCGGTGGGAATAACCATCCCTGGTATAAATGCTTTAAACATTTAATGTTTTCATAATTTTTTAATGATGTAAATATTCCCACTTCCCCTAGTATTGATATTCTTCGTGTAACATTAACTACTAACTTGAGCTGGACACATTATGTTAGAGGCATTGCTAAGAATGCCTCTAAAAAACTGGGACTCCTGTACAGAGTTCGAGAATTCTTCACTGACGAGCAGTTGGCCGTAATATATAAAAGTCATGTGCGTTCTCAGATGGATTACTGTTCGTCTCTGTGGGGTGGAAGTGGAGTGGTTGCATTGAGGCAGTTGGACAAAATTCAAAATAAAGCTATTAGATTAATCAATAACCCTGCAATCACACAGGACCTTCCTACATTATCCATACGAAGAAACGTTGCATCCCTTGCATTATTCTACAGATATTTTCACAGCAATTGTTCCGAGGAACTTGCTTCAATTGTGCCGCCTCTACACATCTTTCCCCATAGAACTAGGGCAGCTGAGAGCACCCATGAATTTACACTTTCTCCTCCACAATGCAGAACTTCTGCTTATCAGAATTTATTTATCCCCAGAGCTACTACTCTTTGGAATTCACTTCCCTCGAATTGCTTTTCACAAACTTACAATCTACAAATGTTTAAATCCAGTTGTTACAAAAATTTTATGAATGGAGGATGCCTTTAGGCACATGGACCTTTTTGTTTTATCTGTGTTTTTCCTTCCTCCGTTCATTGTCTCTTAAAAAAAAAAAAAAAAATAAAAAAATAAAAATAAAACGGGACCGCTCAAAATTAAAAGAGCTCGGCAACTACAACTCTGTGCGGGATGTCTCTCCAGTGATCATGGTAGTAATGGGTGCACTAACCCTAACATCAAAAATTGTAGGTATTGCCAGGGTAAGCACTTTCACTCCCTGTGCCCAAAACAGAGAGAGGCAAGACCGGTTAGTGGAGGTACTACTAGGGAAGAGTCAACACCTACAACCTCAACAACAATGTCGTAAGTATGAATAAGCAAACTGTGATCTTACCCACAGTTCAGCTGCCTGTAAAGGGTAGACACAGGAAAAGTATAAAAGTCAGATCGCTATTAGACCAATGCTCACAGAGGACCTTCGTGAAGAAATCCGTACTACCGTCCCTTTCATACGAAACCGTGGGGACGGAAGAATTACGGCTTCATGGTTTCACCGGAACTCAAATCCCTCGTGAGTATACTATTGTCGCACTGAAATATTTACATCAGGGTAGGTTCCATCGTCTCGAAGCAATAGTGGTCGAGGATCTTCCCGAACATAAAGGTGAGTCTAGTCTTAGTGCTGAAATGATTAGTTTAAAGCACCATGGCATTAAATTGGCCGATTCATGCGTCACAGAGACAGCACAGCTGGAGTTACTAATTGGTGCCGACTATTACTACAACATAGTGCGACCTGGTTATAAACGGGTAGGTAATTTGGTTTTACTTCCAACCAAATTCGGAAATGCACTGAGTGGTTCTTATGCGGCATCCAAATCCAGTTCCAATACTGAGGTTGTAACAATTCTAAAAGTGGCAGTAACTCCAGTGGACCAATATATGTCTACTGGACAGTTCCCGTGCAAAGAAGAACTGAATGCTTCGTGGGATTTAGACCACATTGGCATATCACCCAAAGAACATTCGCAAGCTGAACGGCAAGCTTTGATCAGTTATGAGGAGACAGTCACGTATGATCCAGAAAGTCTACAGTATCAGGTACGTCTTCCCTGGACCGAAGAAAAGGGACGGTTGCCCACCAACAAAGGTTTGGCTGTGGGTAGGTTGCGAGGACTCCAGAAGAGATTCATTGCTGACCCTGGTTTTTGTCAACAATATTCGCAGGTAATTTCTGATCAGTTGTCGCGTGCTTTCATTGAGGAGGTTCCATTCGATGACCCTGGGTCATGTCACTATCTGGCGCATCATGGGATCTTAAAGGAGAGCAGGACTACTCCAGTTCGTATTGTATTTGATTGTTCCGCTAAGGTTAACCAGTACTTGCCTAGTCTGAACGACTGTCTGTACACTGGACCATCTTTAGTACCGGAGTTGGCTCAGGTCTTGTTGAGATTCCGTTTGCATCAGTATGCGTGGGTCAGTGACATTGAGAAAGCCTTCTTGATGTTAAAACTACATGAGGACGACAGAGATTACACCAGGTTCATGTGGCCAAAGGATCCTCTTCGGCTAGATTCGCCTCTACAATGTTATCGGTTCCAGGTTGTATTGTTTGGCACTACCTGCTCCCAGTTTCTGCTTAACGCAACCATCCTTAAGCATCTTTCTCTTGTTGATGCAGACCCGGAGTTGGTGCAAGAAATTAGGGCCGGTCTATATATCGATAACCTCCAAGGTACGGGGGATAATGAAAGTTCCCTCGTCCATGCTTACGATATGGCTCGTGAAGTAATGAATAATGCCCATTTATTCCTGCGCCAATGGGCCACAAATAGTCCCGTCTTGAGAAAGGTGTTGCAGAAGGATGGTGTTGCTGCAGAACAACAGGATTTGGTGAGAGTACTTGGCCTGGTGTGGAAAACTGACTCTGATTCTCTTTCCTTTGGAGTTCAGTATGCTCCTTTTGAACAGGTTACAAAGCGTGAGTGTTTAAGGTTTGCTGCCAAACTCTTTGATCCTTTGGGTGTTGTGTTGCCAGTATCAATAAGGTCTCGAATCTTTCTTCAACAATTGTGGAGACTGAAATTGGGTTGGGACAATGATCTCTCTGTGGACCTGCAAGCGGAATGGCGGGGGATAGTGGATGACATGGTTCACTGTAGTTGTATTGAGTTCTCTAGGAGGATCTGTTTCAGAAAGACTATTTCCCTGCATGCATTTGCTGACGCAAGCAGTGTCGCTTACGGGACTGCTATATATCTAGTCAGTCCAGAGGGTAGCCACTTGGTCATGGCAAAGGCTAAGGTGGCCCCCATCAAGTCCCTTTCCATCCCTAAATTGGAATTGACTGCAGTTCTGCTAGCCGCCAGAATGATTAACTTCGTTGAGAATGCCTATAAAGATAAACTTCATATCTCTGAAACCTATGTGTGGAGTGACAGTCAAATTACACTACACTGGATTCACAGTCAAAAGAAACTGCCGACTAAAGAGAACCCAAGTGATATGGTATCTCGAGGCGTGTCTGCTAAATGTTTGAGTTCTTCTGCGTTGTGGTGGAATGGGCCTTCTTGGCTCCCGAAACCCGATGGATGGCCAGAGAATATAGATCTCCAACAGCAGCCCGCTGGTATCGTGACCCAAATTGTAGGCATGGTGCCCCAAGATGACACACAGTTATGGGACTGGCACAAATATAGCAGCTATGAAAGATTGCAGTGTGTCACAGCATGGGTGATACGTTTCGTAAATAATTTGAAGGCAAGAAGGAATAGCCTGCCCCCCACAGGTAGTGCTCATCTCAACGTACATGAAATTAGAGCTGCAGAAAATGTTTTACTCAAATTATGCCAAAAAGAGACCTATTTGCAGGAACTTAAAATAATGGTGAAGGGTAAACAGTCCAGAAATAACTTAATCAACCAGTTAGGACTACACCTGAAGGGAGGTATAATTCATTGTGGAGGCAGATTGAGGTTAGCGGCTATCTCGGAATCATGCAAGTATCCTAAACTTCTGCCCTCCAAACATCCCTTGACCCACCTGATAATTGATCGGTGCCATCGGCACTGTTGCCATTACGGGGTCGGTCACGTGGTTACCTACGTTCGTCAAAAATGGTGGGTGCCTAAACTCAGGCAGGTGGTGAAAAGCGTACTGGGTAAATGTCTGAAATGTCGTCGGGTAAAAGGTAAGCCCTACGACTATGCAGGACTGCCACCTTTACCAGCCCTGCGAACCACCCCTGGAGACCCGTATAAGGTCACTGGGGTGGACTATAGCGGAGCAATCCCGATCAAGGACTCGCCGACCATAAAGGCTTACATGCTTTTATTTACTTGCGCGGTCACCAGAGCGATTCACATCGAAATAGTCACCAACCTCACTTGTGACAGTTTCCTCCACGCATTCAGGAGGTTCTGTAGTCGACAGGGATTTCCCCGGATCATTTTAAGTGACAATGCCAGCACTTTTGTTGGGGCCTCTGGGTACTTATCGGACATTTGTATTCACCCTAAAGTTCAGTCCCACCTTGGCAGTGTTCAATGTGAGTGGCGGTTTATCCCGGCTAGGGCGCCGTGGTTCGGCACTATATGGGAAAGGGCCATCGGCATTGTCAAGGCGGGGTTGAAGAAGGTGTTGGGATGTGCCTTAATTTCCTTGGAGGAATTGACTACTGTTGGAAATTGAGGCCACTATCAATGATCGTCCCTTATATTATGCTTCCGGCGACCTAGGGGATCTTACCCCAATAACACCCTCTGTGTTGGTGCGGGGTCATCGGTTGCAGGATCTTCCTGATGATAATGAAGTAGAGGATGGGTTGGAAGTTCCAGACTACATAAATAAAGATGTAATTTCAGCCAGATATCAATATATTCGCAAACTGTCGAAAGATATCTGGCGACGCCGGTCTACCGAGTATCTGGTGACCCTCAGAGAGGCGCATAAGTGTAAGATGAGACCAATAAATGGTCGGTGGCCGGGTATCGGTGATGTGGTCATCATCCATGATGAGGGTCCGCGCGCTTTTTGGAAGTTGGGCCGTATTGTCGAGTTATTACCCGGTCAGGGCGGAGAAGTCAGAGTGGCTAGAGTCCGGACGAAGACGGGAACATATACGCGGCCGACTGCCCGACTGTACCCTCTTGAGGGGGACATTGAGTGCAAAGAGGACTCCTCGGAGACGCCTGGAGACATTCCCACAGGGGCTACCTCGACCGATCAACCGGTCAAAGTACCCAGTGGACATCCTAGTCGACAGGCGGCTCAAACCTCCTCCCAATCATGGCGGAATAAAATAGCCTCCGGGCTTTTGTAGATACTGTATTATATAAACCTGGTGGCGGGAATGTGTCTAAACTCTGATATGGACAGTCTTACTTTAAGTATTACATTAAGTATTTAGTATTAAGTGGGATCAATGGTTATATAGAATAATTAAGAAGTTAATAATTATGTTCTATATTGGATATTGGGTAGTCTATCATTCCTATGAACTTAGGTAATTATAGTTGGGTGGGAAAATATATACCTACCCATTTGCGCATGCGTGATATTGGCGGACCTCTCGCGAATATTGTGAGGGTCCTGCACTCTCTCCCTAGCCGCCACAACTACCAGACCGTCTGCCTACGCTCTCGTGTTTTCACCTCACCTTTCGCCCCATTAGTGATAGTACTTAGCTCATCAATTCTCCATCTATCCATACTAATCCATAGATCATTAATCATCATTCCCATCAATCATTAAGTATAGTGGCCCCCTTCTTTATTCATCAACTCTATCCTATTAGCTAACACACCCGTTTCACACACCATCTTGTAACATCATCACGGCTCAACAGGTCAACTAAGTTCTACAGCACTAGTTCCAGTTTTCAGGTGATATAAACTATTATATGGTATTATTATACAGTCCACTGAACCATCTAACTAACGAATATCCATATATATATATATATACTGTATATATATATATATATATATATATATATACAGTATATATGAGATGACGGGTCTGGCCAGGATATGCCAAATATATCTAACCACCTGCTCCCGTCACCTGCTCCCGTCGACCCACAACTCATCAGATCAAATCTGCCGCATATCTTCCATAAGAAGCCAGGAACCACAATCCAGACCCTCCAGTACCCAGGACCACCATCAACATCAAGTCAGAAAATGTGAATCAACCAAGCCAGAAAACGCCCCCCCCCCCCCCCCCCCTCCCCCCCAGTGACTATGTTCATAGAAAATAATGAGTGTGGGAAGACCATACGCGACCATGACACACACAAGTTTATGCTAATTCCCCATAAAAAAAATCCAGTAGAATACCAAAATAATTATGAAGAGAACATTAGCTTCACTAGCAAACAAGCCCTTTTAGATATAGCTTACCCCTTCAATAACAAATATGAAGAATGCCCCAAATATCACCAAACCCCTCAAAGTAACATCTCACTCCTAAATAACCACCAAGCCAAACCTAGGGCAAATAAGAAGATCAAAACTCCCCAAGCATCATCCTCGAACAAATCACAACAACAAACAAATATTAGTGCAACCCCTTCCATCCCTAAACTCAAAATCAGGGTATCACACACACCCCTATTACCCTGAGATCAAAGCCCCCTTGTGCCGACCAAAAAAGAGTTACTACCTGCACTGAACAAAGTTAAAGCAAGCATACAGCCTACTGGCTTACCTCCATTGGATTGTGAGCTCGGGATCCCTAATCTAGAAAGGGATCAGTCAGGTGAAACCTCTAACAAAGATCTTCCTGTGTTATTGCCAAGTTGTAAACATCCGGTCATTCGGGGACTTATAGACAGATAGGAAGATTTGACAATTAGGTGAATCCGATAGCCTGGAAGCTAATCTTGATGCTAGATTAGTCTCCTTGTATCAAAGCGATGCTCACAATAAATTGAAAGTTAAATCATCAACAATCCAGTTCAGTGCAAACAGTACCGGAGAACGTCGAGTGGAGAGAAAGAACGACCAAAAAAAAGCTAGGCGCCTAAAAGTTGTTTGGACCGGATCCTAGAGAGCGTGTGTGAAACCTCTGGGTCCCTGTGATCAACCGTTGGACAACTTCTACCAGTACCACGTGCTTGCCAAATGTTCTACCAGTACCTTTCCTCTACCTAAAACCTTTAAGTGTTCTTTTGTTTCGTAATGGCAACGATGAATGCAATTAGGGTTTAACTTAGATATGTTGAGGTTCATATGTTCACGTAATAATTGAAGATTGTCTATTCTTCCATATTTACTTACTATCCGTGACTCTGTTTTAGGAGAACATTTACACATCTTTCGTGGAATAAATGTTTATATACTTCCTCGAATATAGTCTCCTATATTCTTTATGTGGAAATACATATATATTCGTTCGGGAATAAATACATGCACTATATACGTAAAACTCAGTGAACGCTTATTCAGATCTAGTTTTTATGCTATTATTATCATCTGGGTGCAACATTATCATAGATAGTTTATTCACAGAGAATTTCATCTCAGTCACATATTTATGACTAATATCATTATCACGCTGTATGAAGTGTTTATTATACGCGTACCTTTTGAGTTATTTTAACTCTATGTTTATTCAAGTTGTATTAACTTATTGTTCACTCTGAATCTCAGTCACACATACATGACTATTTTCTAAATCTTAAATATTCATGAATTTATCTTCATAATTGTTACTCTCTGAGTTATTAGAATATTATCTCTAGTTCAAGTTGTCATGACTTATTGTTCGCTTAGAATTCAAGTAGTGTCTTAATTTACATAACTTCAGTACCGCGTGTATGCTATCGCAGTAACTATTATTTACCTTATTGCGGGTAGCCAGATTTAGAGCTTCCGCTTTCTTTGCTTCAAGGCACTACTTATTGTGATTGAGACTTTACCTCTCTGTGTATTATTATTCATATGTTCTATTTGTAACATTATTATTATTCTATATGATTGTTATACATATATTATTTTCCAATGCCACATGAATTGTACCGTAGCTATTAAGGAATAAACTTGTGAACCATTATTGTGTATTTTGTGTCCATTGATTATTATTATTTGAGTGAAGTATAAGAGCTAAGGGTAGTTGTTTGCCAGCGGAGAGGAACCCAAGTTGTTGATTAGCGCCGATTCCTAAGGTGGAAATCGCAATCAGATTATTACACGTTTTATTATAACGTGGCATAACAATATATAGTATATATATATATATATATATATATATATATA
Organism: Paralithodes platypus; assembly: GCA_032716605.1. Classification (NCBI taxonomy): domain Eukaryota; kingdom Metazoa; phylum Arthropoda; class Malacostraca; order Decapoda; family Lithodidae; genus Paralithodes; species Paralithodes platypus. The sequence goes on along the minus strand of CM064499.1, from coordinate 7,774,526 downwards.
TACCCGGTATATATATATATATATATAATATATATTTGTTTTCACTAACCCACCAAATAACTTCACAAATAAACCTAATTAACGATATCAATGAAAGTGCTGAATACATGTTTTTTTTTATATGTGGATGAGGGAGACAAAAGGCAAAACTGCCTGTGACGAGTGCCTCCCACGGAGTTGAGAGAGTGACAGGGCCAAAATCAAAGAATGTTTGAGCCAAAATGTCTGGACACACGGAGTTTGAAGCAATTTAAGTCATAAGATGAGGGAAAGATGGATTCAGGGAGAGAGTTCCAGAGCTCAGCTGTTGAATGGAAGAAAGATTGGGAGTATCGTTTCACTCTTAACCATTTCAAGCTCCAATACGCATTTCTTTTCTGCTTTCTGGTAATTATTAGACGATTTTATTCAGATTAGGAAGGGTATGTGGAAGTCAGAGAGTTGATTGAGATAGTCTTTACCGTTTTAATACCCACATATCCTTCCTAAGCTGGATAACACCGTCTGATGATAGCCAAAATAAGCTGCTAAAACGCGTCAGAGCTTCAAGGGGTTAAGTTGGACAGTCGTACAGAGTATGGGTGGGATTGTGTTACAAGACGGGTACTATGTACCCTATGTAGAGGAGGTGGTATGCACTGAGAGAGCTCTGAGGAACACTGATTATTGTAGTAGCGATAGAATAGCGAGAGAGATGCAACATTGCGGCAAAGAGAGAGAGATTGCAGAGAGTCGGTGAGTGAACGGGAGTTAATGATACGATAAGCTTTCCTTTCTACTTTGTCTAGAAGTGCTGTGTGAGAGGATCCTCCCCACACATGTGTACAATACTCAATACAAGGACGCACTGTGCCCCTGTACAGAGCAAGAAGCTGTGTAGGGGTAAAGAACCCCTTGAGGCGGTTGAGCACACCCAGCTTTTGGGAAGCCGTTTTAGCAAGAGTGGTAATATGGTCCTTCCAGAAGAGATCAGAAGAAAAAGAGACACCGAGAATATTGAGAGAAGATGAAGGGTTGATTTTTGTATTGTTGAAGTACAAGGGATAGTCCTCGTGGATTTCACGGCGGGTAGATAAATGGAGAAATTGGGTTTTGGAAGCATTAAGAGTAACAAGGTTTTTATCTGCCTCAATTGGAGATGGTAGTTAGATCAGAACTCTGCTAGTGGATGCAACAAAAGCCTTTAACACTCTTATTAGGGAGTCAGCTATTCACAACATCAAGATCAAATGCCCGAGCATTGCAAAATTACATAGAACACACTTATAAGGAGCCAGCTAACCTGTATATAGTGGGAAGCACAAAGAAGGAAGAAATGAAAATTCTCAAATCAAATGAAGGAACAACGCAAGGAGATCCAGTGGCAATGACAATGTACGCTCTGGCACTATCTATTCTGCAGCAGAAAATATAACATGAGGAAACCCGAGTGAAGCAAGTGGCATATGCTGATGACCTCACAGGTGCAGGAAGAATAAGGGATCTCAAAGAATGATGGCGGAGAGTACAATCGGTTGGCTCAGTCATTGGGTACCATCCTAATGCTAGTAAATCTGTAATAATTGTGAAAGAAGACCAAAATGAAGAGCGGTGAATATTACAAAGGAGGGTCAACGCCATTTGGGAGCAGTAATAGGGACAGAAGAATGCAGGAGAGTCTATGTACGAAATAAAGTAGGGGAATGGGTAAAAAAAGTGAAAACCCTGGCAGACATTGCGAAATATGAACCACATGCTGCATATACTGCCTTCACATATGGTGTTAAGCACATATGGACCTTTCTTATGAGAACAGTGCCTGACATTAGACCGATGCTCCAACCACTGGAAGAAGCAATCAGAGAAGCATTCATACCTGCTCTAACAGGTAAGGCGTCACGCAAGAGCTAAGAGATCTATTAGCTCTTCTACCAAGGTTTGGAGGATTGGGGATCATAAACCCAGTGGAGGCTGTGCCTTATGAGTACCAAAATTCCCTTAAACTTACTACGTCTCTGACAGAAAAAATACGGGAGCAAAATGAAAATGATGAGGTGGACGAAGATGAACAACGAAATGCAAGACATGAAATTGTGGCATAACAAAGGGGCCACCCAGACATAAGTTCTCCTGGTGGTGGAACAACGATGTCGAAGCTTCAGTCAGAGAGAAGAAGAGATGTTTCAAAGTATTGAAGGAAGGTGGCAGCAAGGAAGAATACCTGTCCGCCAAATATAACGCTAGAAAAGAGGTCTACAAGGCAAAGAAAACCATACAGGATAGCATGATAGAACAAGTTTGTAGCACTAATAATACCATTGGGATATATACATCAGTTAAAAATGTAAGGGACTGTAGCCAGGATGTCATGGGTGTAAGAAGTGTATATAATGACAGTGGCATAACTGATCGGGTGGATGGGAATCGTTAGCCTTGGTCGGCAACCCATCTAGGGAAGACAACCTTATAAAAATCTGGGTGGATGGGACTCATTAGCCTTGGTCGGCAACCTGTCTAGGGGAGTAAACCTTATACAAATCCGTACAGCTTACCTAAGGATGAAGCAGGTTAGTGGATGGACTAGCCGCACACTACTGTAGAAAAATAATGCTAAAAAGATACATAGAAGGCCTCCTAGTCGGACGGACCCTAAGTTGAGTGGTCAATCCTGTAAGTCTTTCAGTAAACTGGCATGGGTTGTCCTCACAGGGTATGGGTCCGCTTGGGGGCATTTTGTGTATGGCCAACCTCATAAAGGGGAGTAAGGCACCCGGCAATAGATAGATGGATGACTGTTTACTCAGAAAAGGAAATTAGAGAGGCATGGAAGGAACATTATGAAAGACTGCTTAATTTGGAGTTTCAGTTGAACAGAGAACAGCTCAGCACTGCAGTCCCAGTACCAGCCTTTAATAGGGTACGTCACCGTTAAAAGTGCTATAGATAGAATGAAGCCCGGGAAAGCCGCTGGAAGCTCTAGCATTGTCGCTGAGATGCTAAAAGCAGCTGGAGATATTGGGGTAAAATTGGTCACAGAGGTTATTAATATGCTATCACAAAGGAGGAAAACATTCCCGATGCATGGCAGAAAAGTGTGATAGTAAATATATACAAAGGCAAGGGTGACTCCTTAGACAGGGGAAATTATAGGAGTTTGAAAATGCTCGACCAAGTCATGAAAGTAAGTGAAAGGGTTTTTGAATGCATGTATCAGCGACATGCAGTTTCGATTTATGCCGGGACGTGGCACAACTGATGCTATCTTCATTCTTAGGCAACTGCAAGAGAGGTTCTTGGAGAGACACAGAGAGTTATACCTAGGGGGAGGTGTGGCGGAGTGGTCTTGCCACTGGACTGGTAATCCAATGGACCCGGGTTCGAATCCCAATATGTCATTGGGAAGATATTATTAGGATGGAATTTGTGCTGTACCTAGTATCAGTGCAAAACCACAGCACACCGAAATGCCAAATAAATACTCTCATTGTTCCCTGATTAAATAGCATTGTATGAATATTCCCATATTCAATAATATGCTACAGGGGGGCAATGCCTAGTGAGTTAATTGCTCAATAGGTAGCGTTCTGAGAGTGAGGGTTCGAGCCTGGGGGATGAGACTGTGAAGCACAGAAGCGGAGCAGCTTCAGAGATGGAGTTGCTTCGAGCCGTGAAGCTTCGCATGTCTCACTCCCTAGACTGGAGCAAGATCTCACGGGCCTCACCGTGTTCAGCGGTAGAGTGTAAAGGCTATCAGCCTATGCCCGAGAGGAAGTAGTTGGAATATAGAAAAAAAAAAAAAAAAAAAAAAAATGTAGATCTGGAAAAGGCCTTTGACCGTGTGCCAAGAGGTAATGCAGTGGGCTAGGAGAAAACTCGGAGTAGAAGAGTGGTTGGTGCGGGTGATAATGAGAATGTATGAGGGGTCACGGGCAGTAGTTAGAGTGATTGGGGTTCTGAGCGAAGACTTCCCAGGGAAAGTTGGAGTTCACCAAGGTTCAGTGCTGAGCCCATTACTGTTTGTTTGGGTCTTGGAGGCTCTGTTAAGGGACTTTAGAACAGGACTCCCATGGGAGCTGTTATATGCAGATGACCTAACCTAGTTCTTATCGCAGATAGTATGCAGGAAGCAGAGGCAAAGTTCGTAAGATGGAGGGAGCATGTGGCAAACAAGGGTCTAAGAGTTAACATAGATAAAACAAAGGTCATGATTAGTGGAGTATGGCGCAGAATTATGGAAAGAACTGACGACTATCCATTCGCAGTGTAACTCAATTCAATGTTGCATCTGTAGTGACTGGGTACACAAGTGATGTAGTGGGGCTAGAGAACCTTTAACGAGAATCATAGAATTTGAATGTGAAGTGTGCAAGGGAGAACTTGTGTTAAATGACCCACCTGTAATGGCCACCTCACACATTCACGAGTTGGACGGCGACTTAGCGTGTATTGAGTTTTGCAAAAAAATCGGGGATATTGAGCACGACAAATTATAAGAAAAGACCATCTCGAGGGCATCTCGTACCCACTACGAACAAGCACAACATTAAACAGGAAACAGAACGTACCTATCGTGTAAGACGATAGTGTAAGACAATTAATGTGCTAAGGTACAGTCGGTCACCTTTCCGACTGGGCCACCTAATGGTAATTTCTCTGGGTCTTTCGCTCTGATATTACTAAGATCGCTCACTCCCCCCCACCCTGAATATGTTGCATATTATGTCCCATAGATGGTGTCGTTAGATTTACTGGGAAGGAGAGGGATGGGCTACACGGAGAAGGGGGTGGGTCGGTGGGTGGGGTGGGGTTGTTATTGTGTAGGGAAAGTTGGAAGTGTGTAGGGTGGGGGAGGGGGGTTACGTGAATGATTTCACCAGGTTTATGGTTACCGTTTTATCTCTTTGATATTAATTAAGATGAACATAGTTTTTGCTAGTGAAATCTGCCTTTAAGAAATATTTGTTTATGTGTAATTATTGTTTGCAAACCAATTTGTAGGGATTGCTAGATTCACTATCTATTTAGTAAGACAAGCTCTTTCTCACTCATTTACTCACACTATCTATTTATCTATCTATCTATCTATATCTACAGTAGCCACATTATAGATTAGTCTTTTCCTTAGCTAATGTTAATTTGCTATTCTTTGGGTTAATGTTGGTGTCTTAATTTTGGTTGAGGTCCCGGGCTGGCCAGTATTATCGATTTGCGGCAATTGTTTTGGGGCTCCTCATACCTCTCTGTCTCATGCCTTTTTTTCAAATACGGCATTATGTGTAGCATTGTGTTGTTGCTTAAAATAACATAATGTTTCTATGTATTGCATATCCATATCCATCTAGTCGTCATTAGTGAAATGCCCATAACAAAATAACAGCTTTCATAACTGGTCGCTTACACCAAAGAATCCTACACTGTTAGAGAAAATTAATGAGGTCATTCAGCAATAAAAGCAGTGTAATATATATTGATATAATTATGATATTCGCCAGATGTGTATTTTGTGTTTGAGAAGGGGGTTTGGAGAAGAAAAGATACAGTATATATATGGCTAAAATACAGTATACACATATCAGACTTTAGAACTGGTAACCCACTAAAATAGAAACAAATACCTGATTTGCTCGGATATAAGTGCTACAAACCTCATAGTCGTTTTAACTTATAAGAATAATAGGTCCTACTAAAATCGCATTGGAAAACGCTATATACTTTCAAAGTAGCGCCAGAGAAGTTTTAGTGGTTTGCATTTCCCAATGTTGATATGTATGATAAAAGTGTTTGTTATTAGCATATACATTTGGATATCAATGCAAATATAATTAAACCGTTCAGAGAGAGAGCGAGAGGGAAAGGGAGAGACGAACTAAATGGACGAATACATCGAAGAGACTTATAAATGAAAGCTTGACTCTAATATCTGTGGATAGAGTATTTATTAATCAAAAGAATAAGTACTCGGTAATGTTTACTCTATATATTCATCTAAACATATGACAAAAATGACCCGCAGAGCCACTTCACCTATGTAATGCTAATTCCCATTACAAGCAACCCAATTCCTCCATATGATAATCAAAGGTTTGATGTTCTCCACTTCCTTTTACCTGATAAATTGTTTCTCTGTGTATGAAAGAGACAAGAGGCAAAACTATTTATAAACAATTTGACCTCCTATTGTCCCCCTTACACCGGTCAGAACAGAATGATTAGTACAGAACCATATTCAATTTGCACTGGAATGTAACTGCAGGACACGCAAAGCTTCAAACAAAGTCATAAGGTGAGGGATAGACACACTTTCGGAGTGAATTTCATACTTTACTTGTTGAGCTGAAAAATTACGGGGACATTTAAGTTAACTGTTGGCTTTGAATGGTGGGCAGAAAGGTGGTGGGAATGAGTTACAAAGCAGGTGGACCTCTGTCTCTGCAGAGTGAGAGGTATATGCTGGGACAGCTGTGAAGAACACTGATTATAATAATGGCATAACAGTAACATACATGCAATTTTCACAATGTGGTGATTTTGTAGACAATATGGTGGAGAAGAGTAGAGATTACATGTGTGACACCTGCAGCTCAGCAGAATGCCACGTGGGCTCAGCCGCTCGCTTGGCCACTCGCTAACACTCGCCAGGGCAATATATTTGGCTACAGTCTATCTACAATGTTGTACTTTGTTTCTTGTGAATCGTCATGTCACAGGCAGTACAGAAGTGGTCTTTATTTTCGCCTGTGACAATGCATTATATTTTATAACATCAGTTATAAGTTTAATGTATAAGACTGAATAATACAGCTAGAGAGTGTGAGTGAGTAAGTACAGGAGACAGAGGGTAGTCGCGTAGGGTTACACGTTGCCTCGGTGACGTCATGCCTCGGCCGGGCCCTCTGAGTGGCTGGCTGCCGTACCACCCTCCTGCCGTGTCAGGAAGTAGTCCCCCCCCCGCACTCCTGCTGCCTCTGTGTCTTCCTTGCTCAGAGCTTGCCTGACCAGCATACCCTTATCTCCCTTGCCACCTGTCCCCCGACTTCTACCTATAGAACACTTTCTCTCTCTCTCAACTTCTTACCTCTCATTCTTCTAATCTATTTAATATCATAACTCCCCTTTGGTTCTGCACGATTCATATATCGGCCATCGTATTATATGCTGAAGCTCTCAGATATTACATGTTTAGTTAGGCATTTTGGAGGGGTTACCATTTTGTCTGTAGAGGTTCGACACACTCACGGTGTCTCCCTACCTATTCCTTGGCTGTCTGCTGGGCTATTTAATGCTAGACTGGGGTAAGGCTACTTGTGTTGTGATTTCCGATGTGTACCAGGTTTTGTTGAACCTGTACAATCGCAACGGAGACGTGGGAAGCCTAGGTGGTCTTTCTGACTGTGTACCTTGTGAGTTTAGCACTGTGTTGCGAGTGCCTCTGCCACCCAACACTGTGCTAACTCGTTTTGCTTTGACTTTGAGAGGGTCGCCAGGAGAGAACCAGATACTAGCGATCTGGATCTCTCAAGAGAGCACCCCGTCATTTAACGTAATTTGGCCGTACAGTCTTAAGGACCTCGCTAGGCTACGAGCCGCTTGCTCAGCCATTGTTTCCTAGCCTACTACATCCCAGCTAGAGTTTATTTGCCTAGCAGACACCCGATTAAGTTTATAAGCTCTTATGTTATGTATGCAGCATTTTTGTTTACATTGATTGTAAGCCTTGGTTGTTGTTGAGTTGCACAACCCGAGCAGGCTTTTTGAGTTGCCTGACGAAGTACTTCTTTTGTTGTTGGAGATAATACTATTGTGCATTTATCGTTATTCCCGTGTCAGTTAACACTGTCTGTCCCTACACTTGTCATATCTTGTTCCTGCTTTATATAACAGTTCAAAATCCGATTCGATCATCTTAAGCAGCATCAGACTTTCTTCAGAAGATTCCTGCTCGATGCTTTAGGACTTTCATTCACTTTCTTTAATATAGGAGTGACAGTTTATTATTGTTTAGAGTAACTTTAATTATACCTTCTTCTTGTTTGCATTAAATCATTGCAGTGATTTAATTAAGATCTCTATCTTTTCCTTGTATACCTTATTAACGTAATTGTATGTTGTTGTGATCAGGCTGTATCAGAGATCATCAGCCTGTAGTAGTAGTGCATTTATACCGAGTTATAGGATACCCCGTTATCGCAGATTTAACTCTGGAGGGTATAGGTGTTTTTGTGCGCCGGCATTATAAGTTCGAGGATTGGATCTAGTGTTACCGTTGTGGCTGTGTGCCTTTCTAGTCCAATGATTAACCCTTATTTAGCGGCGAGCAACATAAGTCGAGTTAAATAAAGCTGGACTATGTGGCGGCGCTCGACATAACTCGAGTGGCAATTTCAGCACGTAATGTGGCTGAGAGAGAGAGACAAGTGGTGGCAGGAGACTAGCGAGCGTATGACTGCTCCAGACCACCGCGGCGAACCTACTGACACAAATCTCAGCTCCCTCCTCCCTCTCTCACTCGCTACATACTCAATTATGTACTGAAAGTACCGAATTACCTGCTTTTTGCACTCGCGTTGCACGGTTATTGCAAGAAAACTATCCATCATACAAGGATCGTTATGGTGTCATTCGAAAGCTCTGTTTATGCCCTTTCAGGGATAGGTACTTGTTTTACGTTCTGGGTCTTATTTAGGCATGAAAATGATCACGTAAACAGCCCTATTTTGGCTAAAAACACCCCGCTGTGCGGTACACATAAATAAACCGCATAGGCCGCTCGTAAGGTGTTAAGAGCCCTTGTTTTATACGAGTCCCGGTCGTAACACATGCCTTTGACTGCACCCTTTCAGAGGCATTTTTCACATGCGAACAATACCTGATACGCTTACAACAGTGTCCCTGTACGGAGACAGAGGCTGTACGGGGATAAGGGGGTAACAGACGATTGAGCAAACCTAACCTCTGGGAAACTTTTTAATCAAGAATGCTAATATGATCTTTCAAAGACACACACACACACACACACTTGTGTTTCGGTACACACTAATGTTTCACTGCATGCACGCGAATATCAGTATATGTTATTGCTCTAGCCATCTCTCTCTCTCTCTCTCTCTCTCTCTCTCTCTCTGTAGGAATATTGGTTTGGCAGGAGAGTCACAGGGACCGCACTTTCTACAAATTATTGTCTTTTACGACTAACTCAGCGCGTTACAAGTTGCCAGGGTAGCTCATGAAAAAGATATATCCACTGATATGTTAACAACCAATCATGTTATGACTTATACCTATTGGCTTCTGGAAGAGAAAAACATGCATAGGAACTATTTAAGATATACTGAAATTTAGCAACAACGCTATAGGCTGAAGAGACCATAATTATATCACAATTCGGTATATAGAGGATGGCCGCAACCTCATCCACGTGGCAGCTGTATGTGTGTGTGTGTGTATGTTGGGTTTAAATGTCGATATAACTATGTTAACGTTAAATATTACATGGTTAAGTCTATGCAAGGGTAATTATATATTATGTGCAGTAAAATGTATAAGTTAGATAAGAGACTGTCACCCTATATAAATATTAATAACTATATGGGTAATCATAAACCGAGTGCACTGTGAGTGATGGCAGATAATATCTGTAGGACGGTGACTCCGAGGACCATTTGTTTGTAAAAACCTGTTGGGTATTGTTAAGGTGTCCATTATGTGGGCTGCTGGATCACTATACTCTGTTTCAGCGACGCTGAGGTGAGATCGGCTCAACTAGATGTCAATAAGTCTAGCTGATTGGCTCATGCAACCGTGTTCAATGTCTCGTCTTTTAGTAATTATTAATTCTTAAAGGTTTAAATAATCATGGTCGCACAAGTCAATCAGCTGGAACTATTGACATCTACCTGCTCGCTGAAACAGTATAGTTATTTGTATATAACAGACAGCACCTGGTCATGCTAATGCTACCACAGAAAATGTAACAGGCAGTCAGACAGTAAGTAGCCAACCCTTCATTCCCGTTAAATAGATGGGGAGGATTAGCAAGGGACATTAGAATAGACAACAAATAGCGGCTCGCTTGGTGTAGTGACTAGCGTCTCAGACTTCCACCCAGAAGGCCCGGGTTCGCGCCCACGCTCGGCGCATTAAAGATTTTTCACAAGCACTGAGTCGTTACCATCCCTCATGAGCAAAGGGATGGGGTAGTAGTACAGGACCCCAATGGAAATACGCCTAATCGGCCTTATTGAGCTATCCTTAGCTAGCTTAGCATGCGCTAGCTTTAAGAACTATTATTATTATTATTATTATTAGAAAGGGAACAATGATGACCGGGAGAAAATGAATACAATAAACACCTGCCAAAGCAAGTATTTTAACATTCGGAACAACATTCACCAGGTCTCAATATCATTGACTTCACCTCAGATGATATACACTTCCACAACAAAGTCTTCACAACATCGGGGATGATGACCTTCCAGGTTTGTCAATTAAAAGGTTACAAATACCTTCATATGTTCTTCCTAACAAACTTCCTCCATTCATTCCTGTAACAACAATCGAATACAAAATCCGTGTTAATAGTTCATGTATCGACCATGAACCTCCTGACCGTGGTTCCCCTTTATTGTTTTGGCTACAATCATACATTTTATTGAGGCTAGTGCTTGCTAATTTCATTCAGCACTGGAGTCACGGCGGTGGAGTGGCAAGCACGCTCACGTGTGAATCTGCTAGACCTGGGTTCGATCCCAGCCAAGGCGGACATATTTAGTGGGTGTGAAACTCAGGTGTCTGAAGCAACTGCCAGCAGCCCCTTCTCTGTATCCTCCTACTTTCTCTATCCTAGTTTCAAAGCCAAAGGCGGATGTTGTGCATACGTCCTCAACAAACTCACTTGCTCTCATATTTCCGATTTTCGCTCCTCTGATTTCTCAACTTTATGGCTCAAACTTTCCTGTCATTCTCATATTAAATAAATATGTGATATCTGTCTTTCCCCTAACTCTACCGACTTTCCCAAATTGTTTGATTATCTAAGTTCTAAAGTGGAACACATTCTAGCCATTTCTCCTTTCTCTGAATCTCCATTTTAGGAGATTTCAATGTTCATCACCACCAATGGCTCTCCTCTAATTCTACTGACCAACTTGGTGAACAAGCCTACGTCTTTTATATCCTAAATGACCTAGAGCAGTTGGTTCAGCAACCTACCCGTATCCCGGATCGCCTTAGAGATTGGCCCAACATTCTTGACTTGTTTCTAACTTCTAACCGTTCTTCTTATAATGTCGATCTTTTCTCTCCTTTGGGCTCCTCCGACCATAAACTTACCTCTGTCATCTGTCCTATCTCTCCAGTACGGCCACCTGCTCCTCTTAGCAGGCGGCGCTTGAGGCACTTTGGTACTGACGACTGGGTGGGTCTCCGGCAGTACTTCTTTGATTTCCAATGGAATGAATTTTGCTTCCGTGGCCGAGGACCCTCGGAGAGTGCTGAACGCATTACCGAGGTAATCCTATCGGGCATGGAGGCATACATTCCATTTTCTTTCTCTCTGACTAGTGCAAACATTCTTGGTTTACTCATCCTTTTTCTACTGCTCTCCGCAACAAGGAGGAATCATTTAAACGGTACCGACGCCTTAAAATTCAAGAATCTCATTCTTCCTATGTTTCTGCCCGGAATCAAGCCAAATCTGTTCTTCGACTTGCGAAACACTCTTTCATCAATAATAAATGCACTGAACTATCCAACTCTAGCTCTTCCCAAGCTTTCTAGCATCTAGCCTATAAACTTCTCCAACAATTTTTCTTCCTCGTCTTTCCCTCCCCTTTTCCACTCTGATGGCACATCCATCACTTCTTCCTCTGACAAAGCTGAACTATTCGCTCAAACCTTCGCTAAAAACTCCACCTTGGATGCTTCTGGTGCTATTCATCCCTCTCCTACTTATGCCTAATATCCTAATATCTTCTAAAGATGTACTTTCTACCCTCTCTGGGCTTAGTACATAGAAGGTGTATGGTTTGAATGGTGTTCCTCCTGTTGTACTAAAAAACTGTTCTTCCGTGCTGACTCCCTGCCTAGGCAAACTCTTTTGTCTCTGTCTCTTCTCTAACGTCTTCCTTTCTTGCTGGAAGTTCGCTCTCATTCAACCTGTCCCAAAGAAGGGTGACCATTCTCAACTCTCCAACTATCGTCCAATTGCTCTCATCTCTTGTGTCTTTAAAGTTTTTTTTAAACTATTCTTACTTCCAAATTTCTTAAGCATTTATCTACTCATAATCCACTCTCAGATCGCCATTTTTTTTTTTTTTTTTTTTTTTTTTGTCTATGTGATTGAGGGAGGCAAAAGGCAGAACTGCCTATAGCGAGTGCCCCCTCACAGTTGAAAGAGTGACAGGGCCAAAATCAAGGGACGATCGAGCCAAAATGCCTGGACACACGGACTTTGAAGCAATTTAAGTCATAGGAAGAGGGTAAGACTGATTCTGGGAGAGAGTTCCAGAGCTCAGCTGTTGAGTAGAAGAAAGTTAGAGAGTAATGTTTCACTCTTGGGTTAGAGAGTTGCACAGAGTAGGGATGGGATTGAGTTGCAAGACGGGTACCACGTGCCCTACGTAAAGGAGGTGGTATGCACTGGGAAAGCTCTGAGGAACACTGATTATTATAGTAGCGATAGAATAGCGAGAGAGATGCAACATTGCGGCGGAGAGAGAGAGATTGCAGAGAGTTGGTGAGTGGACGGGAGTTAATGATACGAAAGGCCTTCCTTCAACTTTGTCTAGGAGAGCGGTGTGAGAGGAACCTCCCCACACATGTGAACAATACTCAATATAAGGACGCACTATACCCCTGTACAGAGCAAGAAGCTGTGCTGGGGAAAAGAACCCCCTAAGGCGGTTGAGCACACCCAGCTTCTGGGAGGCTGCCTTAGCAAGACTGGTAATATGGTCCTTCCAAATGAGAGCAGAAGAAAAAGAGACACCAAGAATATTGAGAGAAGATGAAAGGTTGATTTTTGTATTGTTGAAGAATAAGGGATAGTCCTCTGGGAGATCCTGACGGGTAGATAGATGGAGAAATTGGGTTTTGGAGGCATTAAAGGTAACAAGGTTTTCTCTGCCCCAATTGGAGATAGTATTTAGATCAGAATTTAAAAGTTATATGGCTTCATTACATTTGTCGTTAAGGGATTGCTGGCTGGGGCGTTCTGAAAAACTAATGGAGTAGTGTAAGGTTGAGTCGTCTGCGTATGAATGGATGGGAATTAAGGTACAGTTAAGGAGATCATTTATAAAAATTAGAAAGAGAATAGGAGATAGGACAGAGCCCTGAGGAACACCAGAGTTTATAGGGTGAGGAAGTGAACAATGGCCGTCCACAACCGCGGCTATGGAACGGTCGGAAAGGAAATTAGAGACAAAGGCACAGATGGAGGGATAGAAACCGAAGGAGGGTAGTTTAGAAATTAAAGATTTGTGCCAGACTCTATCGAAAGCTTTCGATATGTCTAGTGCAATAGAAAAAGTCTCACCGAAGTCCCGAAAGGAGGATGACCAAGCGTTAGTAAGATATGAAAGAAGATCACCAGTAGAGCGATCCTTAACCTCTGAAGTGCGAATGGGGGTAATTGGAAACGTCCCCCTGTGCTGACGTATTTGAGGTGTTTCCGTCACTAAAATATTCATTGTGCCATTAATAGCATTAATACTTATCCATATGCGCCTATTATGGGTTGATTATAAAGGTATTAACCCAGTGAGACCCAGCGTCGCACGTGTTGCGTCGGCAGTGTTTGATCACCAACTCCCAGCGACGCATCACGTGCGTCCGACATATAAAAAACACTTACGTGGCTCGTAAGGTACGAAATGGCGGGAGAATAGGAGGGGGAGGTACCGTAGTGTGTGTGGGAGCCGGGCCAGTAGGTGTGAGCGGGCCGAGACAGCCGCGCGGCTGGTGGTGGTGGGCTTAGTGGGGATACTTTACACCCTTAGTTCACCGCCACTTTGAACCTTCATTACTCCGGTCGTATGGGAGCTTGAGGCTTGAGATTTATGTGAGACACTCCTTAGGATGTATGCCGTACAATGCCATACTCAGTTTTTACCCTAGTGCTACCGGGCGGGTGGTCATGCGGGGGAGACGAACTATTGAACCCCCCCCCCCGCCCCCCAAATGGCCGAAATGAGTTTTTTTTTTATTTTGTCTTCATTTCTCACCATTCTCTTCCATTTTGGCTCAACAAATTTTTTTGAGGCTTTCCCGCCAATTTCCCCCAAGGCCACTGAGACACAGTCGATCGATACTCTCTCTCTCTCTCTTGCACTCGCTTGCCATCAGTGATGACAACACCCTGCTTGCAACTCGCTAATGTTAGCACGAAAATATACCTCAGAATAAGGGAATATCAGGGAAAATAGGTGATAACTGAAGGAGAGGAGGAAAGTGGGGAAGGAGGGGAGGTAGAGGACTGAGATTTTGCATGGCCCAGGGGGCAAACAATTTTTTTTTTTTTTTTTTTTTTTTTTTTTTTTTTTTCGATGTCAAAAGTTTTTTTTTTTTTTCACTCACTCTTAAGAGTCTCCCCGCAGTCCGCCGGGGGAACTCTTAAGAGTCTCCCCGCAGTTCCCGGGTTAAGGAAGCCATACTGGCGATGTGAGAGCAGATTATGAGAAGAGAAATGCTTAAGAAATTTGGAAGCAAGAATAGTTTCAAAAACTTTAGAAAGACAAGAGATGAGAGCAATTGGACGATAGTTGGAGGGTTGAGAGCGGTCACCCTTCTTTGGGACAGGTTGAATGTGAGCAAACTTCCAGCATGAAGGGAAGACGTTAGAGGATAGACAGAGACGAAAGAGTTTGCCTAGGCAGGGAGTCAGCACGGAAGCACAGTTTTTGAGAACAACAGGAGGAATACCGTCCGGACCGTACACCTTATTAGTGTTAAGCCCAGAGAGGGTAGAAAGTTCATCTTTAGAAGAGATTAGGATATTAGGCATAATTAAGAGAGAGGAGGGTGGAGAGACAGGAATAGCACCGGAATCATCCAAGGTGGAGTTTCTAGCAAAAGTTTGAGCGAAGAGTTTAGCTTTGTCAGAGGAAGAAGTGATGGTTGTACCATCAGAGTGGGAAAGGGGAGGGAAAGACGAGGAAGAGAAATTGTTGGAGAGGTTTTTGGCTAGATGCCAGAAAGCTTGGGAAGAGCTAGAGTTGGATAGTTCAGTGCATTTATTATTGATGAAAGAGTGTTTGGCAAGTCGAAGAACAGATTTGGCTTTATTCCGGGCAGAAACATAGGAAGAATGAGAGTCTTGAGTTTTAAGGCGACGGTACCATTTGAATGCTTCCTCCTTATTGTGGACAGCAGTAGAACAGGCGTGAGTAAACCAAGATTTTTTAGCATTAGTCTGAGAGAAAGAGAATGGAATGTATGCTTCCATGCCCGATAGGATTACCTCGGTAATGCGTTCAGCACTCTCCGAGGGTCTCCGGCCACGGAAGCAGAAATCATTCCATGGGAAATCAAAGAAGTACTGCCGGAGAGCCTCCAGTCGGCAGCGCCAAAGTGCCACAAGCGCCGCCGGCTAGGAGGATCGGGTGGCCGTACTGGAGAGATAGGACAGGTGACAGAGATATTATTTATGGTCGGAGTAGCCCAAAGGAGAGAAAAGATCGACAGTATAAGAAGAAGGGTTAGAAGTTAGAAACAAGTCAAGAATGTTGGGCCGATCTCCGATGCGATCCGGGATACGGGTGGGTTGCTGAACTAACTGCTCTAGGTCATTTAGGATAGAAAAGACATAGGCTTGTTCACCAGGTGGATCAGTATTGTGAGAGGAGAGCCATTGGCGGTGGTGAATGTTGAAATCTCCTAAGATGGAGATTTCTGAGAAAGGAGAAATGGATAGAATGTGTTCCACTGTAAAGTTTAGATAGTCAAAGAATTTGGGAAAGTTGGTAGAGTTAGGGGAAAGATAGACAGCACAGAAATATTTAGTAAGAGAATGACAGGAAAGTTTGAGCCATAAAGTTGAGAGTTCAGAGGAGTCGAAATCGGGAACACGAGAGCAAGTGAGTTTGTTGTGCACATATGCACAACATCCGCCTTTGGCTTTGAAACTAGGATAGAGAAAGTAGGAGGATACAGAGAAGGGGCTGCTGGATGTTGCTACAGACACCTGAGTTTTGGTGAGGAAGAGAAGATCAGGTTTGTAGGAGGAGAGATGGTGTTCAACAGAGTGAAAGTTAGGAAAGTCCACGAATGTTGCAGATATTAATAGAAAGAGTAACAGGCCGAGGTCCAGGTAATTTTGTAGGGTCGTCAGGGGATGGTCGGTCGGGTGTGGGGGCATTTATGGTCCCCCCCCCCCCCCCTGGGGACTCCGAGGCTGGGCAAGAATTCATAATTTTTTTTTTTAAATTTTGGTGTGGAGGAATGAAGTGTGGTGTGCATGTTTAGTGTAGGATAGGAGGAGGAGGTGTTTGTGAGAGCTAGCTGGATTGCTCTCAGTGTAAATGAGGCACAAAGAAAATCAGTAAGAGAGGCCAAGCAAATGAAACAGGAGTTCCAGCGACTCTTTATCACATGCCTATAACCTCACCTGGGTCTAGCCCTGATCGATTGGTGCCTACAATCTCCCCACTGGCTTCCTTAACCCGGAAAGTGCGGGAAGACTCTTAAGAGTTTCCCCGGGGGACTGCGGGAAGACTCTTAAGATCCTGGGCCTAGAAAAAAAACATTTAAAACACCCCAAAAAAACTTGATTTTTTTTTTTTTTTTTTGCCCCTGGGCCATGCAAATATCACTCCTCCACATCCCCTCCTTCTCCCCCCCCCCCCCCCCCCCCTCCTTCAGTTATCACCTATTTTCCCTGTTATTCCCTTATTCTGTGGTCTATTTTCGTGCTAACATTAGCGAGTTGCAAGCAGGGCATTGTCATCACTGTTACCAAGCGAGTGCAAAAGAGAGAGAGAGAGAGAGCGTATCGATCGACAGTCTCTCTCCAGACGTGGGGAAAAGTGGAGGGGAGGGAGATTGCCTCAGCCATAAATTATGTAACTCCCGGCCTGTATCACCGATTTTGACCATCCAAACGCTGTTTCCACTTGTTTTATTGCTGTAACAGGTTAATACCTTTATAATCAACCTAAAATAGGCACATATGGATAAGTATTAATGCTATTTATGGTAAACTAACGATGTTAGTGATGGGAACAGCTCAAATACGTGCGCACAGGCGTGTGGTGTCTCATACCCCCAATGCGCACGTCTTAGGTTAAGGGTCGCTCTATTGGAGATCTGCTTTCATATCTTACTAACTCCTGGTCATCCTCCTTTCGGGACTTCGGTGAGACCTTTTCTATTGCGCTAGACATATTGAAGGCCACCAATATAAGAGTTATAAGAGTTTCTACTGTATTTTGTAATTATTATGTAATTCACTTCCACAGTGGTACAGAAGGGGTTTATCCTATCTTATGATTACCTTATTTCAGAGAACCTAATCTGTTTACAATAGGAGTACTCGGCTAAATTATATGAGGTTAAGGGGAGATATGGCTTTTTTCTGTTCCCCCTTCTTTCTCAAGTTTAGCCCCATTAGTGTTCTGTTCGTGTCATTTAGGTGTCGATTTTTTCCTGGCGAGCGATAGCGATATATTAGTGTAAGTCTGTATGAATGAATGGGTCTTCGTTCTGTAAAGAGGGATGTGAGTGGTCATTATGAGTTTGGTAGATGTAATAATAGTTTGTAGTACAACCTTTAATACAATTACATTATTGTATGAATCGTTACCATAATCATTAAATCTATATATTATATATGCCAATACAAAATAGTTAAAAGTATATAAATTCAGAAGAATATTTAAATATTTAGAATTACATGTTATGCAGACAGTAGCCATCATACATTAGCCAACCTTATTTCACCAATGTGGAGCCTGGCGATTTCTATTTGCTTCATATATATTTGTGCGAGAGATTAGAAATGTCAACGAATCATGCTAAAATGAGAAGTTATGCACGACACAAATATATTGTTAACAGGATTATAAGCATAATGCAAAATAATTAGCTAAAATACAAGTTTCAGTCCATTTTCATAAATATAGATCGGGCACGGATTATGTAAAGTAATCGATAGGTGTGACCCATGGTAGAGCAAGGAAATAATCTGATTATTATCATACGATTGTGACACAATTTGTATAAGTCTACCCAACATGTCACGTTTAACAAATAAGTACAAAGGAAAACAAGCAACAACATATCTACTGATCCTTACGAGGCTGCTTGTAAATATGAATGCAAAAGAGCAGATACACACATAATGATATGGAGTAAAATAAGTCCACATATAACGTCATTATCACCATATAAGGCATTGTTTTTTTTCTTCTGTGTTAGACACATTATACTTGCGTGACCCGCCATCGAATGCTGTCATATTTGATAACTTGCATCTACTATTGGTCTATATATAACCTGTTTAAAATCCATATTATCATTTGGTGTCACATAAGTCGTGGGGATAAAATAATATGCTATAATTAATGATATAGTATAGATTTTCGCCTACTCTTATGACTTCAGAAATCTACCTTACATTTGTTATTTTTTAAAATGTACTATTTATTTAAACTAAAATGCCCCAGAACGAGAAGCCCACCACAGAAGCCACGAGCGAACACCACACAGAAACACCCGAAAGAAAGGCCCACAGAACGAAAGGACCAGGTGACCAATGCCAACCAGTTCAGACAGCCATAAATCTATGTATTCAATCCTTAGGTTAGTTATCTTTATCCGCCATTGTGTTCATCTCTTCCATTTACTTTTCCACAATTGTTATACGTCTTCCAATCACCTCCTTCGTATCCACAGTCCACACTACTCTATTTTGCTTCGTGTCCTACACCTCTTATCCGCCAGACTCTACCTACATGCTGATGAACATGAATACACATTCATTTAATACACCCATGCCCTGTCCCTAGGTTGAGCCAATGCCAACCAGTTCAGACAGCCATAAATCTATGTATGTTCTTCCATCCGAGAAGTAATATGTTCACCCCTTAAAATACCTTGTCTTGCCAGACTAAGTTTCTGAAGACCAACCGCCCCCATAAATCTATGTATGTTCTTCCATCCGAGAAGTAGTATGTTAAAACCCCATGTCATAATTGATAAGAAACTATGATACCCACGGGTACACCAGTGTATATAGAACCATTGTTCCTGTAAGACCTAAACAGCAATGACTGAAGATGTTAGCCACCATGCAGTAACTTTAATTCTTACCCCAACCAGAGAGTGTATAATTATACAACCCTCTGTTACCATTGTCTCGACTCATTTTCACCACGAAACAATACCGAAGTTAACCCTACGAACTGTCGTTTTCTTTGGTGTATATATCATAGAAAACACAGTTCCCAGGAACAACTAGATCAGCAAGAAATAGTGTCAGATTAACAGTATCCATAACCATCGTATTGACGAGTAATAATACACCATGTTTTTCCCTACTTTTATCCACAGTCAAGCACACACCTACCGTTAACCTCCTCTTCCCCACAGCCCCACAGTCCACATGATTCTATCCTTTCCCGACTCATATACCACCCCGTATTGCTCATCCCCCGGTAGCATTTGGCTAACATACTTTCCCTGTCATTAACCCCCAAACTCCAATATCAACTGTAGTTTAATGCCACCCCTACGCCCGGAGAACTTAGGGTCAAACTTCCACGTAGCCCCCTGAACCCTCTCCCTCTCATTAACCCCCACGCTCCTCGACTCCTTTCCGACCTAGCCTCTCCATCATACCTCCTGAAGATCCTTGATTTTTCCGTTGTTAACGTTCTCCAACCTTTTATATAATAATACATATACTCCTATCCAGCCTACCTTCCCTTAGTAGGACAGAACAACATTAGAACTTTACTAACCCTTTGCATGCCATCTATTCCCTCACAACCCATTCACAACCCTGTACCAAATGATCGTCAGTGCGAGGCTAGCCGCCTCGCCAGTGACTAACTTCTATTGCCATACTTCCAGATAAATGTGGCAGAGTTAGCAACCCAGTCTCCACCACATCCAGCAAACCATGCAATTAACAACCCAACCGATTAAACCAGCTAGTCAAGGCACCTTCGGTTTTGGTATTACGAACACCCACATCTGTCTCATAAACAGAGGGTTATTACAAACAATTTGGATATGGAAAGCCCCTAGCCACAGCCACCGGACGACCATCACAGAGAGAGGGCGCGCACCTCCCCTTTTTACCCACCCGAGGAGGGAGACCCCCACCCCTGCGGAGGTATACCTGACCCCTGTTTTGACTTCCGGGTCATCGCCAGGTAGCACAGGAATTCTTCCTATCAATGAACTAACCATGCATGACTAACCCCTTTACTAACCTCTATTAACCCACAATAACCCATTCACCTTTCTTGCATACTCGGATAATCAAATTAGCACCTCAGCTATACCATAGAATGAAGACTGAGCAACATAAGAGAGACGCTCCTATCACAGCTGTCCCAGTCCTCCTCGCAAAGTAGATCCAGTCTCCCTCCCCTCAATACTTCCAGTATAGCCAAAATAGTACCTCTTACTAAGGCTCAGTTATATCACATTATGAAGGCTCCCTATAGCCATGTGCCACAACAGTAATCACCACCTTACCTAGTCCCCGTATCTATTGAGAGCTCAAATAATTCCATAAGACTCGAGATCCCTATGGCCTACAGGGTCCAAAACCGAGCCTATAAACCCAGCTCCAGCCCCCAGTAAAATCAGTTGAAAGATAGACACCAACCAGTGGCTGGCCCCCTTAAGTTGACCTCTAGCTCTGCCCTTGTGTTGTTCCTGAGATTTGAGTTCCAGAGCCGGCAGACTCCGTGGCAGATTTGAGATAGAAGCATCTGTCCATGTACAAGAAATCTACGTGCACCTTATAACCTTCACACACCAGTGGGTATACAAGCGTGTAGCCAGCAACGATCGCCAAGAGATCCGTCTTGAGAACTTCCTACATATGGACCCCCTGGACGGCCGCGGAACCAGTCGTTAGCTCCCAACATCACGGACGCAAGATAACCAGGACCAGACCAACCAAATACTACCCAAGATTCACTTTATTAGTACTACTGTGTTACAGTACTAATTAGAGACTCACTTATTAATCTTTCTATGAAGTGGGTATATCTTTGCCCCAAGATAATTCATATATAACCATTCTATTGGGAAGTGCTAAGCGTATCAGTGTTCATTAATTAACAGGCGACATTAACTCTCGTAATTACCCCTATTCAGATATTATTACATAGAAGTAAAACCCTAGTGATATCTAACGTTCGCCCACTGATTTGTGTTCTACGTATTTCTGCTATAAGAATATAAAACTTAGATCAGTACCCCCCTGAGGTTACTAGAATTCCCGTGCTCTAAAAATACGCGTGTCTAATTCTAGTCTGTGAACTACTACTTGTGCACCAGAACTGCCAGTAATAAATCAGTGAAATTGAATCTATAAGTAACATTGATGTCTTCCAGTATATAAACTTGCAAACCAAGCCAGTGATCAGAAGAGTATACCTGAACGTTGGAAGTGGGAGACTAGGCTCCATCCAGATCCACTAATGCTAGTTGTTCATTTCTATCATTTGTCTTGTACGAGTATTCATACCTTCTTATGCTTCCTATTAATCATCTTCAATAAACGTGATCGTGTGTCTTGTTACCGTGTGTTTATTTTGTGTTCTCTATTCCTCATACCTTGTATTGTGCATGCAGCCTTATATACCCAGTCAGTTAGAACTCACATTACCCAAGTTAATCCTGTAGAAAAACAGGGCATAACAATATTTATTTTTGTACAATTCATTTGAGGTAAGAAAATATATACACATTACTTAGGCTATAACAAACATATATATTGATATACTAAAAAAAGAAGGCATATTACATGTAAATCTTTGAAACTTATACACTAAATAATGAAATAATGGATGGCATAGAATACATAGACATTTGCATTATTATATATACCTACGGAAGTTCATCAACTAATTTACTTTCGGAATACGATTATCTTGAGTTAATAGGCATAGGCCAAATAAACAAAAATTCATGGCCAGTAAATGTGTGTAAACTGCTTTGTAAAAAGTTAAATGATAGTAAAATACTGTAATCAAATAAGATTAATATGTAAATCGCCCATGATCAAATTGTACAAAAGGCTAATAAACTATTTATGTTTGTTTGTTTGTTTGTTTTGCATATCCAACCTTTCCTAAACAATAATCCCCCCCCCCCCGCCGCAAATCTAACTACGCCATCTATGGGACATAATATGGAACAGATTCAGGGTTGGGGTAGTGAGCGATCTTACTAATTATTATGTTCTATCCGACAACCAACTCTACTCCTAAAATCGATTAATGAAATTTAACAAACACATGTGGCAGTCCGTGGATTCGAACCCAGGACGCTCACACCGAAAATCAACACCTTATGCATTGCGCCACAAAGACAGTTAAAGAATGGTGGACACTGCCTACGATTTATTATGCAACTTCGAATCCTGCATATCAATCTAAGCATGTACACACATCCCAACTATCAGAGAGAAAGACTCCCAGCGAAATTACCATAGGTGGTCCAGTCGGAAAGGTGACCGACTGTACGTCTCTGTGACGTCACTAGGTATAAGACAGTCTAACGGTCGTTCCCACGGTAGGGCGTAGGACGATTAGATCGTGAATTATAAGATTGTAAGTAAGTTAAGATTATAAAAGGCCTAATATGCTATTAAGCAATATTGACACAGTCTTATGTAATATATATGAATTTATCGTATATATTGATTTAATTTATCGTACTGAGCAACATAGATACGGTACGATAATTTGGGCGCCTGGCGTTTACCAAGGCAGCAAGGTGAAGGTCTGGGAAAAATCGGCAGAGCCTTCACGAACACCACCCAGTTACCATATAATTTCCGCCTTCAGTTGATCGTGCTTTTGTGCCTCTAATCACAATAAACCGCCAGCAATACACACATCTACACATTCACAACGCTCTCATTGACGCCATGACAGACAGATAAGAATATTATTCATGTCCATTCTCATATAATCATTTGTTTATTTTCCTTGACCAGTGCTCTCCGGCCGGTCTCTGGTTTCCCTGTCGTCCGCCATATTGGGTAAACGTTTTCCTTTGTTTCATTGCCACGTGGAACTATTGCTGAGTTAAATCCTGGAATATTATTAACCCTTAGACCCTTGACTGAACATAAATAATTGGGTGTGACCTTTGGATGTAAATTAGCTTGTTTCAGATTGAATTCAATTTAGACTTGAAGTAATTTAATTTAGATTGATTTTGTTTGAATTATAATTTAGAGATATTTAACTCCCACTGATATTATACCACATTGGTGTCCAGACCCGGGAATTAGCTACCGATAGGGGAGTTTTAAAGGCAATGTGTAACGGGAAGAAATTGTACTTCCCCTTTTGGTGTGTAACAGGAAGAAGATGTACTTTCCCTTTTAGTATCTTTTGTAAGGTTTGACTTAACTGTAAGACTTTTTCCCCTTCATTCACTCTTCCTGATATTTAACCTCTCCGCGGCGCACAGGGGGTTTTCTACAGGGTAAGACTGTGCGCACCTATGATGATTTTGGGACCTATTGCCAATTTCGATAAAAAGTACATCATCGTGTAGGGAATGTTTGCGTGCATCGGCCCATATATATTTGACCCCCCAAAAAATGTCTGGGGGGGGTAGGGGAACGGTCCGTAGTTGAAAAATGTGGAGCGAATGGCACCGCGCGGCTAGATTGTCATCGAGCGGCGAGATTTCCCGGCCGAATTTTCACGCGCCCAGGGGATAGAAGGAGAGGGAGGAGGGGGTGGGTTACCGCGTATTATCACGTATATCTCCTTTTTCGAGCCCTTTTAGGCTATATAGAGTATGTATACGTGTGTAGGGCACCCATATAACAATGAATATGCCTCATAGTGACCAAAAATTGCAATATATAAGGGAATTATAAGAGAATTTTTAGGCGGGAATGAAGATGTGTTGGAGGTTTGGCGGCAATTTATGAGCTGAGAGTGTGGTTTACGCCATACATATCACGTATATCTTGTACGTAGAGCACTGTCATGCTATAATACAGACTTGTACATATGTATACGTGCCATATATCAAAATATATACCGCATATAAACCAATTCATGCGATATTTACGCACATTATCAATGAGTTTCTATGCGTGAACCAAGGTGTGAGTGAGTTGTGGTGGGAATGAAAGGGGGAGAGGGTGTGTTACGCCATAAATATCACATCAATCTTGTATTTAGAGCACTCTCATGCTATAATAAAGACGTGTACATATGTAGGCGTCCCATATAACAAGGAATATACCGCATATAGCCCAATTGATGCGATATTTACGCAAATTGTGAATGTGTTTCTAGCAGACGGAAGCCTGAAAGGGTGGGTTGGGGGTCGGTGGGTGGGAGGGAGGCATGCAGGGGTGCAGTGAGTGAGTGAGTGAGTCGTGGAGAGATGGAAGTCAGGCAGATCTCTAGATAGATAACCAGCTTAGTGATAATTGTGGAGGCGCCCCAGGCGTATTGATGTTTGGTATTTTGACCCTTATGTCTACCAGATGGCTGGTGTTCGTTGCCATCAACAGGTCTACAATAACATGAGTCAGGAATGGAGAGAGAGAGAGAAACTGAGACATGCGTATGTCGTACGTATAAATGGACTTCAGAATTGCATTTTTATGCAAGCAGACATTGCATTTTAGACACATGTGAAGTACCACAGAAACATGTAGGCCATTGACTGTAAATAAAGTACTATAATTATAGGCCACCAGCGACGGTGCTGAGTCAACACAGGCAGATTGCCTTTTGTGATAGAGGGCTAAATATAGACTGGTGTCTCCTTACACCTGCGAAAGGGTAGATTGCCACCAGAGAAACGTTTACTTATTTATTTCGAAGTAATATGCAATCTAAATGTATATTCGAGACCTACTGCAATTATTTGTATGACAGTCATGACTATGTATAATCCAATATACGCGCGTAGGCGAGACATAAGAAAGCTGGTTGAGCAATTTTCGACACCCACACAGTTATTATTCATTTTTATTTACAATATTATACAATACAAATGTATTTGTGAAGAGTATTTTATCCATTATTGTATTTATACCAATTTTGTTCCCAGACAGAGCTGCTGTAGCTGGAGCATCAAGGAACGGCAAGGGTCACCTCGTGACCGCGTGACAATGAGTGGAGTCACACTGAGAGGGGCAATTTTGCTGAGTATTTGGGCAATTTTTGACAGAATAAAGTTATATAATTACTAATTCTTGACAGAGACAAACTATTATAAACCTTGGCATGATATAATTGATAATCCCATCAATTTACAAACGTAAATTGGTGGGATAATTCATTTTTTTTTGTATATTGTCATTTCGATTGTAGACACGAAGTTTTGAGTGATATTTGGTATGAGCTCCTGTGGCATGGTTGGTAAGGTCGCGGGCTGGAAAACTCAAAGTGTCGTAGGGTAGTGGGATCGAATCCAGGAGGGGGTTATGGGGAAGGTTTTATATTGTCTAGAAAAATTTTTATAAATTTTTTTTTTTTACAAGATCATGCCATTGTATTCAAACAATATGAAATATTCATAGAATATATCATATTGTAAGAATACAATGACATGACCTTGTTTTTTTTTTTTTTTTTTATTGTTTTATTTTATTATCATAGTAGGTTTGACAGGATTTATTGAAACATATTTATTTTTGTACAATTCATTTGAGGTAAGAAAATAATTATATACACATTACTTTGGCTAATAACAAACATATATATTGATATACTAAAAAAATAAGGCATATTACATGTAAATCTTTGAAACTTATAAACTAAATAATGAAACATACAATTATATAATGTAAAAGCTATATCACAGGGACATCTTTGGAACTTATACATTATATAATATATATGTTACATTATGAGGTAGCGTGATCAATTAGGTCAGGTCAGGTAAGGTAGGGCGCGAGTCCAGGGCAGGGCAGGGCAGGAGGCGAGTCCAGGGCAGGGCACGGGGCGAGTCCAGGGCAGGGCAGGGCAGGGGCCGACACTCAGTAGTTCTTGAAGGTGTGGTAGTCCCTGAAGCAGTCACCCAGGCAGAGTGGAACTTTGCACTCGGCGCACATTGAGGTGACTCTTTTGGTGACATGGGGTTTCCTCACACTGGAGCTGCAGACGGTGCACTGCACCTGCCTGTGACGAGTGCCAATCAGCTCGGTGTTGGTTGGGTAGTGTCTTTCGACACCCAGCTGGATGCGGTCAGGAACGTGATCCCCACGCCATGCCGTACGTCTGTGAGTGGTGGTGCCATACTTCTCCAGGAGTTGGTAGGAGACGTTGTACACGAACTCCCGGAATTTCAGCTTCTGGTTTGGGGCCATATCCTTTTTCACCAACCACAAGTTGTAGGCGTTCAGCATCGTTATGTCAACTAGGTGGAGGAAGAGCTTGTGATACCACTTCACAGTCTTCCTCAGACACTCAACGCCTGACAGCTGACAGTCAGACTTGTCCACCAGGCGCATGTTTTTTGTGTAGTCCACTACCATGTCGGGCTTGTAGATTGTCTTCCTGGTTCTGTAGTGGATTTTGCCAGAATCCACCTGGGCACCTGTGTGGACGGTGGAAAGCAGGTGGACGTCTCGCTTATCCTTCCACTTCAGGGCTATCAGTTTCCCACACTTCTCGAGCTGCTTGTATTTCTGCCCCTTTCGTCGCCTTCTTCGCACATGCCTCTCGCGGTGTTCCTGGGCCAGGTCGTCTTCTGAAGGTGTGTCACTGGAGGAGGCATCTGTGAGAGGAATGACATCACCTGTGAACTTTGGCATAAACTTTCTTGTCTTTCTGACAGTCCCACATGACCCCGTTTGGTTGTCATAAAGAAACTGGCAGAGAGCAGGAGAAGTATACCAGTTGTCAGTGTAGATGATGTGGCCTTTGCCCAGGTAAGGTGCCAACATTTTCCTGACGATGGCACCTGACATGCCCATGGGGTCATTGGCAGCGGCTTTCGGTACGTCAATGTCAGTTCCTGTATACACGATCATGTCAAGCACTATTCCAGTTTCACAGTCGCACAACACGAAGAGCTTGATTCCGAACCTATGCCTCTTCAAGGGGATATACTGCTTGAAAACAAGACGTCCTTTGAAGAGCACGAGCGACTCATCAATCACCAAATTGAGGAAGGGGTAAAAGTATTTCCTATACCTCTCCAACAACATGGTGAACACATCCCGAACTTTCCATATCCTGTCAATCCTGTTAGGATTTTCGTTGTCTGCAAAGTGCATAAATCTTAGCAGCAACAAAAATCTGTCACGAGTCATGAACTTATTGAAAGTTGGGGTGGCGATGAGAGGGTCGTGCTTCCAATAGTGTTGCAACACATGCTTCTTGATCAGAGGCATGAGGAACAACAAGGCAAAGACTGTCAGAAATTCTTCCACAGTCGTATCCACCCAGGCTCGTATTCTCGCTTTTGGAGAAAGGACGTCCAATCTGCCAAACACCCACCTGTAGTAGGCGTTTGTTTGGGCAACGATGTACGTCATTACCTCCATGTCGAAAAAAGCGAGGAAGAAGTCGCTTTCGTTCGCTTGATCATCACAGGGCCAGTCGTCAGTTGTTCCTGACGTCCCAGGATTGAACTGGGGCACGTCAGGTACAAAATTGACCCCATCAGACCAATCGAACGAAGGCAGCTCAGGGATCGGAATGTCGTCTGCGTCTGCTTCATCGTCTGAAATATCGCTTCCATGGTCGCGATACAGCACTTCATCATCATTACCCTCCTCTTCACTTGACATACGATGCCCTTCCTCATTTTCGTCACCGACGTCGGACTCACTCCCACTGTCCACTCCCAAATCCCCCCACCCTTGGTCCCGTGCTAGGGCTTCGTCGTCGAAACCCGGGCTGCCAATGTCCTGCGAATCACCATCAAACAGCAGGGCGGCATACTTAGATGGTGTCAGAGTTTTCCGGGTCACTTTGGCACGTGCGGGAGTCTTATGGACAGGGACAGCAGAGGTGGTGGCAGGGGCGGCGGCAAGGGCGGCGGCAGCGGCGGCGGCAGGGGCAGCAGTGGTGCGTGGCCTTGATGGCAATATGATGGTGGTGCCTGTCGCCCTTCTCTCTGTTCCTTGGGCAGGGGCGGCATGGGCGGCAGGGGCAACAGGGGCAGCAGGGCCGGCAGGGACACCAGGGCCAGCAGTCGCTTTCCCCTTCCCCTTCCCTGTTCCTTGGGCAGGGGCGGCAGGGGCGGCAGGGGCGGCAGGGGCAGCAGGGCCGGCAGGGACACCAGGGCCAGCAGTCGCTTTCCCAGTCGCTTTCCCCTTCCCCTTCCCTGTTCCTTTGGCAGGGGCGGCAGGGGCGGCAGGGGCGGCAGGGGCAGCAGGGCCGGCAGGGACACCAGGGCCAGCAGTCGCTTTCCCAGTCGCTTTCCCTCTCCCTTTCCCCTTCCCCTTCCCTGTTCCTTGGGCAGGGGCGGCAGGGGCGGCAGGGGCAGCAGGGGCGGCAGGGGCGGCAGGGGCAGCCGGGCCAGGGGCGGCTGGTGGTGTTGGTGGTGGTAGGGGCACTGTGGCTGGCGTACGGGTTCTTTTCCCTACGCCCGTGCCTTTCATTTTTCCTGCCCCCGCAGGTAATGCAGCCCTAGGGCGGCCTCCTGCGTCGCTGGTACCGGTGGCAGGGGTGGCAGGGGTGGCAGTGGTGGCAGTGGTGGTGGTAGTGGTTGTTGCAGTGGCCTGGGTCGTGGTGGCAGTGTCCCGAAAGACCAATGACCTCTGTGCCATTGCCCTGCTTGCACGTGTTTTTCGTGCTTTGGGTGCTGGTGATTCGTCCTCTGAGCTGTAGGGCGTGTCGTACTGGTAGCTAGGGTCTTTGGCAGCCACCCTCTGCCTTCCACGGCGGCTAACACCACCAGAAGGAGGGCTGGTTGTGTCATCAGGGAGCGAGCATGAGGGACGTGTAGGCTCCATGACTAGTGCGTGGTTACTGGCGCGGTGGTGCTTGCACGAGTGCGGGGCGAGCGTTTGGCGGGGTGGTATCGAGAGTTGACATGTAGTACTATACCCACACCAATTTTCAGCCGCCTGGCTATAAACGCGCGGTTTTGGTACGTGTTCAAAGTCTCTGCTCTTAAGAGTCTCCCCGCAGTGCGCCGGGGGAACTCTTAAGAGTCTCCCCGCAGCTCCCGGGTTAAGGAAAATGTATCTTTTAAGGAGGGTTAAGTAACCCTTGTCTATGTAAAGAGGGAATTAGCCTAGATCAGGAGAAGAACTAATATTCCCAAATCTATCTAAATACTTTCAAGCCTATTTTATCCTTTCACCCCTTTTCGTTATTCCATGTAAAAGTTTTTCCTTTTCGAATTTAGAGTAAGGCCACCTTGTGTAAAAATACCGCCATTATTCTACCCAAGCGACGCCACCCTTTGTGGTCGACCCCTCCCCTTTTGGCGTGATTTCTGGACTAGATCTCACTGCCATGACCCCTACATTAGAGCCAACTCCTCTAGCGTCTGTCATCTTCCCCGCTTCTTCTCCGGACTTAGGCTCCCTTTCCCTCCACTTAGAGGTTCGTACATAAGGTTTATAGCATTGTAAGGCATTGATTATTCAGTTAATTAGGGCACTAGGTGTGTAATGTAGGACGTAATACTGTGATTGACAAATTCGTGAACTCGAGCCTCCCATAGGCGGGGTCAACAAGGCACCCCTCACCTACCAAGTGCCTACAACCAGTCAAACATACCCATTGTCAGGTTTATTGTAAAACTTTAGTATGTGCACCTTTGCTAAGTGTTATTCTGATATTTTAGACTTTGTTATTCCAAATTAACGTCAAATTAACTTGTGTGTAATAATTTCAGTCAGAGGGACGCCATTTGGTGGCCTTCCAATTCTCGTGTTTCCCATATTTCCTGACCAAACTTAGGCTAGCCTATTTTGCTAGTTTGTCTATCACCGTTTTACATCATCCTGAGGTAGTGTGAGAACGCCAGTTTCGGGTAGAATTGAGAACGATGATTGTTGATTAAAATGCTTGTGCAAATTGGCTGCCATTTTAGGATTTAGGCTATCTCGGATTTTGGAGAGACGACCAGGTTGAGTAAATTACTAATGCAACAGTTTATTCTGGGGAGTAGCACTTGTTAGTCATTATTTTGAGGTTATAGAACCATGCATTTTGGTGAATATTATTGTATTTTAACATGTAAATCAGGAAAGGACATTCGTTTGAGATCGTGCCCTTGAGTTTTGTTTACCATTCGTGTCCCCGACGTTCCAAATCTAGGCCTATTCAGCTAAGTTTTTATAACTAACGTCTCCTATGCCTGTTTGTTAGTTCATTCTAAATGTTTTTACTGGGTTGTAGTTTAAAGGTTACTTGTTATCTTGATTTAGAGGTCCTCATTTCCCAACCCCAGTCTGTTAAATTTAGGACCCCCTTTGGGTCGGGTATATTTCAGATGATTACTTGTTCTTTACCTATTATTACTTAAAACTAACATGTGAAAAGGCTGTTTAGGTATAGATACTTGCTGAATTATGGTATTGTATATGATTTTACTTTGGTACAAGCTAAATACCTGGAGTTAGGCTACCTGACTGTTACCTATTTGGGAGTACAGTAGGCTATTATCAAATTATTGTGCTTTTAGAGCTTATTATGAGTATTGATTGCTATGATATAATTTTGTTTGACATGGTTTAATGTACAGAGTTGCATTGCAAGGGATGGAACGCTGTAGTGAGATTCTGGGCAGCTGATTTCAGGGGATAAGTGACTCGAGTTACAGTAGGAATAACGTTAAGCTTGGTTTGAGCCTTGTGTAGTACCCTCCGCGTCGGGCAGTGCAGCCTATTTAGTTTGACCATGACAATTACCTTTGATTTATGCCATTATTGTATTGATTTGACTAATATTTATATGAATTAATCCTCAATTGGTTTTCTGTGTATTTATGATGTATTTTCAATTGTGCCTTAGTCAGTAATTGTGGGTAGAGTACTGCTGAGTAACTTATGTACCTGTACTGAATGAGAGGATCTTTGGATGCCTTTCGAGATTATTTCGGCTCTGTACTGTAAATTAATACTGTTATCTCTCATTATATTTTTATACTTATATTAGCTCATCTATTTTTATACATTAATAGGAATTCATGTATTTTTATATGTTTATATTAGCCTATATTTTTATATGTGTTTGCTTTAGTATTACTGTGTACCGTAATTAGGATATTGGTTAACCACTTGGCCCCCATTATCAAGGGTTAGAAATATGTAACCAAACGGTTAAGAATGCATTCAAATTAACAGGGAACCAGTTTGGGACGGAGTCGATGAACTACTGATGGCGGAGAGTCACCCCTCCCATCGGTTGAAAGCAGGAATGCAGTACCGGAAGTCGTAAACGCGGGTCCAAGGACCACAGGGAGATGTGTAATTATCCCCCATACGCCAGGATACAGTAGGCCGAACAGACCTAACGGATGGCCAGCCCGGCCGGTACCGGTATCTCTCAGGATCGGGATTATAATAATGAGAGGAATGGGGCGGATACAGACAGCAAGACCCGAGTCCTACTCCTATGTTAAGAGACTGTCCCAGTACAGTAATGGACTTTTCCCAGGTTAATGGTGTATAGATAATTAGTTACTGTACCAATGTCAAGAGTTTGTAAATGGTAAATGTTCCTTATGTTAATATCTAGCTTAAGATTACTGCAATATGTTTGTATCTATCATCCCACGCCTATTTTGATCTAAATGTGTTGTCAGGATGGTAAATCGGAGCCGTCAGTATGAAATTGGTCTAGGAGTAGTACCAGTAGCCTAACCGAGAGTTAACGCCTTACGAGCGGGCCCGTCAGAAACTTCTACTACCTGGCAAGCGGGTGGTTTTACCCTAAACGACCTTGTTTCCGTGCTCTTTTTCATGCATAAACAAGAGCCAGAGCGTAATACAATTATGTATCCCTGAAAGGCCGTAAATTGAGCTTTCCATTGACACCAGAACCATCCTTCTACGTCCACGCGTTCTCTTGCAACGATCGTGCAAAATCCCTAAAATACGGTAATTTCCTTACATAATTCCCTGTGTAGCGAGGCAGTGAGTGTGGGTGTGTGTGGAGTAAACGTCAGTAGTCGCGCGGGACCCGTGCCGAGCGGTCATGAGCCGACCTACGCTCCTCCACCCGCTCGTCTCTCTCTCAGAGCCATTATTGCTAAAAAATTGCATACGGACTAAAGTCGGGCCCCGCCACATACTCCTTTCTTCTCTAGCCCGACTTAAGTCCACCCCCGATTACAAGGGTTAAAGTCTTGTCAACCAACCTTGAAAGTGAAGTTCTTGATTGGTCTTTGCTAACCTCCGATTTATCCTACTGTCCCAATTACCTGAATAATGAGCATGAGTCACGATTGCATGAAGAATAAGAAAATCATGGGGACGGCCAGTTCACCTGAAGGTGGGCGATCAAATAATTTGAATGAATTACCGTTCCCAAAAACATCCTTATGTGAAGGTATCGAAGGTAGAGAATATGCTAGGTCTCAGTGGGGTTTTTGTGGTTCTTTGGTCTTATCCTCGTGCCGGAGTTGCAGCTTTTCCCCTTCCTCGAACGATGTTGGATGTGGGTCAACCAAACAGGGTTGTCCTTTCGTTAATTAGAATGCAGTAACGGGTTTGTCGTCATCTCTTCCTTTCCATCCTTTAGTTTCTATTTTCCACCTTCGCAGCTTAATCCTTCTTTTTCTGTCTCTCTCTCTCTCTCTTGTTCGCAGCAGAAGGGATAGTGAAGACAGACTCCCCCCCCGTTACAGTGGTGGCAGCGGTGGGATTTCTTTAGGAGTCCATGGTTTGACATGCTCCTGTTCCGTTCAGGGCTCCTGAATTAATCCCGTACCCTCCTGTAGAAGAGACTGTACAGTACTGGTTCTTACACTTTCGCTCGGGTGTTTAGAATTAGTGCGTTGCAGTTGTCCTTTTTCACGCTACCAACCCGTGAAATAGTTACCACAAACAGTATTGGCCATGCTACCACATTTCAATACAGTTAGTGTAATATTTCAGGGAATCTTTAAGTGCAGCAGATACCAGCAAGAGTCACAGTGACTGTGAAGGAACCGCAAAGTTGAGATAGCGGTGGTTAGTGTTTTCCGGTTATTAGTTGTCTATCAATTGTGCTTCTTTTCTGTCCGAGATGGAGAATCCTTATCTAGAGCCAAGGCACGAGGTGCAAGACGCTTTAGTCAGGAGGAATGAGGAACAAGGAAGTGAAGTGTCAGTTGAGGATACGGACAGTTCCCAGTTTGTCACGGTCGACCAGTGGGAGGAAGGTCAGAGTGAAATGGACCAGATAAAAGCCGTACTAGAACAATTAGTCAGTGAAATGTCAGCATTGACAGACCAAGTGTGAGACGTGAGAGACCGACAGATGTTCCAGAGCCCAACTGGTACTCCACAACCAACCCCCAGCATTAACCCTAGTCTAGCTGGTCCTCTGTGGCCGTTTTGGGCCTTTTCAGGCCATTCTGACTGCTATATCAACCATCAGTATGAAAGGAACTGTATTGCGCCAAAAACTAGGTGGAAATCGCTACACAATGACGCCACATACAGCTACGTAGCACTCGTGGAGCACTGACAGTGTTACCTCGAAGATGGAAGTTTAGCTGATTTTGCTACCTTGCTCACTTTTAGCGAACTATTGGTTACACTGTCATCCTCCCGTGCGGTGGGGGAACTGGAGTTAGTGTGGGCCGGGAGGCCACAGATGTCGGACGTATGGATCATTACTATCCCACCCATTTTCACTCGATTTCCACCCTTTTTTCACCCGTTTTTTGCCAGTTTTTTCAACTCGACTTATGTGGTGAGCCGCTTTTTAAGGGTTAAGAACCTTTCCCCGCCTCCGCCTCTTGCCTTTGCGGACTCTCTCAAATCTTCAACCCCAACACCTCCCGCTCCTTCCCTCCCTCCAGTACCCTTGATTCGTAATCCCCCAGCCTCACCCTCCCATCCTTCTTCACACCCCCCAGCTCCCCTCCGTCAGCTCTACCCCCGACATAGTGAAGGGATTAGTTCCCGAGATGTACCCATGCTTCACATGAACGAGTTACGATCCTATATGGCTTCCACTAAGATTGAAGTCTTTCAGATGCGGATCGAAGCCTGTATGTCCCATGACGAGGCAAGGTTGAACCTGGCCAAGTTCAAGTTGGATTCCGACCTGGCTGTTCTGGTGCAAGTAGAGACAGCTCAGGGAAAGTTAAAGACTTGGTCCGAGTTCATCCAGTTCCTGAAGCAGTTCTTCCATAAGACACCAACAATGTCCGAGTCGTTCCGAGAAGCAGAACAGAACACGTACGTCATCTCAGAAGATCCTTATGACTACGTCCAGAAAATGAAGTATAGCTATAGTATGATCCAGTCAATGTTCCCAGGGGAAACTTTACCCCCACGCGACCAGTGGCTTAAAATAAGACTCCACGCGACCCTCCCCTCGTCCATTAAGCAACAGGTGGATCGATGCATGCATGTTAAGATACCCCTGAAGGAGTTACTGAGGCACCTGAACTATGAGCGTCAGCTGCAGAACCATACGGAACGGATGGTCGCAGGAGGACGGGTTTGTGAAGTAATGAAACACCATGCCCCAGTGACTAACCCGCATCCTAGCAGTAGCCAACCTTCCCTGACGACCCCTCTCCTTCCACCAACGGGAGTGGACGATAGATTCATCCGCCTCCAGGAATCTCTGGCGACCTTGTCACAGGATGTCCAGAGATTAACACGAAGACCTCAGTATACAGGATGCCCCTTCTGTAGAACGAAGGAGCACAACAGGGCGGATTGTCCCCTCCGTCCCCCACGCTTGGCATGTTTCGACTGCCTGAGAGAGAATTGTAGACGTGGGAGACCTGACTGCCCAGGGCGAGAGGGTAGAACAACACGGTGACTCGGGACCTCGAACAAATCTCCAACCATTTTCCTCGTAGTAAACCAGAGATCGTGTCGCGTCATGGTAGATACCGGTAGTGAGCTCACGCTCGTTAAGCAGTCCTTGGTGATTGAGTTAGGGCTGCATATCTCTCTCAGCAGGAATATTCCCCCCATCTTTGGAATTACCGGTACCTCCCTAAGGATTTTGGGCATGGTCTCCCTGGCGGTATGTGTAGGAATGTCCCAGACAATACAGCACCTGACGGTGGTGATCCCAGAAGACTATATGGACACTGACCTGCTTCTTGGGGTCGACCTTTTGGGTCGCTACCCTATGTTATGGAATCATCCACGTCAGACGCTACATTGGGGGGATGTTACCTACGACATCCATCATGTTACTACAGGGAAAAGAAAAGCGAGATCTGTTCGCCGAGTCAAGGCTACACTCCCTGAGGTGAAGCTCCTGAAAGAAAATTGCATTCGGCTCCGCCGTCGAATGATAATAGGTCCTTACCAGACTGTCATGCTCCCTGTTATTGTTGGTGAGGACGTAAACAGCATTCTTGAAATTCAGCCCCTGAACCCTGCTCTTCAACAAGAACTTCCAATATGTCTGCGAGTTACCAGTGAAGCCGAAGTCTTTCTCCCTTTCGCAAATCCTTCCCGTGGGAGAATGGTCCTGAAGCCTGGCACCCTCCTAGCTACGTATGAGAAACTGGCAGAGAGTCAGATTCACGATGTACCCCAGTGCATGAAGACCAAAGTCAGCAATGCTATGCTACCTGACATGGATCAGCCCCCCTCCTTGGGGACCCGAGAGGAAAAGTTACAGTCTTTGATTGACAAGTGTCAATGGGACCACATGGAGGATGGTCAGAAGGGTCAGCTGGGGCATTTTCTCAAGGAGCATAATTTGATTTTCATCTTGAGTGAACACGAATTAGGCACTATGAATGTTCCCCTGGCCAATATTCAAGTTTCAGACCCTACCCCTACGAGAAGCCCTTTGTATAGGATCCCGGAGAAAGCGAAGCTGATTCTAGCACAAATGTTGTACATGTTGAAGAAGGATATCATCGAGCCTTCAACCGCGGCCTGGTTGAGCCCTATAGTCTTAGTCGATAACCTGATGGCACCAAGCGCATGTGTTTGGATTATCGTCAGGTCAATACGAGAATACAGGCCGACATCCAGCCACTGCCCAGGTTAGATGAGTTAGTGGAATTGACTACTGGACACAAGTATTATGCCACGCTGGATCTCAAGGACGCGTACTACCAGATTCCTCTTGATGAGGAGAGCCGAGATCTCACGACTTTCAGTGATGGAGTAGCATTATACCGTTTCAAGCGGTTACCCTTTGGGCTCAGTTGTAGCCCGGCCATATTCACATGGCAGATGGGTTCTGTCCTGGCTCCCTTGGCAAAGGAAGGCTGGGTCAGAAACTATCTGGATGATGTGCTGCTATGGGCATCTAGTTTTGATGATCTCCTGGCTCGTCTATCTACTCTTTTCAGTCACTTTGCCACGATGGGCCTGAAATTGAATCTCACTAAGTGCCAATTTGCGCACCCTGAGGTAAAATTTCTGAGCCACCTCATTTCTGAACAAGAGTGTAGACCAGATCCGGAGAACGTCGAAGCTGTGATCAACATGAAGTCCCCCTCGAACGTCAAGGAAATACGGCGATTTTTGGGTATGGCCGGTTTTTACAGGAAGTGCATTCCTCAATTTGCCAAATTTGCAGCTCTCTTGACTGAGTTAACCAAGAAGTATGCCCAGTTTGAATGGTCCTCGGAGTGTGAAGAGGCATTCCAAAAGCTGAAGACCTTGTTAGTGCACCAGTTCTAGTGAAGGCGAACATGCATCGCAAGTTTCTTCTGCATACAGATGCTTCCGGTACCCATGTGGGTGCAGCTTTGATGCAACCTCAGTCAGACGGCACCTTGCGGCCCGTGGGGTACTTTAGCAAGAAATTGAAACCCGCTGAAACTCGCTACTCCCCCACTGATCGTGAAGCTTTAGCCGTAGTATTAGCATGTAGACAGTTTCACCACTACTTGTGGGGAGTCCGTTTCAACCTCATGACGGATCATCAGCCATTGGTGCCGGCCTTTACGAAGAAGACTAAGTCGGCTCGCATGAGTCGGTGGAGCCTAGAGATGAGAGAGTATAGGTTTGACATCAGTTACAAACCGGGTCCTATGAATTATGTTGCCGACCAGTTAAGTCGGCCCGTAAGAGCAGTGAGGTGGGAACAGGATCAGAAATGGTTAGGTAAGACCAGCGCCGAGATGAGGGAGTTGCAGTGTCAGGAGGCCCGATGGAAGGATCTCATAGTTTTCCTCGAAGGTGGGGCCTTACCTAAGCATCGCTATACTCGAACTACGCTCGATCAGTTTGTAGTGGACCAAGGAGTCCTTTACTTTGTAGTGGCTAAGTCGGACGGAAGTCTGCATTACCTTCTAGTTGTGCCGAGTGAGCTGAAGAAAGCTGCGTTGAATCTGGCACATGACCAAGAGTCTGGTCATCTGGGTAGATTTAAGAGTATCATGAAGGCCGAGTCGCTGTTTTACGGGCCTAATTTACGTAGTGATGTAAGTACTTATGTTAGGGAGTGTTCGGTCTGTCAGAAATATAAGGGCACCCAAGGACTCCAGCAGTGCTGGCAGGAATTGCCACCCGTTAAGCAACCCTTGGAGAGAGTCAGTGTTGATCTTACGGATATGATGGCAGGAGCCCAGTGGTATCGATACATTCTGACAGTCACCGATCACTACAGTAGATTTGTAAGGTTCTATAAGTTAAGGTCCAAGGTCTCGGCGGAGGTCTGTTTGAAGTTCCGAGAGTACTTATGCGATTTCGGGTCGCCTCAGACCCTCCTCTCTGATAATGGTGGAGAGTTTATCTCGCAACAGTTCCGTGATTTATGTTCTTCATTTAATATTAAGTTGGGATATGTGACTCCTTATCACCCGCGTGGGAACAGTGTGACCGAACGGATGCATCGGACATTAAAGACGGTCTTAGCAACCTTGTGCAAAGGGCACCCCTTAAGGTGGCCCCAGTATGTGGGTGAGTGTCAGCGAGTCTTGAACAGTGCAGTGCATACGACTCTAGGGGAACAACCTCATTTTGCGTTCTTTGGTCGTTACGCTCCCAGACAATTAGGTGCAGCGTTACGATCAATAGAAAATGAGGAACGCCAAGAGGCTATGTCCATCGCGAGAGAGGTCCTGGAACAGACCTCACTGACCATGGCCAGGAAGTTTAGAGACGTGGCTAATCGGAACCGCCGGAATGAAAAGGTCAATGTGGACGACATGGTATGGATCAGGAATGAAAATCCACTACCAGGAACTAGCCAAAAGCTGAACGCAAAGTGGTTAGGTCCCTTTAGGGTCACGGAAGTGGTCCGAGACGGG
This sequence comes from Paralithodes platypus, assembly GCA_032716605.1. NCBI lineage: Eukaryota > Metazoa > Arthropoda > Malacostraca > Decapoda > Lithodidae > Paralithodes > Paralithodes platypus. The sequence goes on along the minus strand of CM064499.1, from coordinate 7,736,015 downwards.
GCTTTGTATAAGCTAGTAAATCCCTATACGGGTGTGTTTATGAAAAGGGCCGCTGAGAAAGTGAAACCGTTCGTGGGTGAGGAGTATTGGCAGGTAGAGCAAGTTGAAATGCTGGTTGAGGAAGACTATCAACCTGAGATTTTAGCACCCAGAGCCCGTCAGCCGGCCTGGCGTTATATAGAATCTTGTTAGAGTGTACAGTAGAGTCCCTGTTGTGGTCGTCTTGTTGTGTACTCCCTTGTGGCCCCCGCATGGTTATATAATCTTTCCGGTCAGTCCCCGGTGCAGTGAAACTTTAAGAGACGTAGGTGCCTAGGTTATGTAGAACGTCATACAGGTGATTGGGACTAGGGTGGTGGCGTTCCCATCAGGACGTGCTGTTGGCTCTGAGTACCTTTATGGTTGACTGGGGTTATACTCCTTTCATCCCGAGGCTCAGACAGCGCAAAGAGTGTGAAGGGACTCCCACGATACGGGCGTCCACGCTGCTTTCTGGTCTGGTCACCTGGGGTTTTCCAAGCAATAAAGGGGTGGAGAGAGGCTGTCTCTACGAGGACAAGATAGTGCCTGGTTGGCACTCTCCTGAAAAGGAGGGACACTTTATAGAGTGGTATAGTGATTTGTTTGATGAAGGAAGGGATGCCCCACAGGCAGAGTACAGTACAGTAATGTGGTTTCAGATTCTAAGACGTTGGGTATAGGGACTGCGAGCTCTGGGCATGGTAAGATGCCAGGCGGATCAGAATTTCTGCTGTAATAAGTTAAGGCTGGATTAATTTGTAACTATAATGGTTATGTGGATGAAAGAGTGAATGAGGTAAAAAGTCTTCAAAGAAAAGGTAGAGCTGTGTAACGGGAAGAAATTTTACTTCCCCTTTTGGTGTGTAACAGGAAGAAGATGTACTTTCCCTTTTAGTATCTTTTGTAAGGTTTGACTTAACTGTAAGACTTTTTCCCCTTCATTCACTCTTCCCGATATTTAAGGGAAATGTATCTTTTAAGGAGGGTTAAGTAACCCTTGTCTATGTAAAGAGGGAATTAGCCTAGATCAGGAGAAGAACTAATATTACCAAATCTATCTAAATACTTTCAAGCCTAATTTATCCTTTCACCCCTTTTGTTATTCCATGTAAAAGTCTTTCATTTTCGAATTTAGAGTAAGGCCCCCTGGTGTAAAAATACAGCCATTATCCTACCCCAGCGACGCCACCCTTTGTGGTCAACCCCTCCCCTTTTGGTGCGATTTCTGGACTAGCTCTCACTGCCGTGACCCCTACGTTAGAGTCAACTCCTCTAGCGTCTGTCATCTTCCCCGCTTCTTCTCCGGACTTAGGCTCCCTTTCCCTCCACTTAGAGGTTCGTACATAAGGTTTATAGCATTGTAAGGCATTGATTATTCAGTTAATTAGGGCACTAGGTGTGTATGTAGGATGTATTACTGTGATTCACAAATTCGTGAACTCGAGCCTCCCATAGGCTGGGTCAACAAGGCACCCCTCACCTACCAAGTGCCTACAACCAGTCAAACGTACCCATTGTCAGGCTTATTTTAAAACTTCAGTATGTGCACCTTTGCTAAGTGTTATTCTGATATTTTAGACTTTGTTATTCCAAATTAATATCAAATTAACTTGTGTGTAATAATTTCAGTCAGAGGGACGCCATTTGGTGGCCTTCCAATTCTCGTGTTTTCCCATATTTCCTGACCAAACTTAGGCTAGCCTATTTTGCTAGTTTGTCTTTCACGGTTTTACATCATCCTGAGGTAGTGTGAGTAAAATGCCCCACAACAAGAAGCCCACCACAGAAGCCAGGAGCGAACACCACACAGAAACACCTGAAAGAAAGGTCCACAGAACGAAAGGACCAGCTGACCGAGCCAGCCAATTCAGACAGGCCCAAGCCCGCAGGGCTAAGCAGCTCCAGGCCGCACCTACATACCCCTTCTAAACTGACCATTTTCCACACCTCACGTACACTACCCCCTCGTGTCCTACACTCCTAACTACAAAGATGATGAACAGGAATATACATTCATATTAACCCTTATTTAGCGGCGAGCAACATAAGTCGAGTTAAATAAAGCTGGACTATGTGGCGGCGCTCGACATAACTCGAGTGGCAATTTCAGCACGTAATGTGGCTGAGAGAGAGAGACAAGTGGTGGCAGGAGACTAGCGAGCGTATGACTGCTCCAGACCACCGCGGCGAACCTACTGACACAAATCTCAGCTCCCTCCTCACTCTCTCACTCGCTACATACTCAATTATGTACTGAAAGTACCGAATTACCTGCTTTTTGCACTCGCGTTGCACGGTTATTGCAAGAAAACTATCCATCATACAAGGATCGCTATGGTGTCATTCGAAAGCTCTGTTTATGCCCTTTCAGGGATAGGTACTTGTTTTACGTTCTGGGTCTTATTTAGGCATGAAAATGATCACGTAAACAGCCCTATTTTGGCTAAAAACACCCCGCTGTGCGGTACACATAAATAAACCGCATAGGCCGCTCGTAAGGTGTTAAAAACACCCATGCCCTGTCCCTACGTTGAGCCAATGCCAACACATCAGACAGCCATAATTATATCTATGTATGTTCTTACATCCGAGAAGTAGATGTTATATACCTTAGAAGTTAACCCGGGAACTGCAGGGAGACTCTTAAGAGTTCCCCCGGCGGACTGCGGGGAGACTCTTAAGAGTGAGTGAAAACAAAAATCAACTTTTGACATCGAAATATATTTTTTTTTTTTTTTTTTTTGGCCCCTGGGCCATGCAAAATCTCAGTCCTCTACCTCCGCTCGTTCCCCACTTTCCTCCTCTCCTTCAGTTATCACCTATTTTCCCTGTTATTCCCTTATTCTGAGGTATATTTTCGTGCTAACATTAGAAATCCGGTTGGAGGGTGTGGTCATCACTGATAGCAAGCGAATGCAAGAGAGAGAGAGAGAGTATCGATCGACTGTGTCTCAGTGGCCTTGGGGGAAATTGGCGGGAAAGCAGCTTGCCTCACCCATACATTATACAACTCGCGGGCTATATCTCCGATTTTGACCATCCAAACGCTGTTTTCACTCGTTTTATTGTTGTTTCAGGTTAATACCTTTATAATCAACCCATAATAGGCGCATATGGATAAGTATTAATGCTATTAACCCATAAATAGCGGCGAGCAACATAAGTCGAGTTAAATAAAGCTGGACTATGTGGCGGCGCTCGACATAACTCGAGTGGCAATTTCAGCACGTAATGTGGCTGAGAGAGAGAGACAAGTGGTGGCAGGAGACTAGCGAGCGTATGACTGCTCCAGACCACCGCGGCGAACCTACTGACACAAATCTCAGCTCCCTCCTCCCTCTCTCACTCGCTACATACTCAATTATGTACTGAAAGTACCGAATTACCTGCTTTTTGCACTCGCGTTGCACGGTTATTGCAAGAAAACTATCCATCATACAAGGATCGTTATGGTGTCATTCGAAAGCTCTGTTTATGCCCTTTCAGGGATAGGTACTTGTTTTACGTTCTGGGTCTTATTTAGGCATGAAAATGATCACGTAAACAGCCCTATTTTGGCTAAAAACACCCCGCTGTGCGGTACACATAAATAAACCGCATAGGCCGCTCGTAAGGTGTTAATGGTACAATGAATATTTTAGTGACGGAAACACCTCAAATATGTCAGCACAGGGGGACGTTTCCAATTACCCCCATGCGCACTTGTTAGGTTAATACACCCATGCTGTCCCTAGGTTTAAGATATTCATATTAACATACCCTAACATACCTTGTCTTGCCAGACTAAGTTTCTGAAGACCCATCGCCCCCATAAAATCTATGTATTCAATCCTTAGGTTAAGTATTAATATGAACATTCCCTAACATATCTTGTCTTGCCAGACTAAGTTTCTGAAGACCCATCCCCCCATAAAATCTATGTATTTAATCCTTAGTTTAAGTATTAATGTTAACATTCCCTAACATATCTTGTCTTGCCAGACTAAGTTTCTGAAGACTCATCGCCCATACAATCTATGTATTCAATCCTTAGGTTAAGTATCTTTATCCGCCATTGTGTTCACCGTTTTCCATTTACTTTTCCATAATTGTCATACGTCTTCCACTTACCTCCTTCGTATCCACAGTCCACACTACGCCATATTACTTCGTGTCCTACACCCCTTACCCGCCCGATTCTACCTACACGATGATGAACAAGAATATACATTCATATTAAAAACACCCATGCCCTGTCCCTACGTTGAGCCAATGCCAACACATCAGACAGCCATAATTATATCTATGTTTTTTTTTTTTTTTTTTTTTAAGAGACAATGAACGGAGGAAGGAAAAACACAGATAAAACAAAAAGGTCCATGTGCCTAAAGGCATCCTCCATTCATAAAATGTTTGTAACAACTGGATTTAAACATTTGTTGATTGTAAGTTTGTGGAAAGCAATTCGAGGGAAGTGAATTCCAAAGAGTAGTAGCTCTGGGGATAAATGAATTCTGATAAGCAGAAGTTCTGCATTGTGGAGGAGAAAGTGTAAATTCATGGGCGCTCTCAGCTGCCCTAGTTCTACGGGGAAAGATGTGGAGAGGCGGCACAATTGAAGCAAGTTCCTCGGAACAATTGCTGTGAAAATATCTGTAGAATAATGCAAGGGATGCAACGTTTCTTCGTATGGCTAATGTAGGAAGGTCCTGTGTGATTGCAGGGTTATTGATTAATCTAATAGCTTTATTTTGAATTTTGTCCAACTGCCTCAATGCAACCACTCCACTTCCACCCCACAGAGGTGAACAGTAATCCATCTGAGAGCGCACATGACTTTTATATATTACGGCCAACTGCTCGTCAGAGAAGAATTCTCGAACTCTGTACAGGAGTCCCAGTTTTTTAGAGGCATTCTTAGCAATGCTTCTAACATAATGTGTCCAGCTCAAGTTAGTAGTTAATGTTACACCGAGAATGTCAATACTAGGGGAAGTGGGAATATTTACATAATTAAAAAATATATGGGAGTCAGTGAGATTCTGTCGGTTAGAAAATTGAATGTACTTGGTTTTCTGTGCATTAAAGGAAACTAGATTCTCTTGTCCCCATTCATTAATTCTAGAAAGGTCCCGGTTCAGAGAAATTGCAGTGTTTATTTTTGAATTTATAAGATCGGGTTGGGTGAAAGAATTGGTAAATGTGAAGGAACTGTGGAGTGTTGAGTCATCTGCGTAGGAATGTATTGCATTATGAGTGGTAGATATGAGATCATTGATATGAATGAGGAACAGAGTTGGGGCCAAAACTGATCCCTGGGGAACACCAGCATTTATTGAGTGAAATTGAGAATAAAGGCCATCTACCATTACACGTATTTTTCTGTTATGAAGATAAGAAGAAATTAGTGGAACTAATGATGCAAGGCCGTAGTGTGACATCTTCGACAATAAGGATTGATGCCAGACTCTATCAAATGCCTTTGATATATCCAGTGCTATTGTATGTGTTTCACCATGTTGGTCTGTAGCTTGGTTGATTTGATGCGTAAGAAGGCAAAGAATGTCTGCAGTTGATCGACATCGTCTAAAACCATATTGCCTATCACTGATTAATTTATTATTCTCCAGATGCTTAATTATGTGATTATTTAATATAATTTCAAAAACTTTGCCAAGAGTGGAAGTTATAGCTATTGGTCTGTAGTTTGATGGATCTGAAGAGGCACCTTTTTTAGGAACTGGATGGATGTTTGCTTCTTTCCAGGGTACTGGGAAGCATGAGGTATGAGTACATCCGAGAAGTAGATGTTATAAAGAAACCACATGTCCAAACTCATTAGAAATTAAAGATACCCACGGGTACACCAGGATATAGAACCATTGCCCCCATAAGACTTAGACAGCCATGACTACAGATGTTAGCCACCATGCTGTAACGTAATCCTTACCCCAACCAGAGATTGTATAGATAACCTTTGTTACCAGTATCTATCATAGTACCTCGAAACAATAACGCAGTACCCCTACGAACTGCCGCTTTCCTTGGGTCTATATTTCATAGAAAACGCAGTTCCCAGGGACACCTAGACGTACACAAAAAGCGTGTCAAATAATAGGTCAATAACCCCTCCTATGTACAAGAAATAATACAACATGTTTTTCCTTACTTTATCCACAAGTCACGCACACACCTAGAGTTAACCTCCTTCTCCCCCACCGCCCCACAGTCCACATGATTCTATCTTTTCCAGACTCATATACCACCCCGTATTTGCATCCCCCGGTAGCATTTGACTAACGTACTTTCACTGTCTTTTCAAACTCCAATATCAATTGTAGCCTAATGCCACCCCCACGCCCAGGGACCTTAGGGGCAAATTTCCCTGTAGCCCCTGAGCTTCCCCCCCCTCTCATTAAGACACCCGCGCTTCTCGACTCTTGTCCGACCTTGCCTCTCTCTCATATACCTTGAAGATCCTTGAATTTTCCGTTGCTAACGCTCTCCAACCTTTTATATATATACTCCTATCCAGCCTACCTTCACTTAGTAGGCCAGAACAACATTATAACTTTACTAACCCCTTGCATGCCATCTATTCTCTTACAACCCATTCACAACCCTGCACCCCGTGGTCGTCGGTGCGAGGCTCGCCGCCTCGCCAGTAACTAATTTCTATTGCCATACTTCCAGATAAATGTGGCAGAGTTAACAACCAGTCTCCACCACATCCAGCAAGCCATGCAATTAACAGCCAACCGAGTACACCCAGCTAGCCAAGGCACCTTCAGTTTTGATATTAAGAACACCCACATCTGTCTCATAAACAGAGGGTTATTACAAACACTGGTGATATGGCAAGCCCCTAGCCACAGCCGCCGGACGACCATCCCAGAGGGAGAGCGCCCGGCTACCCCTTTTTACCCACCCGAGGAGGGAGACCCCCACCCCCGCGGAGGTATACCTGACCCCTGTTTTGACTTCCGGGTCATTGCCAGGTAGCCTAGGAATTCTTCCTATCAATGAACTAACCATGCATGTCTAACCCCCTTACTCACTTCTCTATACCCACAATAACCCATCCACCTGTTTTGCATACTCGGATAGTCAAATTAGCACCTCAGCTATGCAATAGAACAAAGACTGAGCAATATAAGAGAGACGCCCCTATCACAGCTGTCCCAGTCCTCCCCGCAAAGTAGATCCAGTCTCCCTTCCATAAATACTTCCAGTATAGCCAAAATAGTACCTTTTACTAAGGCTCAGTTATATCACAAATTAAAGGCTTCCTATAGCCATGTGCCACAACAGTAATCACCATCTTACCCAGTCCCTATATCTATTGAGAGCTCAAATAAGTCCATAAGACTCGAGATCCCTATTGTCTACAGGGTCCAGAACCGAGCCTATAAACCTAGCTCCCGCCCCCAGTCAAATCAGTTGAAAGTTAGACACCAACCAGTGGCCACTACCCTGAAGTTAACCTCTAGCTCTGCCCTTGTGTTGTTCCTGAGTTGAGAGATTCCCGAGCCGGCAGACTCCATGGCAGAAGTTAAATAGAAGAGCTGTCCATGTACAAGTCCTAACGTGCACCTTATAACCTTCACACAAATTCGTGGGTATATAAGTGTGTAGCCAGCACCGATCGTCAAGAGATCCGACTTGAGAACTTCCTACATTTTGGACCACCTGGACGGCCGAGGAACCAGTCGTTAGCCCCCAACATCACCGGAAGCAAGATAACCAGGACCAGACCTACAAATACTATTCAAGATTCATGTTACTAGTACTAAGTGTTATAGTACCAGTTTGACACTCACTTATTAACTTTCTATGAAGTGGCTATAACCTTGCCCAGTGTAACTCATATTTAACCATTCCATTTGGGACGTACTAAGCGTATCAGTGTTCATTAATTAACAGGCGACATTGACTCGTAATTACCTTATTCAGATATTGAAACCCTAGTGATATCTAACGTTCGCCCTCTGATTTGTGTTCTACGTATTTCTGCCATAAGAATATAAACCTTAGATCAGTACCCCCATGAGGTTACTAGAGATTCCGTGTTCTACAATATACGCGTGTCTAATCCTAACTGTGAGCTGCTACTTGGGCACGCGACCAACCAGTAAGAGATCAAATCAGTGAAATTGAATTACATGAATATATTGAGGTCTTCCAGTAAAATAAAACTTGCTAATTAAACCCATGTTCAGTATACCTGAACGTTGGAAGTGGGAGACTAGGCTCCATCCAGATCCGCTAATGCTAGCAGCTCCCTTCTATTATTTGTTTTGTACGAGAATTACTATCTTTCCATGCTCTTTATTTACTTACTTCAATAAACTTGAACTTGTGTCGTGTTACTGTGTGTTTATTTTGTGTTCTCTATTCCTCATACCTTGTATTGTGCATGCAGCCTTATATACCCAGTCATTTAGAACTCACATTACCCAAGTTAAACCTGTAGAAAAACAGGGCATAACAGTGAGAACGCCAGCTTCGGGTAGAATTGAGAACGATGATTGTTGATTAAAATGCTTGTGCAAATTGGCCGCCATTTTAGGATTTAGGCTATCTCGGATTTCGGAGAGACGACCAGGTTGAGTAAATTACTAATGTAACAGTTTATTCTGGGGAGTAGCACTTGTTAGTCATTAGTTTGAAGTTATAGAACCATGCATTTTGGTGAATATTATTGTATTTTAACATGGAAATCAGGAAAGGACATTCGTTTGAGATCGTGCCCTTGAGTTTTGTTTACCATTCGTGTCCCCGACGTTCCAAATCTAGGCCTATTCAGCTAAGTTTTTATAACTAACGTCTCCTAGGCCTGTTTGTTAGTTCATTCTAAATGTTTTTACTGGGTTGTAGCTTAAAGGTTACTTGTTATCTTGATTTAGAGGTCCTCATTTCCCAACTCCAGTCTGTTAAATTTCGGACCCCCTCTGGGTCGGGTATATTTCAGATGATTACTCGTTCTTGTTCTATTATTACTTAAAGCTAACCTGTGAAAAGTTCGTTTAGGTATGGATACTTGCTGAATTATGGTATTGTATATGATTTTACTTTGGTACAAGCTAAATACCTGGAGTTAGGCTACCTGACTGTTACCTGTTTTGCAGTACAGTAGGCTATTATTAATTATTGTGCTTTTAGAGCTTATTATGAGTATTGATTGCTATGATATACTTTTGTTTAACATGGTCTAATGTACAGAGTTGCATTGCAAGGGATGGAATACTGTAGTGAGATTCTGGGCAGCTGATTTCGGGGGATAAGTGACTCGAGTTACAGTAGGAAAAACGTTATGGTTTGAGCCTTGTGTAGTACCCTCCGCGTCGGGCAGTGCAACCTGTTAAGTTTGACCATGAAAATTACCTTTGATTAATGCCATTATTGTATTGATTTGACTAATATTTATATGAATTAATCCTCAATAGGTGTTCTGTGTATTTATGATGTATTTTCAATTGTGCCTTAGTCAGTAATTGTGGGTAGAGTACTGCTGAGTAACTTATGTACCTGTACTGAATGAGAGGATCTATGGATGCCTTTCGAGATTATTTCGGCTCTGTACTGTAATGTAATACTGTTATCTGTCATTATATTTTTATACTTATATTAGCTCATCTATTTTTATACATTAATAGGAATTCATGTATTTTTATATGTTTATATTAGCCTATATTTTTATGTGTTTGCTTTAGTATTACTGTGTACCATAATTAGGACATTGGTTAACCCCTTGGCCCCCATTATCAAGGGTTAGAAATATGTAACCAAACGGTTAAGAATGCATTCAACTTAACAGGGAACCAGTTTGGGACGGAGTCGATGAACTACTGATTACGGAGAGTCACCCCTCCCATCGGCTGAAAGCAGGAATGCAGTACCGGTAGTCGTAAACGCGGGTCCAAGGACCACAGGAAGACGTGTAATTACCCCCCATATGCCAGGACACGGTAGGCCGAACAGACCTAACGGATGGCCAGCCCGGCCGGTACCGGTATCTCTCAGGATCGGGATTATAATAATGAGAGGAATGGGGCGGATACAGACAGCAAGACCCGAGTCCTACTCCTATGTTAAGAGACTGTCCCAGTACAGTAATGGACTTTTCCCAGGTTAATGGTGTATAGATAATTAGTTACTGTACCAATGTCAAGAGTTTGTAAATGGTAAATGTTCCTTATGTTAATGTCAAGCTTAAGATTACTGCAATATGATTGTATCTATCATCCCACGCCTATTTTGATCTAAATGTGTTGTCAGGATGGTAAATCGGAGCCATCAGTATGAAATTGGTCTAAGAGTAGTACCAGTAGCCTAACCGAGAGTTAACGCCTTATGAGCGGGCCCGTCAGAAACTTCTACTACCTGGCAAGCGAGTGGTTTTACCCTAAACGACCTTGTTTCCGTGCTCTTTTTCATGCATAAACAAGAGCCAGAGCGTAATACAATTATGTATGCCTGAAAGGCCGTAAATTGAGCTTTCCATTGACACCAGAACCATCCTTCTACATCCACGCGTTCTCTTGCAACGGTCGTGCAAGACAAGTGTAAAATCCCTAAAATACGGTAATTTCCTTACATAATTCCCTGTGTAGCGAGGCAGTGAGTGTGGGTGTGTGTGGAGTAAACGTCAGTAGTCGCGCGGGACCCGTGCCGAGCGTTCATGAGCCGACCTACGTTCCTCCACCCGCTCGTCTCTCTCTCAGAGCCATTATTGCTAAAAAATTGCATACGGACTAAAGTCGGGCCCCGCCACATACTCCTTGATTCTCTAGCCCGACTTAAGTCCACCCCCGCTAGACAAGGGTTAAAGTCTTGTCAACCAACCTTGAAGGTGAAGTTCTTGATTGGTCTTTGCTAACCTCCGATTTATCCTACTGTCCCAATTACCTGAATAATGAGCATGAGTCACGATTGCATGAAGAATAAGAAAATCATGGGGACGGCCAGTTCACCTGGCCGTAGAGAATATGCTAGGTCTTAGTGGGGTTTTTGTGGTTCTTTGGTCTTATCCTCGTGCCGGAGTTGCAGCTTTTCCCCTTCCTCGAAGGATGTTGGATGTGGGTCAACCAAACAGGGTTGTCCTTTCGTTAATTAGAATGCAGTAACGGGTTTGTCGTCATCTCTTCCTTTCCATCCTTTAGTTTCTATTTTCCACCTTCGCAGCTTAATCCTTCTTTTTCTGTCTCTCTCTCTCTCTCTTGTTCGCAGCAGAAGGGATAGTGAAGACAGACTCCCGCCCCGTTACAGCGGTGGCAGCGGTGGGATTTCTTTAGGAGTCCATGGTTTGACATGCTCCTGTTCCGTTCAGGGCTCCTGAATTAATCCCATACCCCCCTGTAGAAGAGACTGCACAGTACTGGTTCTTACACTTTCGCTCGGGTGTTTAGAATTAGTGCGTTGCAGTTGTCCTTTTTCACGCTACCAACCCGTGAAATAGTTACCACAAACAGTATGGGCCATGCTACCACATTTCAATACAGTTAGTGTAATATTTCAGGGAATCTTTAAGTGCAGCAGATACCAGCAAGAGTCACAGTGACTGTGAAGGAACCGCAAAGTTGAGATAGCGGTGGTTAGTGTTTTCCGGTTATTAGTTGTCTATCAATTGTCCTTCTTTTCTGTCCGAGATGGAGAATCCTTATCTAGAGCCAAGGCACGAGGTGCAAGACGCTTTAGTCAGGAGGAATGAGAAACAAGGAAGTGAAGTGTCAGTTGAGGATACGGACAGTTCCCGGTTTGTCACGGTCGACCAGTGGGAGGAAGGTCAGAGTGAAATGGACCAGATAAAAGCCGCACTAGAACAATTAGTCAGTGAAATGTCAGCATTGGCAGACCAAGTGTGAGACGTGAGAGACCGACAGATGTTCCAGAGCCCATCTGGTACTCCACAACCAACCCCCAGCATTAAGAACTTTTCCCCGCCTCCGCCTCTTGCCTTTGCGGACTCTCTCAAATCTTCAACCCCAACACCTCCCGCTCCTTCCCTCCCTCCAGTACCCTTGATTCGTAATCCCCGAGTCTCACCCTCCCATCCTTCTTCACACCCCCCAGCTCCCCTCCGTCAGCTCTACCCCCGACATAGTGAAGGGATTAGTTCCCGAGATGTACCCATGCTTCACATGAACGAGTTACGATCCTATATGGCTTCCACTAAGATTGAAGTCTTTCAGATGCGGATCGAAGCCTGTATGTCCCATGACGAGGCAAGGTTGAACCTGGCCAAGTTCAAGTTGGATTCCGACCTGGCTGTTCTGGTGCAAGTAGAGACAGCTCAGGGAAAGTTAAAGACTTGGTCCGAGTTCATCCAGTTCCTGAAGCAGTTCTTCCATAAGACACCAACAATGTCCGAGTCGTTCCGAGAAGCAGAACAGAACACGTACGTCATCTCAGAAGATCCTTATGACTACGTCCAGAAAATGGAGTATAGCTATAGTATGATCCAGTCAATGTTCCCAGGGGAAACTTTACCCCCACGCGACCAGTGGCTTAAAATAAGACTCCACGCGACCCTCCCCTCGTCCGTTAAGCAACAGGTGGATCGAGACGTTATAGACTGCAGCACCGTTGATTCATTTAAATTCCGCCTAGACAAATATCTCGCATCAAACCCGCGACTGACTGCGTTTGTAAATTAATAACTTTATCCTCCCCTCAGTTACTAACCCATATGTCCCCTACTAACTTCCTAGTCCTGCCACGTTAGTGGCAGGGCAGTAGTTCCCTTTCCAATGTTCCCTTACCCACTCTAAACCACTGTTTGGACACTTGATCCTCAGTGTTTTGGAGGACAAGCAACCTAGAAGGGTCACTAGATCTGTTGTTGCTTGATTTCCTTTCCTTTATACATGCCTGTTGAGATACCCCTAAAGGAGTTCCTGAGGCACCTGAACTATGAGCGTCAGCTGCAGAACCATACGGAACGGATGGTCGCAGGAGGACGGGTTTGTGAAGTAATGAAACACAATGCCCCAGTGACTAACCCGCATCCTAGCAGTAGCCAACCTTCCCTGACGACCCCTCTCCTTCCACCAACGGGAGTGGACGATAGATTCATCCGCCTCCAGGAATCTCTGGCGACCTTGTCACAGGATGTCCAGAGATTAACACAAAGACCTCAGTATACAGGATGCCCCTTCTGTAGAACGAAGGAGCACAACAGGGCGGATTGTCCCCTCCGTCCCCCACGCTTGGCATGTTTCGACTGCCTGAGAGAGAATTGTAGATGTGGGAGACCTGACTGCCCAGGGCGAGAGGGTAGAGCAACACAGTGACTCGGGACCTCGAACAAATCTCCAACCATTTTCGTGTCGAGATCGTGTTCGAGACCGAGATCGTGTCGCGTCATGGTAGATACCGGTAGTGAGCTCACGCTCGTTAAGCAGTCCTTGGTTATTGAGTTAGGGCTGCCTATCTCTCTCAGCAGGAATATTCCCCCCATCTTTGGAATTACCGGTACCTCCCTAAGGATTTTGGGCACGGTCTCCCTGGCGGTATGCGTAGGAATGTCCCAGACAATACAGCACCTGACGGTGGTGATCCCAGAAGACTATATGGACACTGACCTGCTTCTTGGGGTCGACCGTTTGGGTCGCTACCCTATGTTATGGAATCATCCACGTCAGACGCTACGTTGGGGGGATGTTACCTACGACATCCATCATGATACTACAGGGAAAAGAAAAGCGAGATCTGTTCGCCGAGTCAAGGCTACACTCCCTGAGGTGAAGCCCCTGAAAGAAAATTGCATTCGGCTCCGCCGTCGAATGGTAATAGGTCCTTACCAGACTGTCATGCTCCCTGTTATTGTTGGTGAGGACGTAAACAGCATTCTTGAAATTCAGCCCCTGAACCCTGCTCTTCAACAAGAACTTCCAATATGTCTGCGAGTTACCAGTGAAGCCGAAGTCTTTCTCCCTTTCGCAAATCCTTCCCGTGGGAGAATGGTCCTGAAGCCTGGCACCCTCCTAGCTACGTATGAGAAACTGGCAGAGAGTCAGATTCACGATGTACCCCAGTGCATGAAGACCAAAGTCAGCAATGCTATGCTACCTGACATGGGCGGGTGCCCATCCCCGAAAGGGGTTGAAATAGGGAAGCTATCCCCCTGCCAAAGGCGGCTTTCTAGGGCCTTTCCTAGCTGATGCTGAGAGGATTGGGTTCTACTCAATTGGTGATGGGCTGGTCTATCAGAGTGAGAACTGAGCAATCTCTGCCATACCCATAGCTTACTCTGACTGTTCCTTTTACTTATATATTTTTCTAGATCTCAAGTGACGGCATCTCTAACGTGGATTGACCTCCCAATCTACCAAGATTGGAAGCCAAAGTGTCACATTTTTCCTTTGCCCCTCAACTTTCTCTTCATAATTGCGGAGGGGCACAGGGCCCTGGGTGGGGCTTTGTTTCCCGGGCGTTTCTGCACCCTCCTCAGCTCCCCGCCATGGAGTGGCTTCGGTCACCCAGGCTTTATTGTGGTCGGCAGGGAGGGTTCTTTGGGGGCGCTAGGTTATGGCCTTGGCCTTGCCTGGGGCCTTGGGGCTGTTCGGCCAGGCAGCTTGGGGAACAACAACAACAACAACAACAACAACAACAACAACCTGACATGGATCAGCCCCCCTCCTCGGGGACCCGAGAGGAAAAGTTACAGTCTTTGATTGACAAGTGTCAATGGGACCACATGGAGGATGGTCAGAAGGGTCAGCTGGGGCATTTTCTCAAGGAGCATAATTTGATTTTCATCTTGAGTGAACACGAATTAGGCACTATGAATGTTCCCCTGGCCAATATTCAAGTTTCAGACCCTACCCCTACGAGAAGCCCTTTGTATAGGACCCCGGAGAAAGCGAAGCCGATTCTAGCACAAATGTTGAACATGTTGAAGAAGGATATCATCGAGCCTTCAACCGCGGCCTGGTTGAGCCCTATAGTCTTAGTCGCTAAACCTGATGGCACCAAGCGCATATGTTTGGATTATCGTCAGGTCAATACGAGACTACAGGCCGACATCCAGCCACTGCCCAGGTTAGATGAGTTAGTGGAATTGACTACTGGACACAAGTATTATGCCACGCTGGATCTCAAGGACGCATACTACCAGATTCCTCTTGATGAGGAGAGCCGAGATCTGACGACTTACAGCGATGGAGTAGCATTATATCGTTTCAAGCGGTTACCCTTTGGGCTCAGTTGTAGCCCGGCCATATTCACACGGCAGATGGGTTCTGTCCTGGCTCCCTTGGCAAAGGAAGGCTGGGTCAGAAATTATCTGGATGATGTGCTGCTAAGGGCATCTAGTTTTGTCTATCTACTCTTTTCAGTCACTTTGCCACGATGGGCCTGAAATTGAATCTCACTAAGTGCCAATTTGCGCACCCTGAGGTAAAATTTCTGGGCCACCTCATTTCCGAACAAGAGTGTAGACCAGATCCGGTGAATGTCGAAGCTGTGATCAACATGAAGTCCCCCTCGAACGTCAAGGAAATACGGCGATTTTTGGGTATGGCCGGTTTTTACAGGAAGTGCATTCCTCAATTTGCCAAATTTGCAGCTCCCTTGACTGAGTTAACCAAGAAGTATGCCCAGTTTGAATGGTCCTCGGAGTGTGAAGAGGCATTCCAAAAGCTGAAGACCTTGTTAGTTAGTGCACCAGTTCTAGTGAAGGCGGACATGCATCGCAAGTTTCTTCTGCATACAGATGCTTCCAGTACCCATGTGGGCGCAGCTTTGATGGAACCTCAGTCAGACGGCACCTTGCGGCCCGTGGGGTACTTTAGCAAGAAATTGAAACCCGCTGAAACTCGCTACTCCACCACTGATCGTGAAGCTTTAGCCGTAGTATTAGCATGTAGACAGTTTCACCACTACTTGTGGGGAGTCCGTTTCAACCTCATGACGGATCATCAGCCATTGGTGCCGGCCTTTACGAAGAAGACTAAGTCGGCTCGCATGAGTCGGTGGAGTCTAGAGATGAGAGAGTATAGGTTTGACATCAGTTACAAACCGGGTCCTAAGAATTATGTTGTCGACCAGTTAAGTCGGCCCGTAAGAGCAGTGAGGTGGGAACAGGATCAGAAATGGTTAGGTAAGACCAGCGCCGAGATGAGGGAGTTGCAGTGTCAGGAGACCCGATGGAAGGATCTCATAGTTTTCCTCGAAGGTGGGGCCTTACCTAAGCATCGCTATACTCGAACTACGCTCGATCAGTTTGTAGTGGACCAAGGAGTCCTTTACTTTGTAGTGGCTAAGTCGGACGGAAGTCTGCATTACCTTCTAGTTGTGCCGAGTGAGCTGAAGAAAGCTGCGTTGAATCTGGCACATGACCAAGAGTCTGGTCATCTGGGTAGATTTAAGAGTATCATGAAGGCCGAGTCGCTGATTTACTGTCCTAATTTACGTAGTGATGTAAGTACTTATGTTAGGGAGTGTTCGGTCTGTCAGAAATATAAGGGCACCCAGGGACTCCAGCAGCGCTGGCAGGAATTGCCACCCGTTAAGCAACCCTTGGAGAGAGTCAGTGTTGATCTTACGGATATGATGGCAGGAGCCCAGTGGTATCGATGCATTCTGACAGTCACCGATCACTACAGTAGATTTGTAAGGTTCTATAAGTTAAGGTCCAAGGTCTCGGCGGAGGTCTGTTTGAAGTTCCGAGAGTACTTATGCGATTTCAGGTCGCCTCAGACCCTCCTCTCTGATAATGGTGGAGAGTTTATCTTGCAACAGTTCCGTGATTTATGTTCTTCATTTAATATTAAGTTGGGATATGTGACTCCTTATCACCCGCGTGGGAACAGTGTGACCGAACGGATACATCGGACATTAAAGACAGTCTTAGCAACCTTGTGCAAAGGGCACCCCTTAAGGTGGCCCCAGTATGTGGGTGAGTGTCAGCGAGTCTTGAACAGTGCAGTGCATACGACTCTAGGGGAACAACCTCATTTTGCGTTCTTTGGTCGTTAACCTCCCAGACAATTAGGTGCAGCGTTACGATCAATAGAAAATGAGGAACGCCAAGAGGCTATGTCCGTCGCGAGAGAGGTCCTGGAACAGACCTCACTGACCATGGCCAGGAAGTTTAGAGACGTGGCTAATCGGAACCGCCGGAATGAAAAGGTCAATGTGGACGACATGGTATGGATCAGGAATGAAAATCCACTACCAGGAACTAGCCAAAAGTTGAATGCAAAGTGAATCCTTTAGGGTCACGGAAGTGGTCCGAGACGGGGCTGCGTATAAGCTAGTAAATCCCTATACGGGTGTGTTTATGAAAAGGGCCGCTGAGAAAGTGAAACCGTTCGTGGGTGAGGAGTATTGGCAGGTAGAGCAAGTTGAAATGCTGGTTGAGGAAGACTATCAACCTGAGATTTTAGCACCCAGAGCCCGTCAGCCGGCCTGGCGTTATATAGAATCTTGTTAGAGTGTACAGTAGAGTCCCTGTTGTGGTCGTCTTGTTGTGTACTCCCTTGTGGCCCCCGCATGGTTATATAATCTTTCCGGTCAGTCCCCTGTGCAGTGAAACTTTAAGAGACGTAGGTGCCTAGGTTATGTAGAACGTCATACAGGTGATTGGGACTAGGGTGGTGGCGTTCCCATCAGGACGTGCTGTTGGCTCTGAGTACCTATATGGTTGACTGGGGTTATACTCCTTTCGTCCCGAGGCTCAGACAGCGCAAAGAGTGTGAAGGGACTCCCACGATACAGGCATCCACGCTGCTCTCTAGTCTGGTCACCTGGGGTTTTCCAAGCAATAAAGGGGTGGAGAGAGGCTGTCTCTACGAGGACAAGATAGTGCCTGGTTGGCACTCTCCTGAAAAGGAGGGACACTTTATAGAGTGGTATAGTGATTTGTTTGATGAAGGAAGGGACGCCCCACAGGCCTCTGCCTGTGGGGCGTCCCTTCCTTCATCAAACAAATCACTATACCACTCTATAGTACAGTAATGTGGTTTCAGATTCTAAGACATTGGGTATAGGGACTGCGAGCTCTGGGCATGGTAAGATGCCAGGCGGATCAGAATTTCTGCTGTAATAAGTTAAGGCTGGGTTAATTTGTAACTATAATGGTTACGTGGATGAAAGAGTGAATGAGGTAAAAAGTCTTCAAAGAAAAGGTAGAGCTGTGTAACGGGAAGAAATTGTACTTCCCCTTTTGGTGTGTAACAGGAAGAAGATGTACTTTCCCTTTTAGTATCTTTTGTAAGGTTTGACTTATCTGTAAGACTTTTTCCCCTTCATTCACTCTTCCCGATATTTAAGGGAAATGTATCTTTTAAGGAGGGTTAAGTAACCCTTGTCTATGTAAAGAGGGAATTAGCCTAGATCAGGAGAAGAACTAATATTACCAAATCTCTCTAAATACTTTCAAGCCTAATTTATCCTTTCACCCCTTTTTGTTATTCCATGTAAAAGTCTTTCCTTTTCGAATTTAGAGTAAGGCCCCCCTGGTGTAAAAATACAGCCATTATCCTACCCAAGCGACGCCACACTTTGTGGTCAACCCCTCCCCTTTTGGTGCGATTTCTGGACTAGCTCTCACTGCCGTGACCCCTACGTTAGAGTCAACTCCTCTAGCGTCTGTCATCTTCCCCGCTTCTTCTCCGGACTTAGGCTCCCTTTCCCTCCACTTAGAGGTTCGTACATAAGGTTTATAGCATTGTAAGGCATTGATTATTCAGTTAATTAGGGCACTAGGTGTGTAATGTAGGATGTATTACTGTGATTCACAAATTCGTGAACTCGAGCCTCCCATAGGCTAGGTCAACAAGGCAGCCCTCACCTACCAAGTGCCTACAACCAGTCAAACGTACCCATTGTCAGGCTTATTGTAAAACATTAGTATGTGCACCTTTGCTAAGTGTTATTCTGATATTTTAGACTTTGTTATTCCAAATTAACGTCAAATTAACTTGTGTGTAATAATTTCAGTCAGAGGGACGCCATTTGGTGGCCTTCCAATTCTCGTGTTTTCCCATATTTCTTGACCAAACTTAGGCTAGCCTATTTTGGTAGTTTGTCTTTCACCGTTTTACATCATCCTGAGGTAGTGTGAGAACGCCAGTTTCGGGTAGAATTGAGAACGATGATTGTTGATTAAAATGCTTGTGCAAATTGGCCGCCATTTTAGGATTTAGGCCTATATCTCGGATTTCGGAGAGACGACCAGGTTGAGTAAATTACTAATGTAACAGTTTATTCTGGGGAGTAGCACTTGTTAGTCATTAGTTTGAAGTTATAGAACCATGCATTTTGGTGAATATTATTGTATTTTAACATGGAAATCAGGAAAGGACATTCGTTTGAGATCGTGCCCTTGAGTTTTGTTTACCATTCGTGTCCCCGACGATCCAAATCTAGGCCTATTCAGCTAAGTTTTTATAACTAACGTCTCCTAGGCCTGTTTGTTAGTTCATTCTAAATGTTTTTACTGGGTTGTAGCTTAAAGGTTACTTGTTATCTTGATTTAGAGGTCCTCATTTCCCAACTCCAGTCTGTTAAATTTCGGACCCCTTCTGGGTCGGGTATATTTCAGATGATTACTCGTTCTTGTTCTATTATTACTTAAAGCTAACCTGTGAAAAGGTCGTTTAGGTATGGATACTTGCTGAATTATGGTATTGTATATGATTTTACTTTGGTACAAGCTAAATACCTGGAGTTAGGCTACCTGTTTTGCAGTACAGTAGGCTATTATTAATTATTGTGCTTTTAGAGCTTATTATGAGTATTGATTGCTATGATATACTTTTGTTTGACATGGTCTAATGTACAGAGTTGCATTGCAAGGGATGGAACACTGTAGTGAGATTCTGGGCAGCTGATTTCAGGGGATAAGTGACTCGAGTTACAGTAGGAAAAACGTTATGGTTTGAGCCTTGTGTAGTACCCTCCGCGTCGGGCAGTGCAACCTGTTAAGTTTGACCATGAAAATTACCTTTGATTTATGCCATTATTGTATTGATTTGACTAATATTTATATGAATTAATCCTCAAAAGGTGTTCTGTGTATTTATGATGTATTTTCAATTGTGCCTTAGTCAGTAATTGTGGGTAGAGTACTGCTGAGTAACTTATGTACCTGTACTGAATGAGAGGATCTATGGATGCCTTTCGAGATTATTTCGGCTCTGTACTGTAATGTAATACTGTTATCTGTCATTATATTTTTATACTTATATTAGCTCATCTATTTTTATACATTAATAGGAATTCATGTATTTTTATATGTTTATATTAGCCTATATTTTTATGTTTGCTTTAGTATTACTGTGTACCATAATTAGGACATTGGTTAACCCCTTGGCCCCCATTATCAAGGGTTAGAAATATGTAACCAAACGGTTAAGAATGCATTCAACTTAACAGGGAACCAGTTTGGGACGGAGTCGATGAACTACTGATGACGGAGAGTCACCCCTCCCATCGGCTGAAAGCAGGAATGCAGTACCGGTAGTCGTAAACGCGGGTCCAAGGACCACAGAAAGACGTGTAATTACCCCCCATACGCCAGGACACGGTAGGCCGAACAGACCTAACGGATGGCCAGCCCGGCCTGTACCGGTATCTCTCAGGATCGGGATTATAATAATGAGAGGAATGGGGCGGATACAGACAGCAAGACCTGAGTCCTACTCCTATGTTAACCCTCTCACGTCCTGACGCAATTTTTGAGCCTATTACGGATACTTTAAAGCCTTTGTTACCGTCCGTGGCATTTAATAATAATAATAATAATAATAATAATAATAATAATATTTATTCAGTTAGCAATTTACAGAGTTGGTACCACATAGTTTGTTACAAATATGACATGTACCAGCCTTGCATAATTCCAACTAAGGATAGCCCAATAAGGCCGTTAGGCGTATTTCCATTGGGGTCCTTGTGGGATTAGGTTAGCTGGGGAAAATGGGGAGGATAAAGAAATAGATACTTTAGAGAAAGTATTTCTAGGGGGTTATTTTAAGATACCTTACATCCTATAGTAAATATCAGTAATCCGTAATCAGTAATCATTTCAGTTTGGTTTGTCTATCTCTTATGTCGCATTTAGTAGTAGACATAATCTTGGTGCTCCCTTCTCGCAGCTGTCCGGTTCAGGTGTTCCTTCAGGCTACGTCTGAAGGAATACAGTGTTCTCTTTTCACGGACTGACTGGGGTAGGTCGTTCCAGTCTTTGATGGCGGTGAAGAAGAATGTTTGCTTACCCTGTCCTTGGATTCTCGGGACCTTAAAATTAAACATCCTGTTTCTTGCATTATGTCTACTCCTCTCATTTGCTTTAACAAAATCATTCTTTAGGTACTCTGGAGCTCTGTCATAGAAAATTTTGAAGGCATTAGTGAGCCTGATTTGTTTGGCCCTGTCAGCGACATTGAGCATACCTAGTGACTGAAGTTGTTCCTGGCCAACATGTGATCTGGGTCCTAGGTTCAGCATGAACCTAACCATTTTATTTTGAGTGACCTGAAGTTTGTGCTGTGCTGATTTAGATGATGCAGAGTACCAGGATGACACAGAATAGTCAAAATGACATTGAACAAGCGCTTGGCAGAGGGTCTTTTTGGTCGCCGTGGGCAAGCATCCCACCTGTCTATACAGGTATTTTATACGTGCTCTACACTTACTCAGGATAGATTCCAAAATTGTTTCACCTGACAAACTCGCGTCCAGTTTTAGTCCGAGATATTTAACTTGTGACACTGTTGTTATAGGAATATCATTACAGTTGACCGAGAAGCCCACAATGTCTTTCAGTTTGCGTTTTGTTTCACATAAGATGGCTTCCGTCTTGCCCAGATGAAGAGATAGTCTATTGTCCACTAGCCATTCACTACATGATTCTAGTTCTTTGGAAAGTGAAGCGGCAATACTTATTGGGTCTTTTCCTGAAACCAGGAGCACGCTGTTGTCTGCATACAGTAATAATTTACATGAGACGCTCAGTTCCATGTCGTTCACATAACAGAGAAAGAGTAAGGGACCAAGGACGCTTCCCTGCAGGACCCCACAGTTAATTGGCATAGGATCAGATATATTATCGTCAATTTTGACTCTTTGAGTTCTACCACTAAGATAAGATTTAAACCAGTTCACAGATCCTATGCCCATTGCTTGTAGTTTATTACATAGGATATCATGGTCTACTGTGTCAAACGCTTTTTGTAGATCAAGAAGAACCATACCGGTGTAGTTACCTTTAGACATTTCTTTACGAATGTGATCCGTTAAGTGGATGAGACAGGAGTCTGTCGAGTACATGCATCTGAAACCTGATTGAAACTTATAGAATAGATCATTTTGTTTGAGGTAGTGTTCAATTTGGGTGTATACCGCTCTTTCAAGGATTTTAGATACAATACATAATATGCTAACTGGTCTGTAGTTACCAACTTCTAGTTTATTTCCTTTCTTGAATAGAGGGGTTACAATAGCTTCCTTCAGTTCAGCAGGTACAGTGTTGGTGTTAATTGACAAGTTGATGATGTGGGTTAGGGGGCCTGCTATACCAATGGCTCCATCTCGTAGAAATTTGGCAGGAATTTTGTCTGGTCCTGTGCTTTTATGTACATTTAGGTTAGACAGCTCGTCAAAAGTGTATTTTGGTGTAACATTTTGCAATCCAAATGTGTTTGGGTGTATGTCTTTATCTCTGTAGAAATTTCGAAAGGTGGCCGTTGTTGTCGTGTATTTATTGAGAGGTTGAGGTAGGTTCTGTGCAAGTGTGTTTGCTATGGAGGTGAAGAAGGAGTTGAAGTAGGTTGAAATTTGTCGTTTATCGTGGCAAATCTGATCATTAATGGTGAGAGCAATATTAATGGTGAGAGCAAAACCTTTAGTTTATTTACTTCAAACTCTGCAGTTGTCTTTGAGTTAGCTGTGGGCAGAAAACTAATTTTGGAGAGGTAATTATAAGAGGGAGAGTAATCTATTTCTTATTGCTAATCTGGCAACCTCTGCATCATAAGGATGTGAGAGGGTTAAGAGACTGTCCCAGTACAGTAATGGATTTTTCCCAGGTTAATGGTGTATAGATAATTAGTTACTGTACCAATGTCAAGAGTTTGTAAACGGTAAATGTTCCTTATGTTAATATCAAGCTTAAGATTACTGCAATATGATTGTATCTATCATCCCGTGCCTATTTTGATCTAAATGTGTTGTCAGGATGGTAAATCGGAGCCGTCAGTATGAAATTGGTCTAAGAGTAGTACCAGTAGCCTAACCGAGAGTTAACCCTTAATTAGCGGCGAGCAACATAAGTCGAGTTAAATAAAGCTGGACTATGTGGCGGCGCTCGACATAACTCGAGTGGCAATTTCAGCACGTAATGTGGCTGAGAGAGAGAGACAAGTGGTGGCAGGAGACTAGCGAGCGTATGACTGCTCCAGACCACCGCGGCGAACCTACTGACACAAATCTCAGCTCCCTCCTCCCTCTCTCACTCGCTACATACTCAATTATGTACCGAAAGTACCGAATTACCTGCTTTTTGCACTCGCGTTGCACGGTTATTGCAAGAAAACTATCCATCATACAAGGATCGTTATGGTGTCATTCGAAAGCTCTGTTTATGCCCTTTCAAGGATAGATACTTGTTTTACGTTCTGGGTCTTATTTAGGCATGAAAATGATCACGTAAACAGCCCTATTTTGGCTAAAAACACCCCGCTGGGCGGTACACATAAATAAACCGCATAGGCCGCTCGTAAGGTGTTAAAGTCTTGTCAACCAACCTTGAAGGTGAAGTTCTTGATTGGTCTTTGCTAACCTCTGATTTATCCTACTGTCCCAATTGTTACGACCGGGGCTACGAATAAAACAAGGGCACTTAATGGTTGGACTAGTAATAGGGCACTATGCAACAACGGTACGCTAGATCCAAACCCTCGAACTTATATGCCGGCGAACAAAACACCTCTACCCTCCAGAGTTAATCTGCGATAATGGGGTATCCTTAACTGGGCATAAATGTACTCTACTTCAGGCTAACCCACACTGGTATAGCCTGATAACACACAGGATGCAAGTTTCGTTAAAATGCATAAATAGGAATCTATGGAAAGATCAATTAAATCACTGCAAGATTTAATACAATAAAAAGATTCTTCCATACAGTTACTCTAAACAACAATAAACTCTTCACTCCTTTCTGAAAGAAAGTGAAGTATAGTCCTACAGCATAGACCTGGAAACTTCTGAAGAAAGTCTGATGCTCATAAGATGCTCGTTTCTTAAACTTATAACAAGACAGGAGGCAGGACACCACACGTGTAAATGGAATACACCAAAAGATAGGACATATAATGTTAACTGACACAAGAATACTATAAATGCGCAACGGTAGTAATGCTCGACACTAAAAGAAGTACTTCCTCATCAACGAAACAGCCTACTATGGTTGTGCGGCTCAACAACAACTTAGACTTATAAATGCTGTGAATAATAATGCACACATATCAAAGAGCTTATATTAAATACTAATAAGTGTCTACTCAATTAATAATGTCTAGCTGGGATACTCAAGGTAAGGAACTGGGGCGAGCAAGACTGGCTCGTAGCCTAGCGAGGTCCTTAAGACAGCATCCTTTAAGTTACGTTAATTGACTAGGGTGCTCTCTTGATAGATCCAGATCACAAGTATCTGGTTCTATCCTGGCGACCCTCAAAAGACAAGCAAAGAGGCAGCAAAGTGAGGAACTGGTACAGGCCAAAACCCTCAGTCAACACAAAGCTGCACTCGCAAAGGACGCAACCGAAAAGACAGCACAGGCTACCACAGGACCGGTCGAAGTCGTGTAGGTATAAGCAAACCATACACACATGGAAGACAACGACTACAGTTACCTTATCCCAGTCTAGCATTAAATAAAAGAGCAGAAACACTAAATCAATAATGGAGACACACAGAGTTCATAACCTATACTAACTAAGAACCCTCAAAACCTATTCTAAGTACATGTAAATATCTCAGAGGATGGCGCATGCAATACAATGGGCCGGCTATGGAAACCGTATGCAGAACCCAAGGGGATAAGTAATTGAATAAAGGTGAGAAGTAATGGAAAAAGAAGTTCAGAGAGAGAAACAGTTCTAAAGGTGGTGATCGGGGGAGAGTATGCAAGGAGATGTTAGATACACGCGCGCCTAGCCTGTCCTGAGGAGAACAGCTCCCGTGGACCTCGTGCAGGAGGTTAGTTACACAGGAGCCTGCAAAGGCGCGATGGTCGGCCAATCACGGGCCGAGACGTCAAGACAGCAGGTGTCACGTGACACAGCGCCCGCACCTACAGACGCTCACTACCATCTCGCTCCAAAAAGTCTCTCTCTTCCCACGCTGGTACTTTCATCACTACTATTGATATAAAATACAACCCGTTGTCACAGACCAAAACAAAGACCACCACTGGACTGTCTGTGACAATACGAGTACTAGGAAAGAAAGAACAACATTCTCTGATAACTGTAGCCCATTTCGATGTCCCTGGCGAGCGCTAATGGCTAATGAGAGGCGATTCTGCCAACGCTGGTAGACGTCACACCCCACCCAAGATATGGGATGCTCAACATTAGGCGAGCACCATATCTGACAAGGCAGAATGCCGACAAGACCCGCCACACCTAGCCCCACTCCACCAGACATGAAATGCCAAGCTCAATCTTAAATAAAAACAAAAATTTTAGCATAAAGAAAATCTTATAACCCCTCCCAAACACAATAGAATAATATAGCCTGCTATGCTCCCTGAGCGAGCTTCACAGAGCCCAGCCTACTAAGTGAAAGACAGGTTCAACTTAAGACTTTAGCTATAACATTGGCAACTTACAATTAACTATCAAAAAGAAAGATTTTTATGTGATTTTTTTATTTAATAATAATGTTGTTTTTGACGGCTGCTCTACAGGGGCAAGCCTGGTTTTTTCTCAACTCTCAAACACACACTGACTGAACGGCGAGGGTGCTCCTTGAAGCATACCCTCCCGTGACAAACAATCAGCCACAACATTATCAGCGCCCTTAACATGCCACACATCCAACTTGTGTTCCGGCAGCAAAACAACACCTGGCACTGATAAACTGCCCAGTTCATCACAAGACTGGCACTTCTCTTCGCTCTTTCCGGCAACAGGACCTGCCAATAACCTTTCACTAGTTCTACCTTCGTGATAAGCAATGCAGCCCCGATGCGGTCTATGGGGTCGTCAACTCTAGGTAAAGTATAGGCGTCTGTCAGGGATAATGCACACACACTCTTGCAATCAACACACACACGGATCTTGCCACTTAACACAGGTTGCAAAGTTACAGGCAACGACCACTCACGACATTCCTTATCCCTCAGACCCTTCGTCAACATGTAGTCCAGCTCTGCTTTCACAACAGGCTGTTGAGCAGGATTTATACGGTAGGGAGCCAACTTGAGCCTTGCACAGTCTCCAGCCTCCATGTCGGATTCTACCCCGTACATCAGGCCTGGAGAATGAACAAACATGCGGATGTACTGCCACAGCCTAGTAAACAACTTCTCTTGACGCTTAGGAACAAGAGGTTGCAACTTATCTCGAAAAACAACATGCTCATTGCCCTCCCACAACCCAGCCGAGACCACAGTTTCTACACTATAGCTTCCCTCCTTCTCCACCTTTGTCCCTAGAACAGCCAGGTCACGAGAGGGACAATCTGTATCACCTGTGCAGTCACTCCCACAGTTCACAATTGCTAATGCTCCCCCACCGATACCGTACATGCGCACCCCCGCATTCCTTGCAACTACATCTGCCTGCGCAGCATCACCGCCTTCAGCGACATGGCCAGATACAGTCGGTCTATGGTAGGGCTGTTGCATAATACTAGAGCAGCATTGGGAGGCTATGCGACGACCGGGCACATCCACTCCACAGCCAACCTCACCAATCTGCTCAACATCCCAGTTCTGACCACTACCCTTAGCAGCCATGGGTCGACCCTGACCTGACAACCATGCCAAAGCCTCGTCGCCCACCTTGAACCACTGAAACAACGAGGCCAACGGTCTACTCACACTCAAGTGACCTGTCAGCGGAACCTCGTGCACCGCAAGAGTTGTGAGGCCTGGGTGCTCGGCACAAACAGTGGGGTATGAACCGAGCGGGTGCTGGAGCGCTGCACACTGCTGCTCAGGCAGGTGCTCTAGCGCTTCCACTGCCACCTGGCTCGTGTCCCCCGCCCACTGCTCCACCGAGACATGACAATCCCAACTCTCCTCCACCTGTGCCCCACTGCCCCCCTCTCCTTCTCCACCTTGGCCACTGCAGACCAACATAGGGACAGTAGGCTGCTCAGGTGGTTGCCTCACAAACTCCTTTAACAGGTTCACATGACATGCTTCACCGTCCTCGAGTTCAACTTGCTGTCTCGGAGTTTTCTCACGCCCTACCTCCTCACCAAGTGTGACAGGTTCTGGGGCCACTCCAGACCTAAACGTTGGTGCTAATACTAAGTCGCCAAGAAGAGCCGCTGGATCAAAACTCACAAAAATGTTCCCAACTTTAGCTTTCTCCTTCCTACCGTTCCTCCGCTGGTCTAGAGACTGAGGAATAGGCTGTGACACTTTAGATGCACGAGATAGGGTGACAACACACGCCATCTGCTGTAATTGACACCTCTCGACCAACTCCTGCCCCTCCCTACTCATGTCGGCCGCCCTCTCGGCAATGACTAAGGGTGGAACCTCAGAAGTAGGCACCGCAAAGTCGTTGCAGAGAAGAAGGTCGACGCCCTCTACTGGCAATTTCTCTACGATTCCAACATCAATCTCTCGTGTCACACTATCAACCTCCAGCTCCACTCGAACCAACGGGTATGACCGTGTATCATTAATACCCTGCACCACAACTACCCTTGCCGCTCTTATAGGTTGGCCTGTAAAGTTTTTCATCAGAGTCTGGGATGCACCTGTATCTTGCAACAACTCCAACCCATGCTTGCAACCAGCCCAACTCACGCAGCCACGCCCTCTATGGTCGCAAAAAGCATCGCGGACAGGTTTCGAGCCTTCCGGACACTCATTCACTGGCTGTGCCCCCGCATCTGACATATCACCCCGGGTAAATGCAGAAGACCTCAGAGACACCCCAATGTTGTTAGCCAAAGACACGACTGCTGTAGGTTGGTTACTAGGGCAGGAACGTGCAAAATGCCCCTTATTATGACACCTAAAACACTTTACTTCACCCTTGGACTTCCCCTGAGGTGGGGAAGGGACCTGACCTTTCTTAAACGGGACGGTTTTTGGTTTGTGATCAAAATTAGTATCATTGCTCTCACTTTGGTTATTAAATGTCGCATCACTGACTTGGGGGGGTGGAGTGTTGCGCCCTTTGTTAACTGCATCGGTCCGTTGTGCAGACCCGCACCCACGAATCAGTGATACTCTCAGGTCAGCCAACTCAGCTGCCTTTTGTAGAGTTTTAGGTTGTTTCTCATTGAGGTTCAAAGTCAGGTCGCCGCCTGTGCATTTAAAAAAATGCTCTAGAAGGAATAACTGCTCAAGCTCTTCGAACGTCGTCACCTTCTCTGACCTCAGCCAATTTCTCAAAGCATCAGACAGTTCCCGGGCATGTTCTAGAAAAGTGCACTCATGACCCTTCGTAACACCCCGAAACTTCAACCTATATGTCTCTGGTTGTAACTCGTACACCCGCAGAACAGCTTCCTTTAATACCTCATAATCGATGCAAGACTCCAAGGGCAATGCATCATATGCCTTGAGTCCTTTGCCAATCAACCTAGAGGAAACAAGGGCTGCCCACTTAACCTCAGGCCATTGGTGCTCCCGGCACTTCTTCTCAAAACGCAGGAAAAACTCGGTGACACCCGACTCGTCAAATGCAGGGACTAACTTAAGAAGGTGCGATAAAGACTGATCAAGACCTCGATTCCCAGAACCGAGACGCTGCCCTGTCAACTCCACCCGAGACTTCTCAAGCTCTATGTCTGCACAGTACTTCGTAGCCTCAACCTGAAGCTCAGCCTCACGTATGGCCTTTCTCTCCTCAGCCTGAATCCTAAGCTCAGATTGCCTGAGCTCAGCCTCATACTTTCGTTGCTTGAGCTCAGCCACATGCTTAGCCTGTCGTCCTGCTGATTAAGTTTGGTGAGCTCGAGCTGAAACAACATCTCGGAAGACAAACCCTGAGGAGGGGGTGCTATTATTGGGGACCCACCCCGTGAATCACCTAGAGGCATACCCAACCGCCAGCGGGCATCGGCCTGCGGGAACGTACCCGGCTCCGGAGCCCGAGGGGGCGCCATGGTAGGAGTCGAGTGGAATGGGGGCTGGGCAGAAGATGCCCCAGCTCCCGCTCCACCCGAAGCCCCACGCACCCCACCGAGCACACAGGTAACCAGCTCACCTCTCGACAAACCGCTAGTACCGGGAAACCCTAAGACCGTGGCTACACACTGCAGTCCGTACCGGTCTAGCCCCGACACCCGATCCGCCGACACAGGCTCCTCCAAAAAAATCCGAGCATCCTCCTCACTGTTCACCACCCGAGCGCCGCCAGACAACTCCACCTTCTCCACCTCCTCGCCTGTGCCCTCACTATGTACTGATCCGTCGTTCGACATAGTGTCCACCGGAAATCCTCAACGTTTATAAAAAAAAAGTACCTAAACTCTCATGTAGCACTATTCACTCAAAAATGCTTGAAGACAACTCAAGTGCTATACTACGTTGCCAAAAAAATTCCCACGTGTCCAAAATATTCCTCAAAAAACAAATGTCCAAAAATCCTGCAATTATTTCTTAGTTCACTAGGTTGTTGTGACGACTAAGATAAGATACTAGGCAAGGTCGCCATTTGTTACGACCGGGGTTACGAATAAAACAAGGGCACTTAATGATTGGACTAGTAATAGGGCACTATGCAACAACGGTACGCTAGATCCAAACCCTCGAACTTATATGCCGGCGAACAAAACACCTCTACCCTCCAGAGTTAATCTGCGATAACGGGGTATCCTTAACTGGGCATAAATGTACTCTACTTCAGGCTAACCCACACTGGGGTATAGCCTGATAACACACAGGATGCAAGTTACGTTAAAATGCATAAATAGGAATCTATGGAAAGATCAATTAAATCACTGCAAGATTTAATACAATAAAAAGATGCTTCAATACAGTTTCTCTAAACAACATTAAACTCTTCACTCCTTTCTGAAAGAAAGTGAAGTATAGTCCTACAGCATAGATCTGGAAACTTCTGAAGAAAGTCTGATGCTCATAAGATGCTCGTATCTTAAACTTATATAAAGGCAGGAGGCAGGACACCACACGTGTAAATGGAATACACCAAAAGATAGGACATATAATGTTAACTGACACGAGAATACTATAAATGCGCAACGGTAGTAATGCTTAACACTAAAAGAAGTGCTTCCTCATCAACGAAACAGCCTTCTATGGCTGTGCGGCTCAACAACAACCTAGACTTATAAATGCTGTGAATAATAATGCACACATATCAAAGAGCTTATATTAAATACTAATAAGTGTCTACTCAATTAATAATGTCTAGCTGGGATACTCAAGGTAAGGAACTGGGGCGAGCAAGACTGGCTCGTAGCCTAGCGAGGTCCTTAAGACTGCATCCTTTAAGTTACGTTAATTGACTAGGATGCTCTCTTGATAGATCCAGATCACAAGTATCTGGTTCTATCCTGGTGACCCTCAAAAGACAAGCAAAGAGGCAACAAAGTGAGGAACTGGTACAGGCCAAAACCCTCAGTCAACACAAAGCTGCACTCGCAAAGGACGCAACCGAAAAGACAGCACAGGCTACCACAGGACCGGTCGAAGTCGTGTAGGTATAAGCAAACCATACACACATGGAAGACAACGACTACAGTTACCTTATCCCAGTCTAGCATTAAATAAAAGAGCAGAAACACTAAATCAATAATGGAGACACACAGAGTTCATAACCTATACTAACTAAGAACCCTCAAAACCTATTCTAAGTACATGTAAATATCTCAGAGGACGGCGCATGCAATACAATGGGCCGGCTATGGAAACCGTATGCAGAACCCAAGGGGATAAGTAATTGAATAAAGGTGAGAAGTAATGGAAAAAGAAGAAGTTCAGAGAGAGAAACAGTTCTAAAGGTGGTGATCGGGGGAGAGTATGCAAGGGGATGTTAGATACACGCGCGCCTAGCCTGTCCTGAGGAGGACAGCTCCCGTGGACCCTCGTTCAGGAGGTTAGTTACAGAGGAGCCCGCAAAGGCGCGATGGTCGGCCAATCACGAGCCAAGACGTCACAAGACACCAGGTGTCACGTGACACAGTGCCCGCACCTACAGACGCTCACTACCATCTCGCTCCAAAAAGTCTCTCTCTTCCCACGCTGGTACTTTCATCACTACTATTGATATAAAATACAACCCGTTGTCACAGACGAAAACAAAGACCACCACTGGACTGTCTGTGACAATACGAGTACTAGGAAAGAAAGAACAACATTCTCTGATAACTGTAGCCCATTTCGATGTCCCTGGCGAGCGCTAATGGCTAACGAGAGGCGATTCTGCCAACGCTGGTAGACGTCACAGAATGTACCTGAATAATAAGCATGAGTCACGATTGCATGAAGAATAAGAAAATCATGGGGACGGCCAGTTCACCTGAAGGTGGGCGATCAAATGAATTACCATTCCCAAAAACATCCTTATGTGATATCTAGAAGGTAAAGAATATGCTAGGTCTCAGTGGGGTTTTTGTGGTTCTTTGGTCTTATCCTCGTGCCGGAGTTGCAGCTTTTCCCCTTCCTCGAAGGATGTTGGATGTGGGTCAACCAAACAGGGTTGTCTTCTCGTTAATTATAATGCAGTAACGGGTTTGTCGTCATCTCTTTCTTTCTATCCTTTAGTTTCTATTTTCCACCTTCGTAGCTTAATCCTTCTTTTTCTGTCTCTCTCTCTCTCTCTTGTTCGCAGCAGAAGGGATAGTGAAGACAGACTCCCCCCCCCCGTTACAAATGAGCAAGGCGACATAAAACAGGATGCAGGAACAACTGTATGATAAACTGGTAGGACTAGCCAAGCGATGGTTAGAGCCGGAATGCAGGGTAGTATCGTTGCGCCTGCCAAAGTCCTGCATCATCTTCCCCCCCATAATTTTTCTTTTTCATTTCAGAATTCCTGTGACACATGACCTGACCTAAAATGTTCTTGTTCATTATGACCCTTTAGTGTAGGTATTGCTATTTAGAGTGCTATTTTCTCTCCATAACAAAGAAGTCTGCCGGTCGGCGTCTCTTAGCTAGGCTACTAATTTGCCGTTGTAATTGTAACATTGTAAGGTTTAAATATCCTACAGGCTTGCATACAAAATGAGTAAACAGGAAGAGATACCGTCTAGTGAGATGCAAAGCAAAGCCCCTAAAATCAGAGGGCGGGACTTAGGTTAATAATTGATGTCAACACTTTCATCACTACTGCTGACCTCGAGGAGTTGGAGGCTAGGTTAGACAATGTCCAGATTACCCATAGTCGTATTGTAGCTCTAAGTGAGGTGATTGTAGCAAACATGACGGAGGATGAGGAAATAATAGCGGAGTGTGATAATCACGACCTCTATGACGAAACTGTCTTCAAAGCAAAAAGCACCTATTACAGCGCGCTGTCGCGAACAAGAAGGGAGGCGATAACAATGCCCAAAGAAGGGTTGATCCTAAACACACTGTGCACCTCCCAAAGCTCAATCTTCCTACATTTGGGGGTAATTTGACTGAGTGGTTAGCCTTTTGGGATGTATTCCAGTCTACAGTGCATGAATCCACTTTGGCTAATGTCCGTAAATTTCATTACTTGAAAGGACAAATGGAGGGAGAGGCCTTACATTTAATAGAGGGTTTTGTGGTAGTAGGTGATAGTTATCTTGAGGCAGTACAGTTATTACAGTCTACATACGGGGATCGGGAACAATTGAAAATGGCCCATGTCATCGCCTTGTTGAATCTGACAGAACCAAAGTACAAGGTTGATGAATTAACGAAATTTAGAGTGGACATGGAGTGCCATACTCGATCTCTAGGGCTGACCTCACAGGAAATGATAATCATTATCCTCAGACAGAAGCTTCCTATGGCAATACTCGACAAGGTCAGATAATTTGATCTGGGTGAGTTTAAAACTCAGTTCAGTAAAGAGATCAGTAATTTACAGTTGAACAATGGGAGAATGAATATGTCAGGAGGGAGTGGGAATGTTGAAATGAGGGGGACTGTAAGTATGACAGTGGGGACCAAGGGAAAGAAAGAGGGTACGTACAAGAAACTTGCACAGACTTTATGTAAACTCTGCAATAATAGTAAGCATAAATGGAGTTTCTGTGTAAAATACCCAACAAATTAGTTAAAATTAGCACAACCGAAAAAACTGAAGCTATGTGCCGGTTGTCTTAGTAAAGATCATGGTAAACAAGGGCAATGTACTGCTACGTACTTAAGGCCCTGTCGTCACTGTAAAGGACATCACTTCGACAAGTTGTGTCCTATAGTTGACAAAGACAAAGACGTCAAACCAGAGGGTACTACAACTTTGACACTAGGTAGCCCGAAAGACACCACTATATTGCCCACAATAAAGATTCCCATGGAAGGTAATGACAGTAACAAGGTTTGTTGGGTGCTTCTTGATCAGGGGTCTCAACAATCCTTTATAAAAAGGTCCATATTAGGGGGACTTAACCCTTATTTAGCGGCGAGCAACATAAGTCGAGTTAAATAAAGCTGGACTATGTGGCGGCGCTCGACATAACTCGAGTGGCAATTTCAGCACGTAATGTGGCTGAGAGAGAGAGACAAGTGGTGGCAGGAGACTAGCGAGCGTATGACTGCTCCAGACCACCGCGGCGAACCTACTGACACAAATCTCAGCTCCCTCCTCCCTCTCTCACTCGCTACATACTCAATTATGTACTGAAAGTACCGAATTACCTGCTTTTTGCACTCGCGTTGCACGGTTATTGCAAGAAAACTATCCATCATACAAGGATCGTTATGGTGTCATTCGAAAGCTCTGTTTATGCCCTTTCAGGGATAGGTACTTGTTTTACGTTCTGGGTCTTATTTAGGCATGAAAATGATCACGTAAACAGCCCTATTTTGGCTAAAAACACCCCGCTGTGCGGTACACATAAATAAACCGCATAGGCCGCTCGTAAGGTGTTAAGCACCGAATCGTAGGGGCTGAAACTCTTCGATTGCAGGGCTTTACAGGGGATACTGATAAACAAGAATACGAGATAGCGGAGATTTCCTATTTCTATCATAAACAAAGGTACTTTATGTCATGTATCGTAGTAGACACCCTACCAGAATATGTATCTGTAGGAGTGAAGAAGGTGGAACACGCATTACGTAGCAAGGAGGTTAACTTGTCAGATCCCATGGGAGATCAGAGTGAGGTGCATGTTCTACTTGGTGTGGATCTCTATCATGATGTAGTATACCCTGGATTTAAAGGGGTGTGTGGTGTGATTTTGATCCCCACTAAATTTGGCTATTGCATGAGCGGAAAGGTACATACTACACAGTCAAATGTCCTGGTCGACACAGTCTCGATATTAAGGGTGAATGTAACCGCGGCAGAGGAGTTGGGAAGGGAGGATTTCCAACCTAGTGATCCTAAAATGACTGCCGAGTTCGACCTGGAACGACTGTGGAGATTAGATCACATAGGCATTAATCCTATGGAAACCGATTATGACTCGGAAATTGCGCTGAAGAAGTTTGAAGAGTCTGTGAGCTATTGTGCCTCAGACAAGCAATACGAAGTTAGTTTGCCCTGGAAAAATAGTGAGATGAGCCTGCCAACAAACTATGGATTGGCAATGGGTCGCTTGCGCGCATTACAGCGTTAACTATCAAATGAACCGAGCACGCGCCAGGCGTATGACGATGTATTTCGGAATTATTTAGACCGAGGCTTCATTGAAAGAGTCGATGTGAAAGAACCAATAAGGAAGGGAAGGGTTCACTATCTAGCCCATCATGGGGTAAAGAAAGACAGCGCCACCACACCAATACGGGTGGTGTATGACTGCTTGGCCCACCAAGGTCAACAACCCAGCCTGAATGATTGCTTGCTGACTGGTCCGTCCATGGTGTCGGATTTGTCACAACACCTATTGCGATTTAGGCTGGGGCAATATGCATTTACTAGTGACATTGAGAAAGCCTTCTTGATGGTCAAATTACAGGAGGAAGATAGAGATGTTACTCGCTTTCTTTAGTTCGAAGACATCAGCGACTCTGAAAGTCCGGTCGTGATCTACCGTTTTCGGGTCGTACTCTTTGGTGCTACATGCTCGCAGTTTTTGTTGAATGCCACAATTAAGAAACATTGTCAGATACTCATGAGAACACAAGTAAACTATCTCGCGGGTTGTATATAGACAATTTGCAGGGTTCTAGCGATAGTCAGGATGATTTGTTACATACCTACTGGCAAGCACATAGATTGTTTACAGAAGCTCATTTATTTCTTCGCGAGTGGGTTACTAACAGAGTGTAGTTCAGTCAGTGACAGGAGAAGGTTGTGTTAATCTGAGCTCCTGCCCGGACCACTTACCAGTGACCTTTAGTGACCATTACACCTACCTGTGTTTGGGGGCAGTGCACTCGTGTTATATAAAAGTGTTATAGCTCAGTTTTTAGCTGTTAGTTTACTTGTTTTTGTTTTTCTGTACTTAGTTTCTTGCTCCTCGCTAAGCTTATTGGGATCATGGCAGGTATGGAGTGCGAGTCTCTAACTGATCTGCATAATCTTATTCTCCAGGTAAGAGAGGAGATGGTTGTGGTGAAGGAAGAGGTCTTGGCTCTAAGGGAGGTTAATGTTAAAATTCAGAGGGAAGTGGATTTGATTAAAGACGAAAATCTAGCTTTCAAGCTTAGCCAAGAGGAAATAAAGTCAAGTAAGGGGAAAAGGGAGGAAGTTGATGAAAAATTGTATTCATGGCAGGTTGTTAAAAATACGGGTGGGAAAGTCACACTCAAGAAGCAGGATAGTAGAATAGGTATGAGTGTGACAAATACATTCTCTCCTTTGCGAGACGAATGTGAGGGAAAAGATAGTCAGGATAAGGGAGGGATAACCGAAGTGCCTGCCGCCGACTCAGCTCCAACCTCTGAACTCTGTGCTACCTACCACCACCACTACCCCCACCACCACCACCACCAAGGGAGCTTCTGCCACCACCAGGGGTTCTCGAACTGCAGCTGCTGGATCCTCCCGAGGGAAAGGTAAGTCTGTGTCCCGAGAAGGTAAGTCTGTGTCGATTGTGGGCGACTCCATGGGAAGACATTTAGTTAGGGCTACCCGCACTAAACTTAGGAAGGTTGTGTGTCTGCCTGGCCATGGAGTTGGGAGGGTTTTAGCGAAGATGGACCACATCTTGGAAGATAGTGGAGATAACCCCATTATCTGTCTCAGTGCCGGGAGTAACGATGTTGGTAAGGGTAGAAGTGAGGAACTGCTGCAGCAGTATCGGGATGTGTTAGATAAGGTTAGGATGAAGGGAGGGATCCCTGTAGTACATTGTATCCTACCCAGAAGAGGAGTTCCCAAGGAATGGACATCCAGGGCGATTGGTGTCAATTGCCGTTTGGAGAAATATTGCAAAGAAAAAGCAATACCATTCATTGATAACTGGGATAGTTTCTATGGGAGAGATGGGATGTACGCCAGGGATGGGGTTCATCTTTCACGGTTAGGGGTTTCTACATTAGCTAGTTCTTTAGATAGGGTGGTTGTGGGGTTTTGAACAGAAATATTGAGAGTGTAAATGAGAGGTTAAATGGAACAATTTTAGCATCAGGCGAAAGCGATAAGGATATTCAGTCTCATGCTAAAAATGATGACTATAATGCAAATGATAGTAGTGATGGTGCAACGGAAGATGGAAATGTCGTTAGAAATAAAGGTAAATTAGGTATAAAGAAAAGAAGTAAATTGAGAGTATATTACACAAACTGTAGGAGTCTATGTAACAAAATGAACGAACTTAGAGCCCTTGTTAGCAAAGAAAATATAGACATAATAGCGCTAACTGAAACGTGGATTAATACAGAATCCAGGCATTTTTTAGCAGAATTTGATATACCAGGATATAGTTTGTTTAAATATGACCGAACAAGTAAGAGGGGTGGCGGTATAGCAGTATTTGTCAGGAGTACATTAAAAAGCTGTATTAAATCAGGTATTAGACTAAATAACGATAATGAAAGTGTTTGGGTAGAGGTTAACGAAGGTAGTGAGACCATAGTTATTGGAGTTATGTATAGACCGCCAAATATGAGTAGAAATGACGGAACGTCATTATGGGAGGAAATTAAAATGGCATCAAGGTTTAGCAATGTGTGCATTATGGGGGATTTTAATTTTCCGAATATAGATTGGCAGCATCAAATAGGAGACTCTGATTCTGAGGAGTTTATAGAGGTAGTACAAGATAGTTTTTTATTTCAATTCATAGATACGCCGACTAGAGGTAATAATATTCTCGATTTAGTTTTCAGTAACAATGAACATATGGTAAATAATGTAGAGAATAGGGGACCACCTAGGAAATAGTGACCACAATTCTGTGTATTTTAATATACAATGGAAAGGTAATACCAGAGAGAATACAACATTAATACCTGACTTTAGAAAAGCCAATTATGGTGGGTTAAGAAGAGCCCTATTAGCCGACCCTATGGTCAAAAAATTAAGTCGATCCAGGTGTCCAAATGAGTGTACCCCTTCTCAGGCACCTGTCATCTTAAGTCAGGAAGAGACGTCAACCTTGGTAGATACATACGATAATTTTATCAAGTCAGTATTCAATGCACAAAATAAATACATCCCCAAAAGAAAATTTAGATCAACACAGAACCAACCCAAATGGATGAATAATAGACTATTAGATCTTCTAGGACAAAAGAGAGGAATATATAGAAAAATTAGGAAAGGCGAAATTCACCTACTTGCTTACTATCAGAATCTATCAAGACAGGTCAAAAAGGATATTAGGAAAGAAAAAAGAAATTATGAAATTAACCCTTTCACGCATTTATGACGCAGAGGTTGCCAGATTAGCAATACGAAATAGAGTTCTCTCACGCTTATAATTACCTCTCCAAAATTAGTTTTCTGCCCACAGCTAACTCAAAGACAACTGCAAATGCTGAAGTAACTAAACTAAAGGTTTCTAAATACCCCTGATGGTAACAAAGGCTTTAAAGTATCCCTAATAGGCTCAAAATCGCGTCATATGTCGGAGAGGGTTAAGGTTGCCAATGACTCAAAAAATAATCCTAAAGCTTTTGACCAACTATATAAATCCAAGGTTAGAGATGTAATTGGTCCCCTTAAAACTTCGATAGGAAAAATGACAGAAAATGATTTAGAAATGTGCAGTACATTAAATAGTCAATTTCTTTCCGTTTTCACTAATGAAAATTTGGCACAGTTTCCAGAAGTCCGTAAGGTATATAGCGATAGTATAGAAAATAGGTTAAGTACGGTTACTATAAGTAGAAATGATGTGCTTAAGGAAATTGACAGACTGAAACCTCATAAATCGCCTGGTCCTGATGAGGTATATGCTAGAGTATTAAAAGAATGTAGGGATGAGTTAAGTTACCCATTAACATTTTTATTTAACAAGTCATTGGAGACAGGTATAGTTCCAGAAGCTTGGAAGCTTGCAAACGTAGTTCCGATCTTCAAAAAAGGTGACAAATCAATAGCATCCAATTACCGTCCCATTAGTCTTACATCAATCATAGGAAAGCTACCAGAGTCAATTATTGCTAGTAAAATTAGAAACCACTTAGATACATTTAATTTAATAAATTCTTCTCAGCATGGATTCACTCAGGGACGTTCTTGCCTTACTAATTTGCTTAGTTTTTTCTCAGAGGTATATGAAGCAGTAGATAATGACAAGTCATATGATATAATATATTTAGATTTCAGTAAAGCTTTCGACAGAGTCCCCCATGAGAGATTGATGAGAAAGGTTGAGGCGCATGGAATAGGTGGGGCGTTGTTGGGATGGATTAGGTCATGGCTAATTGGTAGGAAGCAGAGAGTCAGCATAAATGGTACGAAGTCAGAATGGGGAGCAGTCAAAAGTGGTGTCCCCCAGGGATCTGTATTAGGTCCTCTGTTGTTTGTTATATACACAAATGACCTTGATTTAGGTATAACTAGTAGGATAAGTAAATTTGCAGACGATACCAAAATGGGGAGAACAATTGATTCAGATAGAG
The DNA here is from genome assembly GCA_032716605.1 of Paralithodes platypus. Lineage (NCBI taxonomy): Eukaryota > Metazoa > Arthropoda > Malacostraca > Decapoda > Lithodidae > Paralithodes > Paralithodes platypus. The sequence goes on along the minus strand of CM064499.1, from coordinate 7,696,689 downwards.
ATATATAGTGCCTCCAAAGGGATCTAGATACCTTACACGAATGGTCAGTAAATTGGCAGATGAAGTTTAACATTGACAAATGCAAGGTATTAAAGATAGGGAAGATGCATACAAATGTTAAATATAAACTAGCTAATGTGGAATTAGAAAACTCGAATTGTGAGAAAGATCTAGGTGTGTTTGTTAGCAATGATTTGAAGCCTAGACAACAGTGTATAAGCGTTCGAAACAAGGCAAACAGGATTCTCGGGTTCATCTCTAGGAGTGTGAGTAACAGAACTGCTGATGTTATCTTAAAACTTTACTTGTCATTAGTGAGACCCCATATGGATTATGCTGTTCAATTTTGGTGTCCTTATTACAGAATGGACATAGATTCATTGGAGAGAGTACAACGTAGAATGACAAAAATTATCCATAATATTAGAAATCTTCCGTATAAAGAAAGGTTGAAGAAATTAGGCTTACATTCGTTAGAGAGACGCAGAGTTAGAGGGGATATGATAGAGGTGTTCAAGTGGTTTAGTGGGATTAACAAAGGGGACATGACAAATGTACTAAAGCTCAGTGATAGCGAAAGAACTCGTACCAATGGTTTCAAATTAGATAAATTTCGTTTCAGAAAAGATATAGGCAAATATTGGTTTGGTAACAGAGTTGTAGATGGGTGGAATGGACTACCAAGTACTATAGTGGGATTAAAAACAATAGGGAGCTTTAAGATAAAATTGGATAAGCATATGGACGAGAAGGGTTGGGTGTGAAGGGGGATCAGCAGGGTTGGGCCAATCAGCGCTCTGCAGACCCCCGTAATCCTGCGTTAATCTCTAACCGTTTTGGTAAGATGATCCTCAGGGTATTAGAGTGTTGAGCCTATAATTGGGCTTTGTAATTGGGGTTGTGTGGGACAGGGATCTGCCTTGCTTAGGCCAATCGGCTTTCTGCAGACTCCCATTTTCTTATGTTCTTATGTTCTTAAGATCTTCAGAGTCTAATTCAGATGGATGGTACGGCATCTCATAACTAGGAAAAGACCACAAATTTTGGGATGATCTGGCAACCAAAACAAGACATTCTAACCTTTCAAACCAAGTCTTTTGTTCAGCAGACAGGAACGCACTCGAAGAGAAGTCTGTTGAGCAAGGTTTCGACATTTTTTGATCCTTTGGGTCTAGCATTACCCGTTACCATAAGAGCTAGGATTCTGATGCAAGAAGTTTGGAGACGCAAAGTAGGATGGGATGACAGTTTGCCCGAGGACTTAAGTGATCAAGGGACATTATTGTTGAAAGAGTATGACATCCTATGTACTAAACAGCTACCACGTAAGGTGGCAGCATACGGCGACGTTTCATTACATACATTTTGCGATGCTAGCGCCACGGCATACGGGGTAGCCATATATGTCGTGTTACGACCGGCACAACGAAATAAACAAGGGCACTTAATATTGGACTAGAAGATAGGCTATATCTGCAGCAACGGTACGCTAATTCCAAACCCTCGAACTATTAAGCCGGTGAACAAAACACTTAAACCCTCCAGAGTTAATCTACTGGATAACGGGGTATCAATTAACTGGGTTTAGTGCACTTCTACAAAGGCTTTCCGGTGACGGCAAAGCCTACTCACAACAGGAGTATCTACGTTAATAAAATGCTCTCAAGTAATAACAATGCTTAAATAAACTATAACAAGATTTAATAAAGGAGTATATTCTTACGTTAACTTTAGTGTGAGTCTGAACTCAACACTAAACTCTCCAATTCTCTATGAAAACACTGGAAGTCTAGTCCTACAGCAAACAGATATTGAATCTTCTGAAAACGTCTGATGCTCTAAGATGCTCGTCGAATATAGAACAAAAATAATGCAGGGGCAGGACACCAAAGCGTGTATCTTAAATACACCAACAAGTAGGATACATATATATAAAACAAGGGAGTGCAACAACTCTGTGACAGCACTAATAATAGCCACTCAAAACAGTACTTCCTTAGCCAAAGTAACAGCCATACTGGGTTGTGCACTATGCATCAACCTAGGCTAAAATAATACGTGAATAATTCCTAAAGCATACGCAGTTAAAGTTAATAAACACAATGCTGTCTTTCTTACTAATAAAGTCTAGCAGCGGCATAAAAGGTACAAGGAGCCTAGGCAGAGCTCAAGCATGCTCGTAGCCTACTGTCTCCCCTGAACAGATTTCCCTTATTTTACGTTAAGTGACTAGGAGGCTCTCTTGGTAAGTCCAGATCTCAAGTATCTGGTCTTACCCTGGCGCTCCTCAAAGGTCAACAAAAATGAGGTAGCAAGCATACAAGCAAGAGTAGGCAAAGGCCCTTCGCTTGTATACTGCTACGCTCGCAAAGGAAAAATATGCACAAAGGTTACAGGCTACCTAGCTCCGTCGAAGTCGTACAGGCTCTGAATTGCCATATACATAACTCAGACAACGACCAAAGATACCCTCCACTGTCTAGCATTATATAGTAACGAAGAACAACCCAATAATTAGAAGCACCCAATAATATAACTCCATGTGACTATGACTCTAATAATCCCTAAAGCTAGTGCAAAACATATATGTGAGAACTGGCGCTGGTAATACGACTGGCCGACTATGGAAGTCATATGCTAGAACCAGAAGGGAGGTGTGATTGAATAAAGATAAGAAGTATTGGAAGGAAGGAGTTCAGAGAGAGGAACAGCAGTAAAGAGGGTTAGATTGGGGACAGAATGCAAGGGACGTCTAGGACCAAGCACAACATACCAAGCTCTAAGGAGACATGCGGGAAGGATCCCCCACCCACCGAGCTAAGACAGCGGCCTCCAATCACAGACCACTATGTCATGAAGAGCAGGCGTCATATGACACGCCAGGCCCGCCGGCCAATCACGAGCGGGTGGCCCTGCCCAAGCGAGGAATGCACACGTACATACACACGCACATACTACCACCTCGCTGCTTCCCTCTCTCTCTCTCCTTGCAACTATCACACTACATATCTTATAACTCTACCAATGATATAAAATACTTCCAAGTGTCACAGACAAGAATAAAGACAAACACTGATCTATCTGTGACAACATGAACACTAAGAAAGAAAGAACATCGTTCTATGATTATTATAGCCCATTTCACTGCCCTGGCGAGCGCTAGCGAGTACGAGTACATTCTGGCAAGCTGGCCAGCGTAACAACCCGCCCAAGATGTGGGACGTTTTAACCTCAGGTAAACGCCACATCTGAACAGACAGAATGCCCACCAACCCCGCATCACCCAGCTACTCCCCAAGTTGTAAAAAACAAGGCACAATCACAAACGTAAAAACACCTCATTATATAAAACAAATCTACACAACACTTCCCCAAAATAATAGTATCACTTAACAATATTACGCTCAACGAGCAAGCTTCACACGCCTAGCCTACTAAGACAAAAACTCAGAATGTCTTAGATTCTTGCTGTAACATACTGCACTTATATACTATCAAAAGAAAGAGTTTTTATGTGAGGTTTTTGTATTATTTTTAATAGTGTTTTTGGCGGCTTTGCACTACAGGGGCAAGCCTAATTTTTCTCCACTCTCAAACCAACACTGACTGAACGGCGAGGGTGCTCCTTAAAACATACCCTCCCATGACAAACAATCAGCCAGAACATTATCAGTGCCCTTAACATGCCACACATCCAACTTGTGTTCCGGCAGCAAAACAACACCTGACACTGATAAACTGCCCAGTCCATCACAAGACTGGCACTTCTCTTCGCTCTCTCCGGCAAAGGGACCTGCCAATAACCTTTAACTATTTCCACCTTAGTGATAAACGAGGCAGCCCCGATGCGGTCTATGGGGTCGTCAACTCTGGATAAGGTATAGGCGTCTGTCAGGGATGATGCACCAACACTTTTGCAATCAACACAAACACGGATCTTGCCACTTAACTCAGGTTGCAAAGTTACTGACAACGACCACTCACGATATCCCTTATCCCTCAGACCCTTCTCCAACATGTAGTCCAGCTCTGCTTTCACAACAGGCTGTCGAGCAGGATTTATACGGTAGGGAGCCAATTTGAACCTTGCACTGTCTCCAGCCTCCATGTCGGGTGCCACCCCGTACATCAGGCCTGTAGAACCAACAACCATGCGGACGTACTGCCACAGTCTAGTAAGCAACTTCTCTTGGCGCTTAGGAACAAGAGGTTGCAACTTATCTCGAAGAACAACATGCTCATTGCCCTCCCACAACCCAGCCGGGACCGCAGTTTCTAAACTATAGCCTCCCTCCTTCTCCACCTCTGTCCCTAAAACAGTCAGGTCATGAGAGGGACAATCTGTACCACCTGTGCAGTCACTCCCACAGTTCATAAGTGCTAATGCTTCCCCGCCGATACCGTACATGCGCACCCCCGCATTCCTTGCGACTACATCTGCCTGCGCAGCATCACCGCCTTCAGCGCCACGGCCAGATACAGTCGGTCTATGGTAGGGCTGTTGCATTTTACTAAAGCAGCATTGGGAGGCTATGCGACGATCGGGCGTATCTAGTCCATAGTTACCCTCACCATTCTGCTTAATGTCCTGATACTGACCACCACCCTTAGCAGCCATGGGTCGACCCTGACCTGACAACCATGCCAAAGCCTCATCGCCCACCTTGAACAACTTAAACAACGAGGCCAACGGTTTACTCACACCCAAGTGACCTGCCAGCGGAACATCGTGCACCGCATGAGTTGTGAGGCCTGGGTGCTCGGCACAAACAGTGGGGTATGAACCGAGCAGGTGCTGGATCACTGCACACTGTTGCTCAGGCAGGTGGTCAAGCGCTTCCACAGCCACCTGACTCGTGTTCCCCGCCCACTGATCCGCCGAGACATGACAATCCCAACTTTCCTCCACCTGTGCCTTACTGCCCCCCTCTCCTTCTCCACCTTGGCCACTGCAGACCAACACAGGGACAGTAGGCTGCTCAGGTGGGCGCCTCACAAACTCCTTCAACAGGTTCACATGACATGCTTCCCCGTCCTCGTCGAGTTCAATAGCCCCGTTCCCACAACTCTCAAGACTAGGATCTTCTAGTTGCACCTGGGAACTACTCTGTCGCGGAGTGCCATCACGCCCTACCATGTCACTAGGGGGGACAGGTTCTGGGGCCACTCCGGAGCTCAAATTTGGTGCAAGTACCGAGTCACCAAGGAGTGTCGCTGGGTCCAAACTCTCAACCCGACCACCAGCCTTGACTTTCTCCTTCCGACCCTTCCTCCGCTGGTCTGAAATCTGGGTACTAGGCTGTGACACCTGAGCGGACTGAGATCTGGGGACAGCACACGCCATCTGCTGCGTCTGGCACCTCTCGAGCCCCTCTTGCCCCTCCCTACTCGTGTCGGCCGCCCTCTCGGCAACGACTAAGGGTGGAACTTCGGAAATAGGCACCGCAAAGTCGTTACCGAGAAGGAGGTCGACCCCCTCAACTGGCAATTTCTCCACAACACCCACATCCAACTCCCGTGTCACACCGTCCACCTCAAGCTCCACTCTGACCAGTGGGTAAGACCGCGTAGCATTGATGCCTTGAACCACCACAACCCGAGCCGCGTTAATAGGCTTGCCAGTGAAGTTCTTAATAAGTGTCTGGGAAGCGCCCGTATCACGCAGCAACTCAAGCCTATGCTCCACACCAGCCCACCTCACAGTGCCGTGCCCCCTATGACCACAAAAAGCATCTCGGACGGGTGACGAGCCCTCCTGCTGCTTCCGCACCGACTGTGACTTCGCAACCGACTGTTTACCCCGGGTAAACGCGGAAGACCTCAAAGACACACCGATGTTGCTCACTAGTGACACCACTGCTGTAGGCGGTGTGCTCGGACATGAGCGCGCAATATGCCCCTTCTCATGACACTTGAAACACTCCACTTCGCTCTTGGACTTCCCCTGAGGTGGGTAAGGGCCCTGGCCTTTCTTTAACGGGAAGGGTTTCGACTTGGGATCAAAATTGGCACCAGTACTCTTAAATGGGTAATTAGTTGTGTCATTAATTCGGGGGGGTGGAGTGGTACGCCCCTTGTTACCTGCCTCAGCTCTCTGTGCAGACCCGCACCCACGAATCAATGACAACCTGAGGTCAGCCAGCTCAGCCGCCTCCTGCAGAGTTTTAGGTTGCTTTTCTTTCAGGTTAAGAGTCAAGTCACTGCCAGTACATTTGAAAAATTGTTCTAACAACACTAATTGCTTCACTGCATCAAAAGAAGTTGCCTTCTCCGACCTTAACCAATTCTCAAACACATCTGACAGCTCTCTAGCGTGTTCCTGGAAAGTACTCTCCTTTCTCTTAGGAACAGCCCTAAACTTCAGCCTATAGGTATCTTGCTGCAACTCATACGCCCTCAGGACAGCCTCTTTCAACGCCTCATAATTCACGCATGAATCTAGGGGAAAAGCATCGTACACCTTGAGTGCTTTCCCCGTCAATCGTGATGAAACAAGGGCTGCCCAATTCTCCTCGGGCCATTGGTGCTCCCGGCACTTTTTCTCAAAACGGAGAAAGAATTCTGTAACTCCTAACTCATCAAACACTGGAACCAACTTTAGTAGATGCGACAGGGACTGGTCATGGGGTCGACCCCCCTGGACGACCCGGTTCCTCGTCACCTCTACACTAGTTTTCTCTAGGTCAATATCGGCACAATACCTTGCAGACTCAGCCTGATACCTATACTTGAGCTCAGACTCTCGCTGCCTGAGCTCAGCCTCATGCTTTCGCTGCTCGAGCTCAGCCTCATGCTTTCGCTGCTCGAGCTCAGCCTTCTGCTGCTCGAGCTCAGTCTGTTGCTTAAGTTTGGCGAGCTCGAGCTGAAGCAACATTTCGGGACACAAACTTTGAAGAGGGGGTGCTACTATTGGGGACCCACCCCGTGAGTCACCTAGAGGCATACCCAACCGCCAGCGGACATCGGCCTGCGGGAACGTACTCGGCTCCGGAACTCGAGTTGATATGATATGAGTTGAGTGGAATGGGGGCTGGGACGAAGGTGCCCCAGCTCCCGCTCCACCCGAACCCCCATGCACCCCACCCAGCACACAGGTAACCAGCTCACTTCTTGACAAACCGCTAGTACCAGAAAACCCTAAGACCGTGGCTACACACATGCAGTCCGTACCGGTCCAGTCCCGTCACCCGGTCCGCCGTCACAGGCTCCTCCAAAAACCTCCGAGCATCCTCCTCATCGTTCACCACCCGAACGCCGTCTAACAACTCCACCTTCTCCACCTCCTCGCCTGTCTCTCGCACTGTGCCCTCACTATGTTCAGACCCGTCCAGTGACATGATGGAGTCAAAAAAAATAAAATCCCAAGTCAAGACAAAAGTAGCCAAACTCTCGCGTAGCTTTATTCACAAAAATATTCGAAGATGTTTTTGAGTTCAATACTAGGTCACCAATAAACTCCAACAAGTTCCATATATCCTCAAAACAATGTCCACTGCCAACACTGCGAGAAATAAATTCAACCCCAAATGGCAATAAGATTTCTCAAAAAAAAAAAATGCAAAATTCAGTTCACTATATACTGGACTAAGGTCGCCATTAGTTACGACCGGCACAACGAAATAAACAAGGGCACTTAATATTGGACTAGAAGATAGGCTATATCTGCAACAACGGTACGCTAATTCCAAACCCTCGAACTATTAAGACGGTGAACAAAACACTTAAACCCTCCAGAGTTAATCTACTGGATAACGGGGTATCAATTAACTGGGTTTAGTGCACTTCTACAAAGGCTTTCCGGTGACGGCAAAGCCTACTCACAACAGGAGTATCTACGTTAATAAAATGCTCTCAAGTAATAACAATGCTTAAATAAACTATAACAAGATTTAATAAAGGAGTATATTCTTACGTTAACTTTAGTGTGAGTCTGAACTCAACACTAAACTCTCCAATGCTCTATGAAAACACTGGAAGTCTAGTCCTACAGCAAACAGATATGGAATCTTCTGAAAACGTCTGATGCTCTAAGATGCTCGTCGAATATAGAACAGAAATAATGCAGGGGCAGGACACCAAAGCGTGTATCTTAACCCTTAAAAAGCGGCTCACCACTTAAGTCGAGTTAAATAAAGCTGGACTATGTGGCGGCGCTCGACATAACTCGAGTGGCAATTTCAGCACGTAATGTGGCTGAGAGAGAGAGACAAGTGGTGGCAGGAGACTAGCGAGCGTATGACTGCTCCAGACCACCGCGGCGAACCTACTGACACAAATCTCAGCTCCCTCCTCCCTCTCTCACTCGCTACATACTCAATTATGTACCGAAAGTACCGAATTACCTGCTTTTTGCACTCGCGTTGCACGGTTATTGCAAGAAAACTATCCATCATACAAGGATCGTTATGGTGTCATTCGAAAGCTCTGTTTATGCCCTTTCAGGGATAGATACTTGTTTTACGTTCTGGGTCTTATTTAGGCATGAAAATGATCACGTAAACAGCCCTATTTTGGCTAAAAACACCCCGCTGGGCGGTACACATAAATAAACCGCATAGGCCGCTCGTAAGGTGTTAAATACACCAACAAGTAGGATACATATATATAAAACAAGGGAGTGCAACAACTCTGTGACAGCACTAATAATAGCCACTCAAAACAGTACTTCCTTAGCCAAAGTAACAGCCATACTGGGTTGTGCACTATGCATCAACCTAGGCTAAAATAATACGTGAATAATTCCTAAAGCATACGCAGTTAAAGTTAATAAACACAATGCTGTCTTTCTTACTAATAAAGTCTAGCAGTGGCATAAAAGGTACAAGGAGCCTAGGCAGAGCTCAAGCATGCTCGTAGCCTACTGTCTCCCCTGAACAGATTTCCCTTATCTTACGTTAAGTGACTAGGAGGCTCTCTTGGTAAGTCCAGATCTCAAGTATCTGGTCTTACCCTGGCGCTCCTCAAAGGTCAACAAAAATGAGGTAGCAAGCATACAACCAAGAGTAGGCAAAGGCCCTTCGCTTGTATACTGCTACGCTCGCAAAGGAAAAATATGAACAAAGGTTACAGGCTACCTAGCTCCGTCGAAGTCGTACAGGCTCTGACTTGCCATATACATAACTCAGACAACGACCAAAGATACCCTCCACTGTCTAGCATTAAATAGTAACAAAGAACAACCCAATAATTAGAAGCACCCAATAATATGAGTCCATGTGACTATGACTCTAATAATCCCTAAAGCTAGTGCAAAACATATATGTGAGAACTGGCGCAATGAGACTGGCCGACTATGGAAGTCGTATGCTAGAACCAGAAGGGAGGTGTGATTGAATAAAGATAAGAAGTATTGGAAGGAAGGAGTTCAGAGAGAGGAACAGCAGTAAAGAGGGTTAGATTGGGGACAGAATGCAAGGGATGTCTAGGACCAAGCACAACATACCAAGCTCTAAGGAGACACGCGGGAAGGATCACCCACCCACCGAGCTAAGACAGCGGCCCCCAATCACAGACCCCTACGTCATGAAGTGCAGGCGTCATATGACACGCCAGGCCCGCCGGCCAATCACGAGCGGGTGGCCCTGCCCAAGCGAGGAATGCACACGTACATACACATGCACATACTACCACCTCGCTGCTTCCCTCTATCTCTCTCCTTGCAACTATCACACTATTATTATTATTATTATTATTATTATTATATGAGATGCCGAAGTCTCCAACCAGGGTGCAGAAACACCATCAAGATCAATCCACACAAAACACCCGGAGGCACTGGAGAGAGACTACGGCAACTTAGGAAAAAATCAAAACATATACTGTATACTGTACTGTACATATACACATATTAAACACAGATAACATATTATGCAGTGGAGGATATCAAGCATAAATATAATACAATAAAATAGAATAAAATAAGTTTAAAAATTAGAATTAATGCTGCAAAAAAGCATTAACTCTAGACTTAAAAATGGAGATATTAGCTGAATTGACTAGCTCATTTGGCAACTTATTCCACAAGTCAACCATGGCCGGCACAAAACACCGTGAAAACTGTGTAGTAGAAAAATTAACACGGCTCATGGCAAAATCATTAAGATTGCTTGTGAATCTAGTTGCACGAGCCCGGACATAGAGCCCAGGCAGAACCCCATGTAAGGGATGCTGAGGGTTGTTAAAAACTTTAAATAAAAGACTAAGGGCACCAACTTTACGTCGATGACACAGATCAAGGGACAAATGAGGTAGAATAAAACTGATGGAATTTAGCGACCTGTCAAGCAACTTGAGATGGCAGTCAGCTGCTGACAACCAGACAGGTGAGCAGTACTCGAAATGTGGCAAAATAAAAGCATAAAAAGACTTGATAACTGTGGCGTCACAAGCAAATGCTTTATAAACCTTGCGAAGCAGACCAATTTTTTGGGAAATGGAAGAGGAGAAAGAACGAATATGCTTTTCAAAAGTAAGTTTGGGATCAAGAGTAACTCCTAACAAACGCAGAGTATCCACATTCTCAATTTGCTCGCCAGAAACTTGTAGATAAGGATGGGGAGGATCCAAGGTACGAGATCTGCTGATGATAATGGAGTGTGTTTTACTAGCATTAAGTTTCATGCCCCAAAGTTCACACCATGATGTAATTTTGGCTAAATCCCTATTCAGAGCAGTAGCAATTACGTGTCGATCTATTGGTGATGCAATTGACGCATATAAAGTTGTATCATCAGCATAGGAGATTAGTTTCTTTTCAAGCTCGGAACACAGGTCAGCAGTAAAAATAATAAAAAGCAAAGGCCCAAGGACACTGCCTTGTGGAACACCAGAAACAACAGTAACAGAAGGGGAATGACACCCATCAATGACCACAGACTGAGACCTTTTCATCAAAAAATCTTTAAAGATCCTTAAAAAATTGCCACCAATACCAATGAGCTGTAACTTAAACAGAAGTGCTTTATGGTTGACTAAATCAAAAGCAGAACTAAAGTCAATAGCCACGACGCGAGACTCATGTCCCTGGTCCAATGAAGATTGCATGTCATGGGTGAGTGTCAGAAGTGCATCACATGTACCCAGTCCCTTACGAAAACCAAACTGTGAGTTTGGTATCAAATGATGACTATTACAATAAGAGGAAAGGCGTCTGGACAAAAGCCTCTCATAGAGCTTGGATAGGATAGGTGTAATGGAGATAGGGCGATAGTCATTAGGAGATGATGAGGCAGTATTTCCCTTTGGAATAGGAGTGATAATAGCCTTACGCCAGCAAAGAGGAAAACTACCTGATTTCAAAAGCAACCTAAACACCACAGCCAATGTAGGTGCCAAGACCACTGCAACCTTTTTAAAAAAGAGAGGGAAAAACCCATCCGGGTCTGTGCCACCATAGGTATCAAGATCCAGCAAGTACCTTTTCAGTTCAGCTGATTTGAATGCCATTGAATTGAGGTTGGGTCTAGGGAAACATGTCAATGGCAAAGACAATTCCTGATTACTCTGCTTATTAATAAAAATATTAGATAGAATATTGGCCTTCGATAATGGATCAAAAGAGATGGAGCCATCAGAATCACAAAGAGGAGGCATGGAGGAATCTATTCCAAATAAAGAGGATTTCAAAGCGGACCACCATTTATGAGGCTGTGTAGCTCCTGCCAGAACATCCTGAAGATGGGAGTTATAATCCCTCTCAGCACCATCATAAACTCTCTGCGCAGCTGCCCTTTTAAAAACATAATTTTCCCAATGCAATGGGGTTTGATTACACCTCCATAGACGATATGCAGCCTGTTTGTCATCAAATGCACGCTTGCAGTCATCATTAAACCATGCTTTATCCCTGATATGAGACTTAATTGTCTTTGATGGAACTCTTTTGCGAAGGATACCAAGAAGGGAATTGTTGAGAGCTGAAACCGGGTCATGAGATCTTAGTATGTGATTCCACTCAATATTACAAACATCATTACAAACGTTGTCCCAGTTAACCCGGGATTTAAGGTAGACTTTACGTGAGAGAGTAATATCAGGAACAGAAAAATCAAGATTAATTTTACACATGATGGCATTGTGGTCGGAAGTGCCAACAGGTACAAGAACGGAGGTTTCTACAACGCCAGGAATATCTGTTAGTACTAGATCAAGACAATTTCCAGACATATGAGTAGGTCCTTGGATTAGCTGTTCACAACCAGATAAGTTTGCAAAATCCAATGCAGCATGACCATTTGTATTAGTTGGAGAGACCGAGTTCAACCACTCTTGATGATGCATATTGACATCACCAACAGAAATAAAAGATGATTTGACATCTACAGACTGTACTGAAGCCATGGCTGTTAAAAGGCAGTCATGTATGTAATTGTTAACATCAGGATTTCTGTACAGGCTAAAAATGTAATGATTATGATACTTGCTGGAAACTTCAACTTACTGCATCTCATGGCATTTACAAATATGCTTAGTTAAGTGCTGAGCATTATACCCAGATCTAATATACAAGCTCATTCCACGAGCACGAGGAATAGAATCACGCCGAATAAGAACTGGTTTACCGAAGTTAGGTATAAGAAGTTCAGAATAATCTCTATAACCAGAGACAAGGGTTTCAGAACAAAAGACAATATCATAATCAACAGATGCCAATGTAAGATCCTTGATGTTCTTATAGAGACCACGAATATTGGAATAAAATACACAACAACTTGTAGCAAGTTGTCTGTGAGGACCGGGATTAACTACATATCTTATAACTCTATCAATGATATAAAATACTTCCAAGTATCACAGACAAGAATAAAGACAAACACTGATCTGTCTGTGACAACATGAATACTAAGAAAGAAAGAACATCGTTCTACGATAATTATAGCCCATTTCACTGCCCTGGCAGGCGCTAGCGAGTACGAGTACATTCTGGCAAGCTGGCCAGCGTAACAGTCGTTACTTAATTTGGGGCGCATTTAGTTACAGCCCGGGCCAAGGTAGCCCCGGTCAATAAGGTAACTATCCCTAAAATGGAATTGACTGCCATGCTGCTATTAGCACAACTGGTGCAACATGTACGCGCAGCATACGAGAGTGAGTTGAATATTGAAGTCGTTCACGTATGGTGCGATTGTCAAGTCGCACTCAACTGGGTACATAGCAAGAAGTCTCTGCCAGTTTATGTGCGGAATAGGGTAGATGAGATTAGGGCCCTATTGCCAGACGTTGCATATCACTATGTCAATACAAAAGACAATCCTAGTGATCTCATTACTAGGGGTATAACGGCTAGTCAGTTAATAAAGTCCGAGTTGTGGTGGCAGGGTCCAAATTGGCTGCTCCATGAAAATGAATGGACGATATGGCAAGCTGTTGGTGAGGACCTTCTACCACTGGAAACAGTGGCAGTTACAGCCCAACCAAATGAGCCACCGGGTCCAGTAATAGAGTGGGCAAGATTCGGTGACTATAATAAATTAGTCAGAGTTGTAGCTTGGGTGTTGAGATTTATATCCAATATCAAGGTTAAAGTAACGGACCAACTCTGCAATAAGGGTCACAACATTAATGCTCGTGAATATACAGAAGCTGAAGTAACTTTGATCAAGTGGGTTCAAGCAGAAACCTTTTCCAATGAATTCGAATCTTTACAGCTCTAATAAGTTAATAATGCCTAACTTAGTGCGTCAATTGAGGTTGCACCTAGATAATGACCTCATCAGGTGTGAGGGTCGCCTGAAGTGGTCGGGTGTAACGGACGGCACAAACCGTCCTATACTTATGCCAGCAAGACATCACGTTACTGATCTATTGGTCATACGTGCACAAAAGGAAGTAAAACACTACGGGGTCTATCACATCATCTCGAATTTGCATTTCACATGGTGGATACCCAGAGTTCGACAAGTAGCTCGACGCGTAGTAAGGATATGTGTGATATGCCAGAGACTAAAGGGTAAACCTTATGCGACTGGACCAGCTCCGCCTTTACCTGAATGCCATGTAAAACATATCGAGCCTTTCCAAGCTGTAGGGTTAGATTACACAGGTGCATTGAAGACGAGAGAGCAAGATAAAATCTATATATTATTGTTTACCTGTGCAACGTCTCACGCGGTACACTTAGAATTATGTGACAATATGTTTAGCGAGGAATTTATGCTGGTGTTTAGACGGTTTTGTGCACGTCGTTCATTCCCTCAACTAGTACTTAGCGACAATGCTCCTACTTTTAGCATCTAGATACCTTAAGGATATGAGCAGTGATCCTACAATCATCACTTTTATAGGAGATAAGAAGTGCGAATGGAGGTTCATCCCAGTTAGGGAACCTTGGTTTGGTGGAATGTGGGAACGGTGTGTCGGCATTGTTAAATCAGGACTGAGAGCGGTAGTAGGACATGCTTTATTGAAGAAGAGTGAGTTAATGACAGTTCTCACCGAAATAGAAGCAGTCGTGAATGATCATCCGCTCACATATGTGTACACTGACCTGCAAGAACCACTACCCTTAACGCCAGCTCATTTACTCTACGGTAAACCATTGACTGCATTCCCGTCCGATTTCGAGTCTATCATAGAACTAGAGGATCCTTCGTTGTACTCTGAAGCAGCGGTGTCTAAGCGGTACCAGTTTATTTCGAAGGTAATTGAGGACTTTAGAAAGAGGTGGATTGATGAATATCTGCTAGCATTGAGGGAGAGAAGCATCAAACCCTCTGGTAGACCATCGGCACCAACTGTTGGTGAAGTAGTTTTAATAAGAGAAGATAGTCCTCGTTTGTACTGGAAATTAGGCCGCGTGTTGGAGGTGTACAAGGGGGAAGACTCTGTAGAGCGGGTGGCACTATTGAGGACGGCCACTGGAACTACTGTTCGTCCTATCGCACGTTTGTACGCTTTGGAGCTCGGTTCCGCATTGCAATCTGATGCTCCACCTGTTATTGCTGGGTCCGAGAATTCTCAACGTGACGATTCACCCCTTCCGGATGGTGATCAATCTATGACCGGGACGCGTCCCAGACGCGCTGCTGCTGGCGCCGTTGATATGTGGCGTCAGAGGATAGCCTCTGGGCAACTTTAATTTAAGGTGGGGTTCAGGTTATTTTTTGTGGGGGGAGTGTATCGTGTAAGACGATAGTGTAAGACAATTAATGTGCTAAGGTACGTCTCTGTGACGTCACTAGGTATACGACAGTCTTACGGTCGTTCCCACGGTAGGGCATAGGACGATTAGATCGTGAATTATAAGATTGTAAGTAAGTTAAAATTATAAAAGGCCTAATATGCTATTAAGCAGTATTGACACGGTCTTATGAAGTATATATGAATTTATCGTATATATTGATTTAATTTATCGTACTGAGCAACATAGATACGGTACGATAATTTGGGCGCCTGGCGTTTGCCAAGGCAGCAAGGTGAAGGTCTGGGAAAAAGCGGCACCACCCTGTTAACATAATTTCCGCCTTCAGTTGATCGTGCTTTTGTGCCTCTAATCACAATAAACCGCCAGCAATACACACATCTACACATTCACGACGCTCTCATCGACGCCATGATAGACAGCTAAGACAAGACTCTTCAAGAATAAGGAATGCTTGCATCTGGAACAAATTAAGACTCTTGAAGCAATAACGATGACACAGCTCCTTTAGGAACAAGACTTCAGACTTAATTTTCTTCCCTTGTCACGGGAGAACCCTCTCGCCAATCTTGGAGAGTTCTGGGTAGTTCCTCCTTTCCCTGTCTTGTCAGGTTCGTCAGGCAAGAGTAGCGTCCTCAGTTGTTTCAATTCAGGACACTCAAGAGGCAGCTCCAATTCCAGTGGCAAAAGTGGCAGGCTAGTGGGAATGTCTATTTCTTTTTCAGAAGTACTAGGGTTATCAGCTCTGTGTCTAGTATCTCTTATTTCAGAAAGGTCCATTGTGTATCCTTTGCCGTCTACTGAGCTGGGAGGTTGGTGCTGAAGTTGAGGGTGGGGGCTGGAGTAGGAGAGATGCCTAAACTTGTATCAAGTCTTCAAATCTGTGTATCTGGAGTGTGAAATCTGGGCCTTATAAATCCCAGGCCTAGATCAAGAGGAATTTCTAGCCTGGCGTGGTTGGGCAATCACGTCACGGAACTTGGTTCATCGTTTCCCTCTTGATCCTGGGCCCTGGTGTTGGTCAGCGATTATGGCTGGTCCAGAATCCGTGGATTCCCTTGGTTGAGTCTGGTGAGGGTCTGAGAGGTGATGCTGTCTGGGCTGGCCAATCAGATGTCATCGCTTGATCCTCTTCCTATCTCGTGGTTTGGGTGTACCTGGTTTGGGTCTACCTTCAGCTGCATAAAGGGTAAAGGTGGTTAGGAAGTCCTCTGAGTCCGCTCTCAGCTCGATTGTTCTAATAATTTGGGGGGATATAAGAGGTTAGTGGTCAAGACTTCTGATCTAGTTATAATTAATAGACTAGTCAATATTTGACGATTGTATTCAGTTTAGGAATGACCTATAAGTATCGACTTAAGAACATAAGAACATAAGAAAATGGGAGTCTGAAAAAAAGCCGATTGGCCCACACAAAGCAGGTCCCTCTCACACCCAACTCCAATTACAAGGCCTAATTAAAGGCCCAGCTCACTAATACCATGAGGACCGACCTCACCAAAATAGTCAGAGGACAGACAATGGGGGTCTGTAGAGCATCGATTGGCCCACACCCGGCAGATCCCCTCACACCCAACCCATCTCGTCCATATGCCTATCTATTTTTTTCTTAAAGCTCTCTATCGTTCTAGATCCCACTATAGCACTTGGTAGCCTATTCCACCTATCTACAAATCTGTTACCAAACCAATAATTATTTGCCTATGTCTTTTCTGAAACGAAATTTATCTAATTTGAAACAATTTGTTTGAGTTCTTTCGCTATCACTTAGCTTTAGTACATCTTTTATGTCCCCTTTATTAATCGCACTAACCCACTTGAACACCTCTATCATATCCCCTCTAACTCTCCAATGAATGTAAGCCTTATTTCTTTAACCTTTCTTCATATGGAAGATTTCTAATATTATGGATAATTTTTGTCATTCTACGTTGTACTCTCTCCAAGGAATCATGTCCATTCTGTAATAAGGACTCCAACATTGAACAACATAATCCATATGGGGTCTCACTAATGACGAGTAAAGTTTTAAGATAACATCAGAAGTTATGTTACTCACACTCCTAGAGATGAACCCGAGAATCCTGTTTGCCTTGTTACGAACACTTATACACTGTTTTCTAGGTTTAAAATCATTGCTAACAAGCACACCTAGATCTTTCTCAGAGTCTGAGTTTTCTAATTCCATATTAGCTAGTTTATATTTTGCAATTGTATTAATTTTCCCTATCTTTAATACCTTGCATTTGTCAATGTTAAAATTCATCTGCCAATTTACTGACCATTCGTGTAAAGTATCTAGATCCCTTTGGAGGCACTCTATGTCGCTATCTGAATCTATTGTTCTCCCCATTTTAGTATCGTCTGCGAATTTACTTATCCTACTAGTTATACCTAAATCAAGGTCATGTATGTATATAACAAACAAAAGAGGACCCAATGCAGATCCCTGGGGGACACCACTTTTAACTGCTCCCCATTCTGACTTAGTGCCATTTATGCTGACTCTGCTGCCTACCAATTAGCCATGGGTGGCTGACCAATTATCCATCCCAACAACGATCCACCTATTCCATGTGCCTCAACCTTTCTCATCAATCTCTCATGAGGAACTCTGTCGAAAGCCTTACTGAAATCTAAATATATTATATCATATGACTTGTCATTGTCTACTGCTTCATATACCTCTTAGAAAAAGATAAGCAAATTAGTAAGGCAAGAACGTCCCTGAGTGAATCCATGCTGAGAAGAATTGATTAAGTTAAATGTTTCGAAGTGGTTTCTAATTTTCCTAGCAATAATTGACTCTAGCAACTTTCCTATGATTGATGTGAGACTAATGGGACTGTAATTAGATGCTATTGATTTATCACCTTTTTTGAAGATCGGAACTGCATTTGCAAGTTTCCAAGCTTCTGGAACTAATCCTGTTTCTAATGACTTGTTAAATAGAAATGTTAATGGGTAACTTAACTCATTTCTGCATTATTTTAATATTCTACCATATACCTCATCAGGACCAGGCGATTTCTGAGGTTTCAGTCTGTCAATTTCCTTAAGCACATAATTTCTACTTATAGTAACAGTACTTAACCTATTTTCTATACTATCGCTATATACCTTACGGACTTCTGGAATATGTGCCAAATTTTCATTAGTGAAAACGGAAAGAAATTGACTATTTAATGTACTGCACATTTCTAAATAATTTTCTGTCATTTCTCCTATCGAAGTTTTAAGGGGGCCTATTATATCTATAACTTTAGATTTATATAGCTGGTAAAAAGCTTTAGGGCTAATTTTTTGAGTCACTGGCTATCCTTAATTCATAATTTCTTTTTGCTGTCCTAATCTCCTTTTTGACCTGTCTTGATAGAGTCTGATAGTAAATAAGTAGGTGATTTTTTCCCTTCTTAATTTTTCTATATATTCCTTTCTTTTTTCCTAAAAGATCTATTAGGCTATTATTCATCCATTTTGGTTGGTTCTGTGTCGATCTATATCTTCTTTTGGGGATATATTTATTTTACGCATTGTGGAGTGACGAAATAAAGTGTTCATATGTAGCTGTCAATTTATCCTGAGTTAAGACGGGTATCTGAGAGAGAGTATCTTAATCCACCATAATCGTTTTTTCTGAAATCTGGGATAAGTGTCGTATTCTCTTTAGCTTTTCCTGTCCACTGTATATTAAAATAAATTGATTTTTGATCGCCATTTCACTAGTTGGTCCCCTATCTCTACATTATTTATCATATGTTCATAATTACTGAGAACTAAATCGAGGATATTATTACCTTTAGTCAGCGAGTCTATGAATTGAAATACAAAACTATCTTGTACCGCCTCAATGAACTCTTGAGAATCTGAGTCGCCGATTTGATGCTGCCAATCAATATTCGGAAAATTAAAATCCCCCATAATGCACACATTGCTAAACCTTGATGCTATTTTAATTTCCTGCCATAAATCCCCCATAATGCACACATTGCTAAACCTTGATGCTATTTTCATTTCCTGCCATAAATCCCCCATAATGCACACATTGCTAAACCTTGATGCTATTTCCCCCATAATGCACACATTGCTAAACCTTGATGCTATTTTAATTTCCTCATTTCGCTAAACCTTGATGCTATTTTCATTTCCTGCCATAAATCCCCCATAATACACATTGCTAAACCTTGATGCTATTTTCATTTCCTGCCATAAAGCTAAACCTTGATGCTATTTTAATTTCCTGCCATAAATCCCCCATAATGCACACATTGCTAAACCTTGATGCTATTTTAATTTCCTGCCATAAATCCCCCATAATGCACACATTGCTAAACCTTGATGCTATTTTCATTTCCTGCCATAAATCCCCCATAATGCACACATTGCTAAACCTTGATGCTATTTTAATTTCCTGCCATAAATCCCCCATAATGCACACATTGCTAAACCTTGATGCTATTTTAATTTCCTGCCATAAATCTGTACCTTCGTTTCTATCATATTTGGTGGTCTATAATTAATTAACTCCAATAATTATGGTCTCACTACCTTCGCTAATCTCTACCCAAACACTTTTGTTATAATTATTTAGTCTAATACCTGATTTAGTACAGCATTTTAATGAACTCCTGACAAACACTGCTATTCCGCCGCCCCTCCTACTTGTTCGGTCGTATTTAAACAAACTATATCCTGGTATATGGAATTCTTCTAAAAACAATCTTGATTCTGTATTAATCCATGTTTCAGTCAGCGCTATAATGTCTATATTTTCGTTGCTAACAAGTGCTCTAAGTTCGTCCATTTTGTTACATAAACTCCTACAGTTTGTATAATATAATTGCAATGTATTTCTTTTACTGGTATCGGATTTACCTTTATTTCTAACTGAATTCCCATCTTCCGTTACACCTTCAATATTTCTACTAGCAGTACAATTAATATCCTGTGACTGAAATATTCTATTCCTATCTGATGTACCATTACGACAATTAACCCTATCTAGACACTTATTCTTGCTCATATTCTCAGGCTTTATTTTCAGCGAAACCCCGTGACAATCCTATCTATTGGCCTAGCTAAATTTGCCAGCCCCAACCGAGAAAGATGAACCCCGTCCTGTGCGTACAACTGATTCTTACCATAAATATCGGGTCCAGTTATCGAGGAATGGTATTGCATTTTCATTGCAGTATTTATCCAGCCGACAATTGATACCAATTGCCCTAGCAGACCATTCCTTCCTGACCCCTCTCCTTGGCAAGATACTGTGTACTACAGGTATGCCTCCCTTCCTCCTAACTTTATCAAACACCTCCCTGTACTGCCGAAGCAGTTCTTCCGTCCTACTTTTACCAACATCATTGCTCCCTGTACTGAGACAGATAATATCTTTCATGATGTCATCTATTTCCTCTAACACCTTCCCAACCTCGGCACCAGGCAGACAGACAAGCTGCCTAATATCAGTACAGGTGGACCTACCAAGGATCAACACACTAAAGTGTGTTGGTCCTGGGCCTACCTAAGTATCTGACCATGGAGTCACCAACAATTGAGAACGACTTACCTTTCCTTGTCAATGAATAGGTGGCAGCTGTGGCGGAGGCAGGAACTCCCGGCGCAGCAGCAGTTTATTAGATCTCAATTAACCCTTCTATGCCAACAAATCCATCTTAAACTTATATAGTTAGCCAGAACAAAACTGAAAATTTTAATTTCTACCTTCAATATTCATCCGCCTCTCCTTCATTTCTCCCCCTCCTATGCTCTCCAGTTTTACCCTCTCAATCCTACTTCACCTCTTCCCCCTCCCTATTATTTCCATCACTCCACTCTCTCCTCACCCCATTCCCTCCCCTTCTCCCTAACTTGTACAACCACCCTTTCTCCTCTCCCAGTCCAGTCCAGTCTCTCCCTCCCTCCTATTATCCCCCATGCCATCGCTCTTCCTTCCACCCTGTCTACCCTTCTCACCCCCACCCTCCCTCCCTCCCTCTCCCCTAAACCCTGTGGGTTCAGCACGCATGGGTCATCTCCTACACAAGCAGTCCGCAGCCATGGATAAAAAACGCCATTCAAGAAGAAGAAGCAGCAGCGACATAAATCATCCAACGCCAAGCAAAAAACAGAGGCAACCGAGGACCGCCAGCAATGAGGACCGAGGACAGCAAGGACCGAGGACAGCCATGAACATTAATGTAGATCCGAGAAGAACCAAAAATGTTATTAAAGAGCGTTCCGTGAGTTCTAAAATCACAAATTTAAAGGTTTTCTATGCAAACGCTCGTAGTATATGCAATAAATTTTCAGATTTAGAGGAACTAGTGTTTACAGAAAATTGTGACGTGATTGGCATAACAGAATCTTGGCTCAATGTAGAAGACAGAGACTTTTTAGCAGAGTATTCACATCCCGGTTATGTAATGTTTGAGAAAAAACGAATAAATAAAAATGGTGGTGGCATTTTACTTTTTATCAAAGAAAGTCTTAACCCGACCCTATTGTCAAAACCTCAAATTGTGAACGTCGACACATCCTATGTGCTAATAAAGAATAATAAAGGTACAAAAATAATACTTGCTATGTGCTAATAAAGAATAATAAAGGTACACAAATAATACTTGCATTAATATACAGACCTCCAGCTCAATCAGTGCAAACTGACCGAGAAATTTACGAACAAATTGCAGATGTAAGTAACTCACAAGATACCGTCATTTTTGGCGACTTTAATTTACCTGTGACCAAGTGGGGCGATACTCTTACTTCACACTCTGGACATGACTTGTATGCGAACTTGCAAGAGAGTTCACTCTATCAATTTGTTCGATCGCCGACCCGTGGTAATAACGTTCTTGACCTTGTACTTGCAACAAAAGAAGAATTAATAGAGAATTTTAATGTTGATGATGAATTCAGTAACAGCGACCATCATACAATAACTTTCACTTTAAAGTTTACTAGTAACGAACCAAATAGCAGCATCGAAAAAGTCCCTTATTTCAAGAAAGCAAACTTTCATAAACTTAGAGCTATGTTCAAAGAAACTGACTGGAGCTTTTTAATTAACAATAACGACATAAATACATCTTGGGAATTATTCAAAACCACTTACCTAAAAGCAGTGCAAGACTGCATACCATCGAAAATACGTACAGGCCATAATAATTAGCCTAAATGGTGGAATAAAGACATTTCTAACTGTCTGCTTGCTAAAAAGTTTGCTAATGATAGATTAAAATCCTCACAAAATGACGAAGAAAGGGTGAAATTTGTAGAGCTACGACGCAAATCCAAAAAGTTAATTAAGCAAATTATAAAGACCCTGGAGTTACATGTTGCAAATCAAAGTAAAACAAATCCGAAAGAATTATATAGTTATATCAGAAAGAAAAAAGTAGTTACTTCAACTGTTGGACTGATAGTCGAAGAAAATGGAGAATACACCAAAGACAAGTACAAATGAGTAATGCCCTCAATACCTTCTTTGCTTCAGTTTTTACAACAGAAGACCTCAGTGATATCCCTACACCATCGCCGATTCAGATTGATAATTCAGATGTTCTAAGCAATATCACCATTACAGAGAGAGAAGTATTGAATTGTTTAGATAAACTCAAGGTAAATAAAACGCCTGGACCTGATACAATCTCGCCTAGAGTTCTAAAGGAAGCTAAGGATGAGCTCTCCAAACCACTGACATTGCTATTCAATGAATCCTTGCAGTCTGGAACTATGCCTGATCAGTGGAAGCTAGCCAACGTAACACCGATATTAAAAAAAAGGTGGCAAATCCCTACCCAGTAACTATCGTCCAATTAGCTTAACCTCAGTAGTATGTAAAATGCTAGAAACACTCATAAGAGACAGACTCGTAAATAACTTAGAGGAAAATAACAAACTTAAAGATACTCAACACGGCTTTCGTAACAAACGTTCCTGCTTAACAAACCTCTTATACTTCTTCCATGATATCCTCAACCTCTATGATGAGAGTAAAGCTGTAGATATTATATACCTTGATTTTCAAAAGGCCTTTGACAAAGTTCCCCACAAACATTTACTGCTAAAGCTAAAAGTGCATGGAATACAAGACGGTGTGTTGAAATGGATAGAAAATTGGCTCAGCGACAGAAAGCAAAGAGTAGTCATAAACGGTATGGCATCTAAATGGACCAATGTAAGTAGCGGGGTACCCCAGGGATCGGTACTGGGACCAATTATCTTTCTAATTTACATCAACGACATAGATGAGGGTCTCACCTGTACAATCTCAAAGTTTGCTGACGAAACAAAAGTTGCAAATAGCGTACTCTCAAAAGAACAAGTTGACGATATGCAACACAATCTAGATAAGTTGTCATGTTGGGCCCAAATTTGGCAAATGAGTTTCAATGCGGATAAATGTAAAGTACTACATATCGGATACCAAAATGAGAAAGCAAACTATTCGATGAATGGCACTCAGCTTAAGATTGTAGACAGAGAAACCGATCTGGGAGTAACACTATCGAGTAACCTAAAACTGAGTCAACAATGTTCAGAAGTTGTTAAGAAGACAAACAAAATAATTGGCTTTATAGGCAGGTCATTTGAGTATAAATCCAAAGAAGTTATCCTAACTCTTTACAATTCCTTAGTCCGCCTTCTTTTGGAAAACTGCGTTCAATCCTGGTGCCCTTATTACCAAAAAGATATAGAAAAGCTAGAACGAGTTCAACGTAGAGTTACCAAAATGATACCTAGCCTAAAGAACAAACCATACGAGGAGCGTCTTAGAGAATTTGATCTATTTCCTTTAACCCAGCGCAGATTAAGAGGCGACTTAATTCAAGTGTTCACAATCATCAAAGGCATCGACAAAATGAACTGTAGTAAGTACTTTACTATCGACCAATCTAATTAACGCGGGGAAACGGTTGCAAAATTATTGGTAAATCTTTTAACTAACACGAATCTAAGAATTTCTTCTTCAATCGAGTTGTCAACTTGTGGAATGGGCTTCCACGAGACGTTATAGACTGCAGCACCATTAATTCCTTTAAACTTCGCAAAGACAAATATCTTGCATCAAACCCGCGACTGACTGCGTTTGTAAATGAATATCTTTATTTTTTTCCCCCCTTAAATTCATCAAGGATTATTGCGTATATAATATATATTACGAAGACGTTACTCTCTACTTCCCATATATACGAAAGATCACTTATAACTGTGTTATGTTACTAACCCCTCTGTCCCGTACTAACTTCCTAATCCTGCCACGGACATTAGTTCCAGGGCAGTAGTTCCCTTTCCAATGTTCCCTTACCCACTCTAAACCACTGTTTGGACACATGATCCTCAGTGTTTTGGAGGACAAGCAGCCTAGAAGGGTCACTAGACCTGTTGTTGCTTGATTTCCTTTGTAATCCTTTGTATCCCTACATTCCGTTTCCCACTTCCCTGACCCTCTGATCACCCACGTTCGGTCACCTCTCACCTTTTTTACTCCCTTTCATGTAGTTTATCTCTTGATTTTCTCTGTGCAATTATTAATCTATGTATATGTATATCAATTTATATCTTGTCCACTCTACATTATCTTCCCTCTAGTTTTCTTCTATTACTTTCCTCTTGTCCTCCCACTCCGGCCCCTCCACCCTCTCTTCCTCCCACACTCTTATCAGTACACCACCTCAATTCCTCCTTCTCCCATCTCCCCTCTCCCCACTTTTCAACCTCATTCCCACTCACCTTCCCTGTTTCCTTCACTCTCCCTCTCTCCCCTCTCACAATGACTCCTTAAAGAGTCACAATCTCAAAGTTTGCAGACGATACCAATTGCCAACACCGTATTTTACAAATAAACATGTAAAAGACATGACAAATAACCTAGATAAGCTGACTGTCTCATATTTGAAAATTTGGCAAATTACTTTTAATGCGGATTAATGTAAAGTACTCCATATTGGGACCCGAAATTAGAAAGTAATCTATTAGTCCAGGGGCTTGTGTAGTTTCGTATGCAATGAATGAAGAAAGTTACCAACACATATTATTAGTATCAGTATGGTACCCCATCACTAAAAATATATGTTGGGATTTTTTTCTTTTTCTTTTCTTATAAATGTTGTCATTGTTAACGAAAAAGCAAGATTGCCGGAATTTGCCGCCACAAAGTAATATTTTGCCATAATTCAGCCAAATAGCAACCTTTTTGGGCCATTGGAAGTTCTAAGATAGGGATTTTGGCCATGAACGTTAATTTCTTACACAATCTAAGAATTACATTTTAAGCCTAATTTGCATAAATCCAAGATGGCCGCCTAAATTAACACAATTTCTCATAGCATTGGTCTCAAATGGGATATGTAAGTAATTTGAAATTCTAAATTGGTGTCTTATAGCATTTATTTTCTATTTATTCCCTTTCCTATGGCTTTACATCAACTGCCCTAACTTTGCCCTGTATGCTTATCAAATACACACTATTTACAGTGAGTCTCCATCAGGAAGATATACCTTGGGCTCCAGTAGGATAATATCCTGGGGCTAATATGCTATTCCACACCAAGTAGGGATGCCAGGTTATTTTCCATGGTGCTATGGCAAACATTGGCATCAGAGCCACATTTACACATCTCTGTGCAGTAGAGTTTATGCTGCCTGCAGGTGCATCGGCTTTCACATTGGGATTTGCAACAGTTGCACATGACAAGTTCCATCACTGCTTTTGGGGCTGGTGGCTCCAAGGTTGTAACCGGCAGATAGCTTCCATCTTCCTTTGTCCAGCCATATGTCTCTGGTGGTGGCAAGTTGGGCATTGCTACTGTATCAGATTCCTAAATCATTGACTGGTAATGTACTCGAAGTATTGCCTGTTTGAGAGCTCCTATTGTCGGGGGCAGTTTCTCTCCCTCCGCCTGCTTATTGCAGAATAGCTTCCATCGTAGATCAGCAACTTGGCAAAGGAGTGTGTTCTGGTCATACAGTTTACAAACAAACTGTTCAAGTTTATCCTCAACTTCCAGTGAAGGCACATCAGTTTTCCCCAGTGCCCTGAAGGCGTGCTTGATGTCATCAGAGGCTGACTGCAGGGTCTTCCAGCATGATATTTTGCTCTTTCCTGCAAATCTGCCTGTCACATCTGCTCCTGTGAATGCATGAAAGCCTGGCAGTGCTTCTGCTGTCATCTCCCCAATGCCTTATAAATTTGTTTTAGGGAAATCCTTCTTCTTGAGCCTCCAGTTCCTGTAATGAAGTTGGTTTCTGCAGGTAGTTGGGGATATCTCCTGAGGCTTAACCCTTGTCTATCGGGGCCCGACTTAAGTCTGTATCGAAAAATTTGGACTATGTGGCGGGGCTCGACTTAAGTCCGAGTGCAATTTTGGCGCAATATTGGCTCTGAGAGAGAGACGAGTGATGGGAGGAGCATGGGTTACCTCATGACCGCTCGCCACGGCCGCCGTGGACCAACTGAGATGTACTCCACTTACATCCACCCTCACTCCCTCGCTACATACGTAATTATATAAAAAAAAATACCGTATTTTAGCGATTTTGCCCTTCGGTTGCACGATCGTTGCAAGACAACCAGTGATCATAGAAGGATGGTTCGGGTGTCATTGGAAAGCTCAATTTACGCCCTTTCAGGGATACATACTTGTATTACGCTCTGGGTCTTGTTTATGCATGAAAAAGAGCACGGAAACAACCCCATTTATGGTAAAAAAAAAACGCTGAGCGGCACAGTGAAATATACTCCACCACCCGCTCTTTGAGCGTTAAGACCAGAACATCTGTATCAGGGGCCTGAATATCGAGTGTGGTGACTCCTCTCTGCAGAATCTTTCGCGTGTAGAAGAATCTTGGTGTCCGCCTCTTCATGTGAGCTGAATAAATGTTTGGTTGACAGGATCTCAGCATTTGTGACCACAGAACCTCGATATTCCACAACAATAGCTTGCTGTTAGCCAGTGTATTTGTCAATGATTTTCTGAGCCAGATATGATGTTAACTCATCCTTTGTATGGATGTCTGAGAGGAACTTCTTCATAGGTACATTTGTCAAAGGGGTGCTATCACAAACAGAGTACCGAACTGTCTTCTGGCCACCTGCACGTCTCTTGCGGGTTTTCTCCTTGAGTGAATCCGGGAGATCATATCGGTCAAATATGATATGCACTTCGTCATAGGTAGAGGAATTCTTTTGTAAAATGTCGCAGAAGTGGGTAGCTAAGTCAGAACAGGTTCTTACCAATTGGGGCTTCCCCATTTCTTGGATCAGTGCCATTCCATCAATAACTGTGCAGGTCATAGTCTTCTCTTGTCTCTGGGACTGCCACATGGATTTGTTGATTTCATTAATTGAGTTTAGAAGTAAAGTAGGTTGGTGTAAAGAACATGAGAATTATTCTGGTTCAGGAGTGATTTATAGAGAGGCCTTCCCTAGGGTTAAGCGCCCCATTAATTACTCTTTCCATTCACATATATGTACAATAGCGCAGTTGGAATGTATGTACAGTATATGCTCAGATTACTATGCAGAATTCGAAACTGCATAATAAATCGTAGGCTTGTACTTCATTCTTTAACCGTCTTCTTGGCGTAGTGCATAAGTGCACTGATTTTCGGTGTGAGCGTCCTGGGTTCGAATCCCCGGACTGCCACATGGATTTGTTGATTTCATTAATTGAGTTTAGAAGTAAAGTTGATTGGTGTAAAGAACATAAGAATACACTGTTTGGGTCTTCACTTTCTGTGCTGTCACCATCAATCCTTTGGTCTGCTCTTTTTTTGTTGTTGCTTCCAAGGTGTGCATGAGCTTGCTTTTCTCAGCCATAGGGAGAAGCTCACCACTGTTGTCAAACAGAGAACTTGGATGGGAAGAAAATTCATATTTGCCCAGAACTTCTCGAACATCAATCTCAGGCCGTGACCTTGCCACAATTAAGCAGTGTGCAAAGAGGTTCCTCTCACCCCTGACCTGTATGACCTGTGATCCAACTTTGTGTGTCAATGTCTTGTTTGCATGTTTCCAGGTGTGAAGGTTCAGGCGGTTCATCGGTGCCCACAGGTTGATCTTTCTCTCAGTAATCCTATCTTCCACAAATGCTGAGTAAGCCTTGTCTCCATGAGCTGTTATGTTGCACATGTTCTTTACAATGTTGTCCGCCATAAATGTCTGACTGATGAGGCTCACAAGGCCTTCCCCAGCAAATGTGAATGGGTCCTGGGCTGAGATAACATTCAGTAGCTGGTCTACTTGTTTGTCTTGGTGCTCTATCAGACTGAGAGAGAGTTCATGATGCTGCTGCCTCACATTTTCTTGAGAAGCAGCCATTATCTCTGCCTCTTCTGCAAGTCGAGCCAACTCAGGTGCTGTGAAGAATAGTCTGCTTCTGGCACTCTCATTGAGTATGATACCAATAAGGCCCCCGGAGACTTTCATCCATCTGTTCACGTGCTCAATCGCATGGTCAGGTCCAATGGCACAAAATGGTACTTTATTCTTGTTGACGACAAAGTTTCCATTGTTGAAGTCTGACCAAATATCATAGTCTGTCTCTTGTAGTGCCTTCATCTCTGCCAAGTACAAGGGGACCATTCTAGCATACTTGAGTTTGTCTAGAGCAAAGAAGTACCTTACAAGGCTTACGAGAGATGCAAGGTGAAGGTCCCAGTTTCCTTGTCGTGTTGCCCTGATGAAGTCCAATATGGTCAGGATCAGCTCAATGTAGTCAAGGTATACCATAAACATGTTTTTTTTAAAATTCCTCTTGTTGAAATCATCCAGTTGTTGTTCCAACTTCATTTTCATCTATTGTGCCATTGATTGATGGGCCTCCAACAAGCAGTTCCTTCCTTACATGCCTCCTCCACTGAGTGTGCTAATGTCTGAAACTCTGAGGCAACGTCTGGGTGATAACTGAAGAATACCTTTTCATACAGCTGGAAGAGGGCTTGCACGGTAATAGCATGTGCATTCAGGGCTCTCTTGTAGTGCCTGTATGCACTCCAGGATCTGCCGCACTGTTGCTGGGCCAAATATATCAGCTTCCACCCATGCATCCACTGCGTCCACTGCCTTCAATTAATGTTCCTGCTGCTCTCAATGCTGCCATTGCTGTGTGAAGTTCTTCTATCCGAAGCACCCACTGTTTTTTGCAGTCAGGCCTGCTCATCTCTAGTTGCTTCGATTTCTCATACAGCTGCATGTCAAGTGTAATGACTGTCTTTCTTCCTGGCCCAACAACTGCAGCATGTATGCCTTGTGTCTGCTTGAGAACTGTCAGAAGTGTAGACCAGTCCGATGCAGGTGCCATGAGAAGAGGAAGAACACAAACTCGTGTGAGTGGTTTGCTCTTTGACATCAGGGAATTGTAAGCAGCCCAAGGGGGGGGGAGGGGGGGGGGGGATGTTTCCATGCTAGGTAGTAGTATCTTCAGTAGTAGCAGTTGTGCTGATTGTCTTGGAAAATAGCCACACCATGTCATCCAACCTGTACTGCATGAGAACATCTTTGTTTTCTCCAATCACAAATGTTTCATATGCTGGAGATTGGGGTTTGGCTTTGGACGAAATAGAGCATTGTATTAGAGGAGGTTCATTTGGTGGTAAAAATGACTTTCTTGAAGATTTCTGTGGGATGATGGCTGGAATGGTATCACCTGGAAACTTCTGTTGAAACACTGCTGTGGCTGTACCATGTGTTGTGTGTTTTCCATTAGGGGTATCTTCGTTGAAGTCAGAGTTATCAATGGCGAAGAAGGTGAAGCGTCCCTTCTGGAGAGCCTGTGGTACATGCAGACCTTCTACTGGCTCGCTTGGTGTAGTGACTAGCGTCTCGGACTTCCACCCAGAAGGCCCGGGTTCGCGCCCACGCTCGGCGCATTAAAGATTTTTCACAAGCACTGAGTCGTTACCATCCCTCATGAGCAAAGGGATGGGGTAGTAGTACAGGACCCCAATGGAAATACGCCTAATCGGCCTTATTGAGCTATCCTTAGCTAGCTTAGCATGCGCTAGCTTTAAGAACTATTATTATTATTATTATTATTATATACTGTTGTTTATTGGGCAATGGCTTCAGCTATCTGTGTTTCAAGACGCAAAATTCTTGAATAGTCAACAGACAGGCCATAAGAATGCAAAAGGTCTACTAGCTGCTTGCTTCGGGTGGCAAGGTTCATCAGATACTATACTGGACTGACCATCAGCCATTTTTTCCCTAAATTATGACATTCTCAGCCTTATTGTATTATTCTTCACATAATTTAATGTATAAAGAGCAAGTCAGTGCAAGGAAACATCATTCACTGAAACAGTGAATGGTAATATGTGTAGAGAGCATTTCAAATGGCTATTCTGAGCCCCCAGTTAGAGAGTTGGGGTTAGGTCACAACAATGATGATTTAACCCTTAATTAGCGGCGAGCAACATAAGTCGAGTTAAATAAAGCTGGACTATGTGGCGGCGCTCGACATAGGTCGAGTGGCAATTTCAGCACGTAATGTGGCTGAGAGAGAGAGACAAGTGGTGGCAGGAGACTAGCGAGCGTATGACTGCTCCAGACCACCGCGGCGAACCTACTGACACAAATCTCAGCTCCCTCCTCCCTCTCTCACTCGCTACATACTCAATTATGTACCGAAAGTACCGAATTACCTGCTTTTTGCACTCGCGTTGCACGGTTATTGCAAGAAAACTATCCATCATACAAGGATCGTTATGGTGTCATTCGAAAGCTCTGTTTATGCCCTTTCAGGGATAGGTACTTGTTTTACGTTCTGGGTCTTATTTAGGCATGAAAATGATCACGTAAACAGCCCTATTTTGGCTAAAAACACCCCGCTGTGCGGTACATATAAATAAACCGCATAGGCCGCTCGTAAGGTGTTAAAGCTCCTTAGTGGTTGAGAAAACATTCTCAACATGTATATAGACATGTATATACATGATGATAGAGAAATAAATGGCACATCGACAACATGAACTGTAATAAGTACTTTACCATCGACCAATCAAATTACAAGTGAAGAAATGGTTGCAAACTCATCTGTAAATCATTTTAACTCACATGAGCCTAAGAACTTGTTCTTCAATCGAGTTGTGAACTTGTGGAATGGACTTTCTCGAGATGTTATAGACTGCAGCACAGTTGATTACTTTAAACATCGCCTAGACAAACACCTTGCCTGAAACCTGCGACTGACTGCATTTGTAAATTTATAATTTGTTGTTTTCCTTTTTCATCAGATACATCGAGGATCACTACGTGTATAAATAAATATTTAAGATGTTAATCACTTTTCCCCAGATAAATGAAGAATCACTTATAGCTGTTTTATGTTACTAACCCTGCCAGGGACATTAGTATTAGGCAGTGGTGGGCGTGGGCGCGCAGATTTGGCACTCTGCGCTCTGCGATCCGGTGCGCACTACCAATATAGAGGAGCGCAGAGCGAGGAGCGGCAAAAATCTGAACTCGGAGT
This sequence comes from Paralithodes platypus, assembly GCA_032716605.1. NCBI lineage: Eukaryota > Metazoa > Arthropoda > Malacostraca > Decapoda > Lithodidae > Paralithodes > Paralithodes platypus. The sequence goes on along the minus strand of CM064499.1, from coordinate 7,665,072 downwards.
GCAGGCGGGGAGCGCAGCTTGAATTTTGCGCTCCTTTCTGGTGCTCCGGAAGCGATTTTTCCTGTCAACAACAGGTTCAAGAACGTCATTATCATGTACAGTCATCGTACGGTGTTACTCACAGTGTTAGTGAACTGTGATACAGTGATACTATGATAGTGACAGACTGACAGTGCCACCTTCAATCCCTGGAAAGGTAAGAACCTGGCCAGTGCCAGAGTTTTTTTTTTTTTTTTTTTGGGCTAAATCTATCAAGTTGGGTGAGAAAGGAAGGATAATGGTAAACAAAACACTCCCCTTGTCCATTTTCGCCAGAAATCAGGTCCCCGATAGTCGCGAACGTAGCTGAAAAGAGTCAAAAGACACTATAGACTTCAGAGACTTTTATCATTTTATGGTATCGATACCATCGGAATGTTACTTGAATGTATGGGTGGGAGGGTGGTTTGGGGGATGGTGGGGGGAAGGTAGAAGCGTAATTGACTCGTGTTACAAATATGAAGCCGATTGGTGAGGTAGTTTCGCCACCACAGATTTTTAAAATTTGTCCTTTTCTTCGTACGGATAAGCTGGAAGTGGGTTGTGGAAGGCAGTTGGGGGTGTGGTGGAGGGAAGGCACTTGTCACACAAATATGGAACCGATTGGTGCAATCGTTTCGCCGCCACAGATTTTCCTTTTTTTTCCTTGTGAGGCGACTGATAATCAGCTAGTGGGTGGGAGGAGGGGTTTGGGGTAGTGGTGGTGGGTATGCAGAAGGGTAAGGTACATGTGGTAAAAAACTAAAACTATGAATGCAGTCGTTTCGCTGCTACGATTTTTTTCTCGGCGAGTCAGTATATAATTATATACGGACCTGGCACTGGGCGTGACAACTGACAAGACCCTAGTCCCGGCCGTATATATACCGTCGAAGACTGGTCAGCGGGTCATCCATGATATGATATCAATCATATCATTGATATGACATAAAGAATTACAGAAACTGAGAAAGTGAGAAACTTAAACTTCAGAAAGACACCATGACTTGAGTTTTTTTTAATTTTTTTAATTTTTTTAATTTAATGAAGTGAAAGACAAAAGATTGTATTAATTTAGGTAAATAATTAAATAACTTCTAGAAGCTGTTTTTTACTTGTTTTTATTATATACCTATTTTTGGGAGCGCGGAGCGCAGGAGCGCAGAGCGGGAAGCGCATCGGGTCGGCTGACCAAAGAAGCGCGTGAGCGCTGCCGCATTACCTTATGTCTGAGGAGCGCGGAGCGCTGCCGCATTACCGGTCCCACCGGAGCGCGCCCACCATTGGTATTAGGGCAGTACTTCCCTTTCCAATTGTCCCTTACCCACTCTAAGCCACTATTGAACACTCTGAACATCAGTGATTTAGAGGGCAAGCAACCTCGAGGGGTCACAAGACCTGTTGTTGTTTAACTTCCTTTGTACTCCTTTTAACTCCTTTGTACTCTTTTGTCACCTCTTATTATATTTAGTCCCTGTAGTGCTTCTAATATTTCTTCCCCTCTACCTCCCTCTTCCCCCACACCTCCATTTCTCCTAACCCTTCACCGCCCCTCCATTTTAACTTCCAAATATTCCTCCTTCCACTCCCCATTCTCTTCCCACCTCACCTTCCCTTCTCACCCCTTTCCGTTTCTGAAAGGGCTGAGTGGTTTAATATTAATCCAAAATACGGTATATGCATGAATAAGCATTAACTGTTTTTCACATTGTTAGGCAGAAGTTGCCGATTTGTTTGTTCATACTGCTAACGGTATGATGATGTATGATGTGTCTATCTATCACGGCGATCCCCGAAGGGGTGGCCACGAACGAACCGCCCCCATGCACCTCTGTGCCCAGTCAGTCGACACCCCTCCTCCCAACCAGCACCGCCTTCATTCATATACTTCCTCACTCCATCCTTCCACCTCTCCCTTGGTGCACCTCTCCCTCTCTGTCCTTCCACCTCGCTCTCGTACACCCTCTTAGTCAATCTCTCGCTTTCCATATGTTCCATATGGCCGAACCATCTCAAGTTGTTCCTTTTCACACTTTCCAGCACATCTACCTCCACACCACACCTCCTTCTTACTTCCTCATTCGTCTGTCTATCCCTCCATGTAACTCCGCACGCACTTCTCAAGTAATTCATTTCCACCGCTCTCACTCTTGGTCTGAGTCTCTTCCCGAACGTCCATGCTTCGCTTCCGTAAGTTAGTGTCGGGATTACCACACTGTCATGCAAGGACTTCTTCACTTCCATACTGACCACTCTATTTCTTGTTACTGCTTTCAACGTTCCTACAACCCTCTTCCCCTGTTGCACCCTCTCCTGCACTTCTTCATCCATAGTCCCATCTTTACTCAACACACTGCCCAGATACTTAAAATATCTGACAATCTCCATAGCCAAACCGTTCAACTTCACCTCACACTCTGTGACTTCACCCCTTTCGAAGACCATAACCTTGCTCTTCCCCGCATTTACCTTCAAATTCCATTTTTCGCACACTGTTCCAAACTCATTTACCAGACCCTGCAACTCCCATTCATTATCGCTCATCAGAACTGTATCATCCGCAAACAGCAGTATAGGCAGCTTCCACTCATTTCCCTCCCTTTTTAGCGATACACCAACATCCACTGCTCTTCCTAGTATTTCTTTTATGACTCCATCCATATATACAGTAAACAACCACGGGGACATCACACACCCCTGTTTCAACCCAACACTCAGGTCAAAGAAGTCGCTCTTCTCATTCTCCACACATTCTGCCACCTTTGCACCCTCATACATGCTCTTCACTGCTTTCAGCAACTTGCCATCTACTCCGTATATTCTAAGTACTTTCCACATGCCTTCTCTATCCATTCTGTCATAGGCCTTCTCCAAGTCCATAAAGGCAACATACACCTTTTGTTCCTTCTCCAGCTATTTTTCCACAACACAATTCAGGGTAAAAATCTGATCTACACATCCTCTTCCCTTCCTAAAACCTCCCTGCTCGTCGCCTATGCATTTCTCCGTTCTCACTCTCACTCTCTCAATCACTACCCTACTGTACACCTTCCCTACTACGCTTAAAAGACATATTCCTCGGTGGTTACCACATACTCCTCTTTCCCCTTTGCCTTTATATAGGGGGACTATTATGCCAGTCTTCCAGCCATCGGGTGCATTCCCCTTTTCCCATGCTAGTTTGCACATTTTCCATACCCATTCGATCACTATCTCACCACCATACCTCAACATTTCCTCACACACTCCATCTGTTCCTGGTGCTTTCCCCAACTTCACTCTTTTCATGGCTTCCCACACTTTTGACCTCCTGATCCCCACCTCCTCCTCTTCTCCCTCCCATACCCCATCCTACTATGTTTGCTGGCTCTTCATTCCTTACATTTAGCAACTCGTTGAAGTACTCCCTCCATCTTTCGACTCTCTCTTGCTTCTCGGCTAGTATTCTCCCATTCTTATCTTTCACACTCTTACTGTTTCCCTTGCTACCTTCCCTAACTTTCTTGACTTCTTTCCAGAACAGTTTCTTACACTCCCTCCATTTTACACTCAAATTCCTTCCAAATTCCTCATCTACTCTTCTCTTACTTTCCTTCACTACTCTCTTCACCACTCTCTTTCTCTCCACGTACCTCGCTCGTTTCTGCTTCTCCAAATCTTCATTCCCTCTACTACCCAACCACTCTCTATACGCTTTTATCTTATCTTTCACAGCTATTTTTACCTCTTCTGTCCACCATGCTGTACCTTTCACTCCCCTCCCTCTTCTCCTCACTCCACACACCTCCTCACATGCTGCACAGACCTTTTCCTTAAACACCTTGCTTATCTCCTCCATATCTTCCAGGTCGTTCCCACCTAGTCGTCTTTCTACTGCTCTCCTGTACTCTTCCCTGATTTCCTCCTCCTGTAGCCTCTCCACCCTCCTCACCATTCCACCTTCCTCTCGCCTCCCTCCAGCTCTCCTCACCCACTTCTTTTGTATCCTAACCTTAGCTACTACTACATAATGATCAGACAGACCCCCTCCAATACCCCTATACATCCTAGCATCCATCACAGATTTCTTCATTCTTTCATCCACACATATATAATCAATCAGTGACTTTCGTTCCACCACTGTCTTATCCTTCATCGTCCACACCACTTTCCATGTGTACCTGTGTATCATTCTGTGTCGGAAGAAGATGTTAGTTATCCACAACCTCCTCCCTACACATACGTCCACAAGTGCACAGCTGCCATTCCCATTCACCTCTGACGGTACCCCCCCCCCCCCCCCCCCCCCACTCCATCAACTGATGATGTGTACCAGACAATAATACCATCTATCCTTAAATCAAGTAATTCTGCTTGAGAAACATCACACAATCCACCTGGGATTGAACCCTGGACACTTTGATCAACAAAGCCATCTACAGTATAGTATTATATCCCTGAAGTCAACACCGGCGTAGGATTCAGGGACCTCTTCGTTGCTGGACCATAATTTTGGAATGGTTTATCTTCTGTTAGAGACTCGAATTAGGCCTTCTTTAAATTAGGTCTTCTTTAAAATAATAACTAATTAAGCTCCATTTCTAAAGCTCAGTTTAATCAACAAGTTTTAATACCCGGTACCAGATTTGACTAAAGTAACTTTTGACAAAATATTTCTATATAAATATTATATCATAACACCTTTGTGCATAAGAAATTATTTTTTATTTTAAGCATGTAAAGAATAACCACGGTTGATATGGTGATACCGTTATGATATTGATTCATCCTCTAATCTCTCACATTTCCCTTCCCATTCTCAACCGGCTGGATCCTGGACCCCTTAATGACTCCACCGGATCACCAAAGTTATATTTTTGTTATTTACTGTATATATGCATCAATTTATTTACCATCCCTATATATTTTTTTCAAAAATGTCTTTCCTGTCCAGCTTTTTACCTCCCTTACCTACAATATTGTGTTTTTATTTTTGCTCGCTTTATATGTTTATTTATTTATCTATATATCTATTAATTATATATGTTTATTTATTTATCTATATATCTATTAATTTACCATCCTCTCCACTTCATCAGTTCTCTCCTTTTCATCCTCCTTCTTCCACTCCATTAGCACCTTCTCTATCCCACTCCAAACTCCCAAAATCATCCCTCCTCCTCCCACTTCACAACCCCTAAGATACCGAGAAAAAGAGAAGACACCCCTCAAAAACAGAGGAAAATGAGAAAGGAGAATGTACAAAGCAGCAACAGGAACACAAGTCAACATGAAATCAAGTCAGCTCCATGACCAAAGGAATCAACAGCAAAGGGAGCCAGGGTTGCAACCATTAGGTTAGAATGTCCTCCTACACCAGGAAGTGACATTATCCTAAATCATCTATGTCTGTAGATTAGACCAAAACAAGTTAGAATAAATTATTGTTAGTGATTAAGATGTACAGATGTAATATTAAGAATATACCATGTAACAAGACGGTTGTCTTCACATACTCATACATTACATTATCAATTCTATTATAATATAATAATCTTTTGTTTACAATACTAAATAATACAACCAATTATGCTATGAAATTTCATGTTTTAACTTAACTATGCACAAATAATACGATATTAAATAGATAAACTCTTTTAGTTATTTTTTCTCAGCAACATATACTCACATGCCTTATTCTTACTAAGCTGTTCTACTAATAAACAAACCACATTACCTTCCTTCATGTAATTAAACTTTCCTAAGTATACTTCTGTATTCTTTTCATCGTGTGCATCGAGCTCTTCAAGTTAGCGTATGTCAACATACGCCGCCAGAAATACCAACTAATACTCGCCAGGACTACCAACCTGTCAGAATCATTACTCACGTATATAATTATACAATTTATGGTATAAGTAAACATCTCTATTACCTCTGTCTAAGATATTAAGATAGCACTTGTTAACCCTTATTTAGCGGCGAGCAACATAAGTCGAGTTAAATAAAGCTGGACTATGTGGCGGCGCTCGACATAACTCGAGTGGCAATTTCAGCACGTAATGTGGCTGAGAGAGAGAGACAAGTGGTGGCAGGAGACTAGCGAGCGTATGACTGCTCCAGACCACCGCGGCGAACCTACTGACACAAATCTCAGCTCCCTCCTCCCTCTCTCACTCGCTACATACTCAATTATGTACTGAAAGTACCGAATTACCTGCTTTTTGCACTCGCGTTGCACGGTTATTGCAAGAAAACTATCCATCATACAAGGATCGTTATGGTGTCATTCGAAAGCTCTGTTTATGCCCTTTCAGGGATAGGTACTTGTTTTACGTTCTGGGTCTTATTTAGGCATGAAAATGATCACGTAAACAGCCCTATTTTGGCTAAAAACACGCCGCTGTGCGGTACACATAAATAAACCGCATAGGCCGCTCGTAAGGTGTTAAAGTACTATCACACATAAAATCATAAGTCTAATAGATTACTCTTGTAGATTGGATACCCTGATGTGCATAGCAACCTTCACTTTTTATTTGCTCCCTTTTGATTGGGTTTTTTCCCACTTAGAGTTTAAAGCTCAGAAACTCGAAACCTTGAACAAAATAGATGTTATTTCGAGAACCTCATGAGGGTCATGAGGTTCTCGAGATAACATGCCTTTTGATATGACCCTCAAATAAGCCTTGATTAACCCTTCTTTAGCGCGGCCCGACTTAAGTCCGTATCTAAAAAGCTGGACAATGTGGCGGAGTCCGACTTAAGTCTGTGTGCAATTTTGGCGCAATATTGGCTCTGAGAGAGAGCCGAGCGGTGGGAGGAGCGTAGGTTACCTCATGACCGCTCGCCACGACCGTCGTGGGCCCAGTGACATGTACTCCACACTACTCCACCCTCTCTCACTCGCTACACACGTAATTATGTAACGAAATTACCGTATTTTAGCGATTTTGCCCTTCGGTTGCACGATCGTTGCAAGACAACCAGTGATTGTAGAAGGATGGTTTGGGTGTCATTGGAAAGCTCAATTTACGCCCTTTCAGGGATACATACTTGTATTACGCTCTCGCTCTTGTTTATGCATGAAGAAGAGCACGGAAACAACCCCATTTATGGTAAAAATAACCCGCTGGGCGGCACGGTCAAATATACCGCCTAGGCCGCTCGTTGAGTGTTAAAAACCTTGTTATATCAAATATTATTTTTGCATAAGACTTACTTATCATTGAGTTTTTGATTAAAGTAAAATAAGTTGACCTCACCCCAGAGCCAGAAGGACTCTCTAGCCTAACAGAGAGTGTGCGCTAGCACCCTTGTTCTCCTCAAAGGTGGAACGGGTACCCCTCAGTAATCGTCAACACTATGCCAAGAAAATCTGAGAGGAGTAAGCAATTTTGAGGCTTCTTATAACTGGCATACTACGTAAGAAATCTCAAGATTACCCTCCCACTCAGTTGGATAGATGGCATACCGAACATCTACTTGTCTGAGGAGTTAAAAATCCTATTAAGGGATCGTTGTTAATTGTGGCATACCATCAGTTAACCTATAAACGGCGAGCAGGGGGTATTGAACTCGATGCCCATGGGCGAGCATATAGGCTCCATTCAGGCCTATAATCGTCATTTTACGATAAATATCGTTCTTACTTATTCATATGAGCCTATTTTACCTTCACTATGAAGATAGTAACCTGTACCAACAATAAAACAAGTGAAAATATAATTTTTCTGGTCAAAATCGCGAATATACATGGAGCAGCCCATTCATGAATTATGGAGCAAATTGAGGCAACCCCTCCCTCCATGAGGCCTCAAGCCACACTGAGCCTACTCATTCACACTCTCGGTTGTGTAACACACTCGCTAGGCACGTAAGCACATCCTCCACACATTTTGCTAATGTTAGCACAAAAATATACCAACGAATTAGGGAATAACAGGGAAAATAGGTGATAATTGAAGGGGGAGGGGAAAGGGGGGAAGGAGGGGAAAGGGGGGAAAGGGGGGAAGGAGGGGATGTGGAGGAGTGATATGAGGTATAGGGGAAAAAACAAATTGTTTAGTGCTACTGGGGCCGTTTAAATGTTTTTTTTAGGCCTCCCTCTTAAGAGCTTTGCCGCCCTCGCCCAGTAAAACTTCTTAAGAGCTATCTTGTCGTTGCCGGGTTAACGTTGACGCCTCTAATGGGCTGTACCTTCAGTGGTAAAAGTTGAAGTTGTCAGGCATACCTACGATTCAATACTTTATTACTGCAGATACGGTAACTGTATCCTATTAAAAGGATCTGTATTATTACTGGCATACCAGTGATTAATATAGAGACCTTTTCTAGGTTATGTGTCCTATTGGAAGGATCCTTGTTCTTACTGGCATACCAGTAACGAACATAGAGACCTTTAACCCGGCAAGCGCGATAGGCCTCACGGAAGGCTTCCTATAGGGAACGCGATAGGCCTCACGGAAGCAGGACCATAAAAAAAGCCTTCCATAAAAAAAAAGGGCCTATCAAAACAAAGGAATTTGTCTCTAGGTGAGATAATTCCCCTCCAGTACTCATCCATGTAAATCTCACCCACCCCCCTCCCCTCCTTCCCCACCTTATTCCCCCCTCCCTCCCCTCCTCAATTATCACCTATTTTTCCTCTTATTATCATCATTTATCGGTTATTTTTCTCTCCCGCGATAATGTAGCACAAGTGGGTTGCATAAAAGATCGTTATGCAACACCCAGACACCGGCACACACCGCCCCGCTCTCCTCAGTTGACTCCCAGACAGCGAGAGGGGAAGGCTGCCTGTCTCTCTCTCTCGCCTGAGATTATGACCGGGTGGCCAATATCTTCGTTTTTCACCACCCAAATGCTTTTCCCACTTATTTTAGCACTCTTGAAGGTTCATATATACATCATATATGTAAAATAAAAGCATACCGAAAACAAATAATGGTTTATATTGTAAATATAACGAATTCTGTCAGAATCCAGGGCTAGAAATGCACAAATAACTACCCTAGCACCTACTGTCATATCGCGCTTGTCAGGTTAATAGGTTCGACTCTTAGGCCCGAATTCAGAACAGTGGTTTAAACCTCCTCGCTGGTTTAAACCTGAGATTGAAACTCAATCCAGGACTATCGGTATTCAGAATGAAATCCTGAACCGCTTCTCCAGTCAATCTACGGATTACTCGATCCGAGGTTTAAACCAGCGGGAGGGTAGGTTTGACTCTAGATTGAAATTATAAAAACCTCAACACCTAACGAGCGGCCTAGGCAGTAATTTATATGTACCGCCCAGCGGGGTGTTTTTACCCTAAATAGGGTTGTTTACGTGATCATTTTCATGCCTAAATAAGACCCAGAGCGAAAAACAAGTATCTATCCCTGAAAGGGCATAAACAGAGCTATCCAATGACACCCCACCCATCCTTGTACGACCACTGGTTTTCTTGCAACGATCGCGCAACACGAGTGCAAAAACCATGTAATTAGGTACTTTCCCTACATAATTCCCTGTGTAGCGAGTGTGAGGGGGGATGGAAGGGTGGTTTTCACTTCAGTTGGCCCACCGCGGTGGTGGGCGGCGGTGATAGCCTTACTACGCTCCTCACACCGCTCAGCTCTCTCTCTCTGCAACATTATGTGCTGAAAATGGCACACGACATAAGTTGTGAACCGCCACTTAGTCCAAATTTATTTCACACGACATAAGTTGCGCGCCGCCAAAGAAGGGTTAAATTACTCATGATTGCTTACACTAATCCATAAGGAACCCATAATATAAAATAACAAAGACTAGCACTGATTATTTGCAGAGTCTTTGGAGGCATTCTAAGCAAAGATTATATAAATAAGTATTGACAATTGTAAGAATGCAGCTCAGGCAGTCAATCCGAGGTTTAAACCAGCGGGAGGCTTGACAGACGATCGATCGAAGGCTTCTACTCGCCAATAAAATATCATATTATTATTTCCAACTAACTCAAACTGGCATTAAACCGATTCCATTATATTGTAAAAAACGGCAACAGCTTTTACATTACGTTGGAAATTGTCAAAGCATACTAATAATTATATAATAGGTACCAAACGAACGAAGCACTGCCGTAGCCTAACCACTGATGTAGTCATTCGATAATAGTTGTTAATGTCTTGATAACCTGAGATGTTCTAAGCTGAATAATACAAATATTATATTTAAATGTCCACGGACATTTATTAGATACGATACACATGTATTAGGTTACCATAGAACCAATATTATTAGTCCATTACATGTTGCACATCATATATAATTATTTACTGTATCCGTGCACAATGTTAATCCTTTGTACGAATTAAAATATATAGCTTACAATATATAAGTGAACCATTATTTTCAAATGAATTTAACAAGTAGGATAAAAGTTATTTGAGACATGAGTTGTCTTTTAACCTAAGAAGTGCGCACCGTATGTAGTGAACACCATAGAACTGTGCGGACCTATTTCACTGTTTCCTGTCACTAAAATCGTTATCTTACCATAAATATCATTAATACTTATCCATATGCGCCAGTTTACGTTTATTATGAAGATATTAACCTGTTACAACAATAACACAAGTGGAAACAGTGTTTGGCTGGTCAAAATCGCGAAATGAGACCGAGAGTTACATAAATCAATTGTGAGCCAGACTGTTCCACACCCTCCCCTCTCAAGGCTTGGAGAGACACTGAGGCCTCTCTCTGTAACTCCCGCTATTTCCCACGCTTGGCAACACATATGACCACACCCTGCTAGCAACTCGATATTGTTAGCACGAAAATATACCTAAGAATAAGGGAACAACAGGGAAAATAGGTGATAATTGAAGGGGGGGGGGGAAAGGGGGGAAGGAGGGGATGTGGAGGAGTGATATTTGGCATGGCCAAGGGGCAAAAAAAAAAAAAATCAAATAAAAAAATCAATTGGTGGTTTAACCCGTCCAGCCTCGGCTAGTTTTGTAATGTTTGTTCACCAGAACCCGGCCGGTTTTCAAAAAATTGTTTTATTCCAGAAACAATAGCGAATGGGATAGGAATGAAGGAAAAACCACGAAAAACCGCTCAAAAAGCTTAAAGAATGGTCCTACAGTGCCCCCGAAAACGTATTTTACAGGAGTAAAAAATTGAAGGCAATTACCCCCAAAAAACAGGTTATTGCGCGCTCACGCGCACGCACGTGGACTTTGAGAGTTTTCAACCATCGGCCCGGTTGCATGGGATACGTACACAGTTCCCATACAAATCTGAGCCCTCTTGAGTGGCTACACCTAAGGTTACGGTCGGCGCAATTAGGGTGACGCGCCAGGCGCGTCTCTGGGGCTGTGCGTTACATACATCGCCGACGCGTCAGGCGCGTCGCTGGGGCTGTACGGGTTAAATGTTTTTTTTTAAGGCCTAGGATTATAAGAGTCTTCCCGCAGTGGAACGGTAAAACTTTTAAGAGTCTACCCACACTTGATGGGTTAATAGCCTAGTAGGTTGTTATGGTGCATAATTTATTTAATGAGTCACATTGGTTAGGCTACTGTTTTCGCCTACATAGTTAACCCGTACAGCCCCAGCGACGCGTCTGACGCGTCGGCGATGTATGTAACGCACAGCCCCAGAGACGCGTCTGGCGCGTCACCCTAATTGCGCCGACCGTAACCTCAGGTGTAGCCACTCAAGAGGGCTCAGATTTGTATGGGAACTGTGTACGTATCCCACGCAACTGTGGCGATGGTTGAAAACTCTCAAAGTCCACGTGCGTGCGCGTGAGCGCGCAATAACCTGTTTTTTTGGGGTAATTGCCTTCAATTTTTTACTCTTATAAAATACGTTTTCGGGGGCTCTGTAGGACCATTCTTTAAGCTTTTTGAGCGTTTTTTCGTGGTTTTTCCTTCATTCCTAACCCATTCGCTATTGTTTCTGGAATAAAACCATTTTTTGAAAACCGGCCGGGTTCTGGTGAACAAACATTACAAAACTAGCCGGGGCTCCACGGGTTAATGGTTACAACGTATTTCAGTTGAGCTATGTATACTATATATATATTTCAGTTGAGCTATGTATACTATATATATATTTGTCCATTTGACTGGGTATTAACTGCACTCAGCATGCGGTAGATGTAGTAACAAAGTATAAGTTTGGTTTAAGGGGTGGAATAGAGTTGCCCGTAACACAGATTTTAATGGCACTATCTCACGTAGCCTACACTTTCGTTCTCACTTCGAAAATAATTGGTCTTAATTCGGCCGCTTTAGCTTCCCATCATGCTATTAATATATCACAATCCCTATGATAAAGTTGAACATATATAAAAGCCATGGTAAGTGTGACTATATTGCTCGCTATTACTTAAAACAAGCGACATGAATTCACGTATGTCGGTAAAAGTGAAAGTCAGTGGAAGCAGCTGCAATAGCAGCACGCTCATGATTGGCAAGTTTATCAGTACCCTAATAATTTACTTTTATCTGTATTATTCCTTATTTATTCATTAAACTAGATATGTGTAAGCAATTTTAATGATTACTCAATAAATTACAGTGCCATCCTAATCTAAAGAGCTATTAAATATCACAGGAAACACAATAATAATGTATATATCATAAAGTAAACTCAAGCTAAATAAAGAAAAAATAAACACAAGAAGTAAGCGAGAATGAAGGCTGACTGACTCGCTAAGCCAATCACAGGCAAAGCTTCACGTATTACACTTTTAAAACAGGCAGTGACGGCATTAAATATATAATATAGATAAAATGGCTCATTCATGTGCTTATTGGCTAACTGCATTCCGTACGGCACTGTGATTGGCTGTTGCAAACCTTCGACTTAAACAGAGTTTAAAGCCGTGGATTACTCGATCTCGATCTCAATCCCGTGTTCTGAATACGGATAAACCTTTGGGTTCGATCCAGGATCGAGTAATCTCAATCCCGGGTTTAAACCTGCCCGAAATTCGATGTTTAAACCACTGTTCTGAATTCGGGCCTTAATGTTAGAGAGTTGAGGGACTCAGGCATACCTACCCCTCAATCTTCTAGTGTTAAAAGTTAACACACCCAAAGTATCCTCTTACCAGGATCTTTGTCATCACTGGCATACCAGTGACTGACATTGAGACCTTGTATAGGATATTAGTGTCCTACTGGAAGGATCCTTGTTATTAATGGCATACCAGTAACTAACATAGACACCTTTCAATAGGTTCTACTCTTAATCTATATTTTATTAATTTCACCACAACACCAAACACCCCCAATGAAATTAATTAAAGTATATATGAGATCCACCGGGATTCGAACCTGGGTTATCACACACAGATTTTTGACACCTTAACCATTACACCACCTGGACGGTTAAAGGTTTATGCACACGCCTACAACTTATTATCCATTCTCGAATACTGGATATTAATCTAATCATGTTCATATTCCCAACCGCGCTATGGTAGGCCTAATGTTTAAGTGAGAGGAAGAAATATTCATGGGGCACAGATCATATAGACCGGCCTCGCTACGAAATATCCCTGAACCTACTGATAATCTATATTTTATTAATTTCACCACAACACCAATCACCCCCAATGAAATTAATTAAAGTATATAATTATGTGATCCACCGGGATTCGAACCTGGGTTATCACACACAGATTTTTGACACCTTAACCATTACAACACTCAGGCATACCTACCCTTCGATCTTCTACTATTAAAAGTTAACACTCTAACTCCTCGCAAGAGATCTGGCATACCACGATCTACTGTTAGGGTAAGGGCTTGCGAGATACCCTCACTGACACTCTGCACAAAAGTCCTAGGTGTACTTAGTCTACTGGCATATCATTAGACTAGTGCAACTGAAAGGTTTAAAACACCACACTCCACCTTTTTAAAAGGGACCTTGGCATACCACGTTCACTTGTGGAAAGAAGTGCTTGGCGAGATACTTTCACAGGCACTCTGCTTATACAAGTCCTAGGTGCACTTTGTCTGTGGCATACCATTAGACTTTGCAACTAAAAGGTTTAAACACCGCCCCGGATTCCATGAATCTCTTAACCCCTAACTATCGGCGCACAACATAAGTCGAGTTAAATAAATCTGGACTATCTGGCGGCGCGCGACATAGGTCGTGTGGCAATTTCAGCACGTAATGTTGCTGAGAGAGAGAGACAAGTGGTGGCAGGAGAGTAGAGAGCGTATGACTGCTCCAGACCACCGCGGCGAACCTACTGACACGAATCCCACCTCCTCCCTCCCTCTCTTACTCGCTACATACTGAATTGTATGGGGAAAGTACCGAATGACATGCTTTTTGCACTCGTGTTGCGCGGTTGTTGCAAGAAAACTAGCCGTCATAAAAGGATCGTTATGGTGTCATTGGAAAGCTCTGTTTATGCCCTTTCAGGGATAGATACTTGTTTTACGCTCTGGGTCTTATTTAGGCATGAAAATAATCACGTAAACAGCCCTATTTTTGCTAAAAACACCCCGCTGGGTGGTACATATAAATAGACCGCTAGCCCGCTAATAAGGTGTTAAAAGGGTCAGAAGCAGACGAGATAGATATTTCCACAGTCTTCTCGCATTAGCCCGATATAGTGCTACTTCGTCATAACCGAGGCACTATATTTAAGATCTCACTTCAAGAGTACCTAAACGGAATTCCGTCACCGGTTAATATAACGGTCAGCATAGACGAGTATTCTGCACTCAAGCTATAGGCTGAGAATACTTGCGTTAGTCCGATGTGGTGACCAACTATTTCAGTATAGTTACGGAACCACATTTAAGACCTCAAGCCCATTAACCCATCTGTAACTTACTTCACATGACCAGGCCCCCTAGACGGCCTACGGAGACTCAGAAGACAACAAGCAGTTAAACTATCCAGCACCTGTGAATATCGCAATTGATAAAGTGAATATAAATCAATGCCAAGTGACCAAGGAGAAAGTGAATTAAAGTTCTTCAGTATTAACTTATTGAAGACCACCAGTGCGCACGGTTACTCTATATAATTATACGGCAGAGTCCAAAAGTTCCTTATTTGAAGACCACCAGTGCACACGGTTACTTTATAAATACGGCAGAGTCCAAAAGTTCCTTATTTGAAGATAAATCATTTAAAGTGTTATCTAACTGAGTCTATAGATACAGACTCTATATATAAGTGTATCAGTGTAAAAATCAATATTAGTACACCTCACTGATGTATATTAGGAATTAAATCCAAATAAGCCAAATTCGAGCATGTATTAACCCACTGAGCCCCAGTTAGTTATAAATAAATGTACCACCAGGGACCGGCAGGTTTTGATTTTTTTTTCTTCCAGAAACAATAGCGAATGAGTTACAAATGAAGGACAAACCACAACAAAACGACCAAAACGGTCAAAAAGGGGTCCTACGGAACCCCCGAAAGTCGATTTTACAGGAGTAAAATAACCCCCCAAAACCATGGTTTTGCATGCTCACGCGCACGCGGTTGGACTTTGAGAGTTTTCAACCATCGGCATGGTTGCGTGGGATACTTAGACAGTTTCCATACAAATCTGAGCCCTCTAGGTGCCATAGGACCGGAGTAATTAACATTAACGACACGTTATCGTCGCTGGGGTTTAGCGTTTCATACATTGCCGACGACACGTTGTCGTCGCTGGGGTTCTGTGGGTTAACTCTGCCATAATTCCTACCAGTGACAAATAAGGTAGAGTCCCAGAAGTTCCTTATTTCGGGATAAATCCTCGAAAGTGTAAATTAACTTGAGTCTATAGATACAGATTCAGTATATATGTGTACTAGTGTTAAAACCAGTGTTCGTACACCTCTCTGACATCTATAAGGAATTAAATCCAAATAAGCCAAATTTAGCAGGCATCGACTCTGCCATAATTGCGCTCTGTGAGAAATAAGCCAGAGTCCGAAAGTTCCTTATTTTGAAACAATTCATATGAAAGTGTTATTGAAACCAAGTCTATAGATTCAGTTTCCATATATAAGTGTGCCAGTGTTAAAACCAGTGTCATTAATCATCTCTGAAATCTGTAAGGAATTAAATTCAAATAAGCCAAAATTCTTCACCATCGACTCTTGTCTGATTTTATATATGAGTGAAATAAGTTAGAGTCCACAATTCTCAATGTTCAACTTCTAACTTCATCCACCAGTGCACAAGGTGATTTTAAAGTGTATGATAGCATACCCTATCAACCTCACATATCCTCGTCAATAATAACGACTTAATCTGATTGAAATATTAACCCGCTGAGTGCCAGCCAATTTTGATGGTGTGCTTCTGCCAGTGCCAGAGTTTTTTTTTTTTTTTTTTTTTGGCTAAAGCTATCAAGTTGGGAGAGAAAGGAAGGATAATGGTAAAAAAAACACTCCCCTTGTCCATTTTCGCCAGAAATCAGGTCCCCGATGGTCCCGAAAGTAGCTGAAAAGACACTATAGACTACAGAGACTTTTATGGTATCGGAATGTATGGGTGGGAGGGTGGTGGGAGGGTGGTTTTGGGGTTGGTGGGGGAAGATAGAAGGGTAATTGACTTGTGTTACACATATGAAGCTGATTGGTGAGGTAGTTTCGCCACCACGGATTTTCCTTTTTTTCCTTTTCTTCGTACGGATACGCTGGAAGTGGGTGGTGGGAGGCGGTTGGGGGTGTGGTGGGGGGAAGGCAGAAGGGTAAGGGACTTGTCACACAAATATGGAACCGATTGGTGCAGTCGTTTCGCCGCCACAGGTTTTCCTTTTTTTTCCTTCTGACGGGACCGACAGTCAGCGAGTGGGTGGGAGGAGGGATTTGGGATTTTTGTGGTGGGTAGCCAAAAGGGTAAGGTACATGTGGTAAAAATATGAAAGCCATAAGTGCAGCTGTTTCGCTGTTACGATTTTTTTTCGGCGAGGACGTATATATACGTCCCTGGCACTGGGCGTGACAACACCCTAGGACCATATATATACGTCCCTGGCACTCAGCGGGTTAAGTGACTATTAGAGCATTCAATACTTTCCATCATTATATGGTCCTACAAAGATATCACTAATAGGTAGCTGTGAAATGAATATCAACGAAATAACTTGAATATACCTGAGCTCTTTCTAGATCCGTGATCGTGCTGGAAGATAATAAGTGGTTGTATTATTTATGTTCTCATGTTTGGTACAGTTCTAATTCAGATATATGTATGTACTTAGAGCTTAAGTGAATAAACTGTTTCCTAAATTATATTTTGATATTATATGTATCCTCTATTGTATTCTTTGCATGTAACTATATGAGTTCTGATATTCCAGTCTCGAAAGAACTCACCTCATCCAATAGCTAAACCTGACTAAAATCAGGGCATAACATTGGTGGCTAGCGGTGGTTCTTGATTCGGATAGAAGAAATCATTACATTTGCAAAAATTTGAAACAATGGAGTATTGTATAACATTATATATATGGCAGTTGCACGCTCTCACGTTCCCATTCCCAAATATGATGGGGAGACATATGATATAGAAACCTACATGAACATAGCAAAGCCAGTTCTCGACTTAGCGTACAACACCGACCATGAGAAAATCGCCGTCCTCTTAACGCACTTGGGAAAAGCCGTTTCCCTTGTAGCATCACAGGTAACCCCTGATCTAACATGGGATCAATTTAGGCTCATAGTAATTGAAGCTATTAAACCATCCCTAGGTACTTTTGTCGCGCATACAAAAATCAAGGACATTAAGTACGAAGGCGATTTAGAGGCCACGTTAGCCCTCATCACCCGACAGACGAAAGAAGCGTTTCCTGATCTTACCATGGAACAGCAGCAACGACAGATCTTCGTTCAACTTGTGCAAGTGTTACCCACAGTCGTCCAAGAACATTTTGCAGTACATGACCCTGTTGGGTTCCAAACAGATTTAGTCACCATCAGGAAAATCCTCGCGGTTTACTCTAAGACAAAAACCCTAGCTGCCATTAAGAGGTTTCCCACTCATCCTCAGACTACTAACAAGCCCCGGGATCAACAAAGGTTTGCCAGAAATCCAGTAGCAACATCAAAACCAAATTATCAATCTGGACAATACCAACCAAATAGACCAAAATTTGCACCAAATCCCCTGAGGAGAGTGTACCCCCGGAATAAATCAACGGGACGTTTCCTACCACAACAGAACAACCAATACAAAGGTAGGAAACCAAACTTAGTCATCATAGATCCTTTCGATTTCCCTGCTTGTAACCATAACTGTTCAATTATGACATAAGGGATTCCTCAAAATTCAGACCGAACAACCCACGTATCTCAGCAACCGAGGAAGAATTTGAGGAAGAAGAAAGTGAAGAATATCTGGACACCGAAGAAGTAGCCCAGATAGTACCAGAGGACGAAGAAGAAGAAATGTTGGAGGAGGAAGAACCAGTTTCCCAGGATTTTTAAGACCTCCCCCGCCCACAATGGCTTCGGCGGGGGAGTCGACTATCGAGAGATCACCCCCTATATATCGCTATGCCAAGATCAAGGACATTCCAGTAAGGTTACTGATTGATACGGGTGCCGCTCGCTCGTGTCTCTTCAACTCTTTCTACCTTAACACCTTACGAGCGGCCTATGCGGTTTATTTATGTGTACCGCACAGCGGGGTGTTTTTAGCCAAAATAGGGCTGTTTACGTGATCATTTTCATGCCTAAATAAGACCCAGAACGTAAAACAAGTACCTATCCCTGAAAGGGCATAAACAGAGCTTTCGAATGACACCATAACGATCCTTGTATGATGGATAGTTTTCTTGCAATAACCGTGCAACGCGAGTGCAAAAAGCAGGTAATTCGGTACTTTCAGTACATAATTGAGTATGTAGCGAGTGAGAGAGGGAGGAGGGAGCTGAGATTTGTGTCAGTAGGTTCGCCGCGGTGGTCTGGAGCAGTCATACGCTCGCTAGTCTCCTGCCACCACTTGTCTCTCTCTCTCAGCCACATTACGTGCTGAAATTGCCACTCGAGTTATGTCGAGCGCCGCCACATAGTCCAGCTTTATTTAACTCGACTTATGTTGCTCGCCGCTAAATAAGGGTTAAACACAGGAAGAGATTTGGGGAACTTCAGGCCACAACAACAAATCTCATCAGTGCTGGGGACACCCCTCTTCAGATTCGAGGAGAAACCAGACCCCTTCACGTTACCACTCCACAAGTTCATGCCAACACCTACCACCCCTTCGTGGTGTTCTACTCAGATTGTAGACACTACGATGGCTACCTGGGTTTGGATCTACTGCAAAAACTCCAAGCACTGCGGACAAAGGTTAGTCACATTTAAAAAAAAAAAAAAAAAAAAAAAAAAAAAAAAAAAAAGACAATTCACCTCAAATCTCAGCCCCAACAAACTCCATCATCTTAGAAACTAAATTGCTCAAGGCCATCTGCTACCTTACCACCAGAAAAAAACTCAACTTCGTAAAAGTAGTCACTCCTGTCAAGCAAATTGCCACCTCAGATCTCAGCCCTAACAAACTCCATCATCTCAGAAACTGAATTGCTCAAGGCCATATGCTACCCCCCACACCCCCCCCCCCCAAAAAAAAAATCAACTTCATAAAAATAATCACTCCTGTCAAGCCTCCGAACAAAAACAGAATCCTTCTCAAAACTTAAATCAACCTTGTGTTCCATCAACCACTGTAATTAGCCCAACTATAACTAAGAAACAAATTTCCATTCCCCCTCAACACCAACAATGGGTACCGATTCATCAAATTCCTCAAGATAACATGATTCTTACCCCTACAAATAGCAACCATGGCCAAATTCGCTGCCGAATCCAGCCAGCCATAATATCCTCTCAGTTAAATTCTATATTAATTGCCAACATTTCTGACGAAACCTTAACTCTTCCAAAAGGTCTCATAATTGGGGATTTGGAAACGTTTGATGAAATTGCCTCCACTCCCGACGAAGATGACACATCCTCCATACTACCCACCATTCCCAGTACTTTAACCAAGCTTCAAAAACGACAATTGAAAAAACTACTACACAAGTTCTCGGACGTTTTTGCCAAAACACCCACCGAGATCGGGAAGACCACCATGGAAGAACATGAAATACACACCACAGGATCTCCTCTACGTCAACCGTCACGTCGGAAGAATCCTCTACAAAGGCAAGAGGAAGACAGACAGGTACAAGAAATGCTGGACGCCGGAATTGCCACGCCCTCCGTCAGCCTTTGGTCCTCTCCAGTAGTATTAGTGAAGAAGAAAGATGGATCAACCAGGTTCTGCGTGGATTACCGACACTTAACACCTTACGAGCGGCCTATGCGGTTTATTTATGTGTACCGCACAGCGGCGTGTTTTTAGCCAAAATAGGGCTGTTTACGTGATCATTTTCATGCCTAAATAAGACCCAGAACGTAAAACAAGTACCTATCCCTGAAAGGGCATAAACAGAGCTTTCGAATGACACCATAACGATCCTTGTATGATGGATAGTTTTCTTGCAATAACCGTGCAACGCGAGTGCAAAAAGCAGGTAATTCGGTACTTTCAGTACATAATTGAGTATGTAGCGAGTGAGAGAGGGAGGAGGGAGCTGAGATTTGTGTCAGTAGGTTCGCCGCGGTGGTCTGGAGCAGTCATACGCTCGCTAGTCTCCTGCCACCACTTGTCTCTCTCTCTCAGCCACATTACGTGCTGAAATTGCCACTCGAGTTATGTCGAGCGCCGCCACATAGTCCAGCTTTATTTAACTCGACTTATGTTGCTCGCCGCTAATTAAGGGTTAAATGATGCCACGATAAAAGATGCAACACCGTTACCTCGTATTGATGATGTTTTAGATTAATTACATGGCTCCCAGTGGTTCACCACCTTGGATCTGCAAGCTGGTTACTGGCAAGTTCCTATTAAAGCTGAACATCAACAATAAACAGCTTTTTCAACCAGCGGAGGACATCTATACGAGTTCAACGTGTTACCTTTTGGATTGTGTAATGATCCAGCCACGTTCTCTCGTCTGATGGAATCCGTATTGAGAGGATTGACTTGGGAAACTTGCCTGACTTACCTAGATGATGTGATTGTATACTAAAAAACTTGGCCTGAACATCTCCAACGACTAAGACAAGTACTGCAATGCATCAGAGAAGCAGGATTGAAACTCAAGCCCTCGAAATGCGAAATTGCCAGAAATTCGGTGGGCTTCCTGGGCCACGTTATATCGGAAAAAGGTATCTCTCCCGATCTAAAGAAATTGTCAGCAATCAAAGAACAACATCCACCTACAACAGTAAAAGGAGTAAGATCATTCCTAGGATTAGCCACATACTACAGGCGGTTCGTACCTAATTTTGCAGCTATCGCCAGGCCACTTCACCAACTTACGCATAAAGACACAACATTTGTATGGACAGCTGAGAGAGATGCAGCATTTGAAAATTTAAAACAACAACTGGTGGAAGCTCCTACAGTCTCGTTTCCAGATTACCGACAACCTTTTCGGCTCTATACCGATGTCTCTCTTTATGCCATTGGAGCAGTATTAGCTCAAGTGCAAGACGGTACCGAACATGTCATCGCATATGCCAGCTCAACCTTGAATACTGCCCAACAAAATTATGCAGCCACGATAAGGGAGTATCTAGGTATTATCTGGGCTCTTAACCATTTTCGTTCGTTTGTTTTATAAGCTAAATTAGATATCATAACCGATCATCAGTCTCTACAATGGCTAAGAAAATGCGAAACGAGCTCAGCCTTGTTAGTTCGTTGGAGAGAAACACTGGAAGAATATGATATCGTCATTCATTACAGACCTGGTAAACTACATACGAACGCCGACGCTTTATCACGCCTTACAGTTCCAGATAACATATCAAACCATCTCGCTGCTGTTCACAACTCTAACCCTGCCATCATCAACGAATCTCTGACAACTAAAGATCTGGAACCCACCTTACTATAATCTTGGGAGAGGAAAAGTAAACCTAAGTGGATTCCTAAGTACGTTTTCCAGAAATTTAGTCGATGGGGAGATTAGCTTACCACTGAATCGGGTCATGTAGTTCTAGAACCCCATCTAGCCGTAAATTACATGATCTCGATTCACAAAGGAAATGGGATTCACTTGAGACAAAAGAAAATGCTAAAAATCTTGAAAGATCAATACTGGACAGTAAATCCTTCCGGTATTGCAAAACAGGTGACCGAAACATGCAAGCCCTGTGCTTTAGGGAAGGAACGTTGCAAAACCCCAGGACCAGCAGGAACCATCTCTGCAAACAAACCATGGCAGACATTGTCACTAGATGTAATGGGTCCGTTTCCTGCCAGTCAAGGCAAACGGTTCATAGTCAAGTTTGTCGATATCTACTCCAAGTTTTTGATAGCCTGCCCAACGAAAGATCACAGTGCCCTAACCATAGCCAACTTACTAGCCACAGAAGTTTTCCCAAATTTTGGTTTACCAATATCACTACTGTCCGACAATGCTCCTGAGTTCAAAGGACAGGTATGGGAAGCTTTTACTGAGAAATGCGGCATACGCATCAAACACTCTTCACCCTACTGGCCTCAAGGTAATGCAATTTGCGAGCGGAGTCATCGCACCATTAATAATCAGTTAAGAACAAGAATGATTGCTTTAAATACCTCTGACTGGTCAGCACAGGTGAAGATGATTCAGTGGGGAATGAACACCTGTCCCGGGGAAGACGGAATTTCCCCGCATGAAAGAGTTTATGGCGTCGCCCAGCTCGTACTACCTTTTCATCACCTTGCTCAACCCTCCACCTCCCAACTTACTGTTGACCCTCTGCAACACTTGAAGAACACCCTCCATACAGCTCAAGTCTGTGAAGACGTAAAACAAGACACTATAAATCCACAAAATCCGTTCGCCATAGGAGATAATATAATGGTAGCCAAACTACCAATAGTCAATAAGTTAGGTCCTAGATAATTATGTAGGGCCATATAAGATCTCAAAAATCCCAAACCCCTATCAAGTAATCATAAACTATCACAGGGAAACCAGAGCCTATCGGAACAGGTTCGTCAGAATATATCATCCTTTGCAACCAGCAGGTGATTCGCCTATAACCAATGATGTTTTGCCACAAACAGAGACCCCCGTATCAACTCCTCCTCAACTGCAACCTGTCACAGTACCACAAATTAAAAACCCTGTCACATGTTAAGCCAAATCTAACCCCACCACAAGTAACACCAGTAACCAACAACAAAAGATCACACTTCATTACACACCGAGAACACCCCAGCCTCTATCCTGTTCCCCGCAAACAACTCCAAAACCGCAACAAACAGAAAATGACAACATGACACAGACCATCGCTAAGAAACCTCCAGTCTCATCACAGTACAAACTTCGTCCTAGAATGAAAACAAAAACCACCCTTTCTTTTCCTTTAACCACACAGGAATCTTCTCACCACAAACATCAACCTACTCTCACTAAACATCCTCATCACAAACAATTTCCTACCTCATCAACATCTCCATCTAACTCACCTCCTCATAAAAAAATACTTCTACATTCTTCTCCCTCAACCTCACCACCTGGCTCGACTTCCAACTCTCGAAATTCTAAATCCACCTTAGTTTCTCCATCATCTTCCTCACATTCTGAACTTCTTCCACAACCACTAACATCAAGAAAACCTACTCAGCTAATTCACCTACCTTCTTCCAAGACCAAGACATCCATGCCTAAAGACATATCCAAAGCCTATATCTTCAAGACCACCTCCACTCTCTCAATCTAAACAAACATCATCTAACCCTCCAACCTCTACACAACAAGTTTTTACCCCTCACATTCAACCTCGATTAGCCCCTCCTGTGCTCTCACCTTTTCCATATACTGTTACACATAAAAGTTTCTTAACAACAGCTAAAACTGTTCTAACTCTTCTCTAAAAACTAGTAAGAAATCCTCTTCTGCTCCCACCACTCCAAATCCTCGACTAGCATCAGCTAAATCCTCCCCTAACCTGTTTGGAAACTAGTAAAAAGTCATCTTCTGCACCAAACACACCCAACCCTCAACCACCACCCTCACGTTTCTTGTCGTCACCAGAATCAAGTCCCGAACCTCCGATCAGGTCAAATTATCACACTCGGATGGGTCGTCTAGTAAAACGCCCCAGTCGACTCACACCTATTCTATTTGCAAAATCTGCAGCTTTTCCTCATCTTTCTCCACATGTAAAAACAAAACACATAACACACCCGACCACTTCTAAAACACTAAGAATATCCTCCTTAACAAACACAAATTCAGCCATCACACACGCCTTGAAGGACAGAGAGTTAATCCCTGGTACTTTTACGTCCGCAAGTGGTATTAACTACCCGTGGGTCACTACCAAGGTCATCACTTACTCACCTCATGAAGACGACACAACAGCTATCTTCTCCAGCCACCCCCACAGTTCTGACAGCCGCCCTTGCACTCCTGTGCTGCCCAGCATGACGTCCTCCACACCTTTTGTAAAGAGCGTAAAATGGTCTGCCAACCAGAAGAAATTCTACAGGATACGGTATGTCGAAGAAGCCATTACAGCTTCGATTATCGAGGATAACATCTCCACATTAACTGTCACGATCGATCCCATCAAGACTCCAGATCAACATTCCCTAGACTGGTGGGACTACTTACATTCTCTCTCCATATCCCGGCAACACAGAAATTCGATCACCTACACACTTGAGGCACAAGGACATGCCTACAATGATGAAGAGGGAAGTAAGATACCGAGAAAAAGAGAAGACACCCTTCAAAAGTAGAGGAAAATTAGAAAGGAGAATGTACAAAGCAGCAACAGGAACACAAGTCAACATGAAATCAAGTCCGCTCCACGGCCAAAGGAATCAACAGCAAGGGGAGCCGGGGTTGCAACCATTAGGTTAGAAGGTCCTCATATCCTACACCAGGAAAGGAGATTCCACATAAACATTATCCTAAATCATCTATGTCTGTAGATTAGACCAAAACAAGTTAGAATAAATGATTGTTAGTTATTAAGATGTACAAATGTAATATTAAGTTTATACTGCATGTAACAAGACGATTGTCTTCAAATACTCATACATTACATTATCAATTCTATTATAATATACTGTATGTCAATAATCTTATGTTTATAATACTAAATAATACAACCAATTATGCTATGAGATTTCATGTTTTAACTTAACTATGCACAAATAATACGATATTAAATAGATAAACTCTTTTAGTTATTTTTCTCAGCAACATATACTCACATGCCTTATTCTTACTAAGCTGTTCTACTTATAAACAAACCACATTACCTTCCTTCATGTAATTAAACTTTCCTAAGTATACTTCTGTATTCTTTTCATCGTGTGCATCGAGCTCTTCAAGTTAGCATATGTCAACATATGCCGCCAGAAATACCAGCCTATACTCGCCAGGACTACCAACCTGTCAGAATCATTACTCGCGTATATATACAATTTATGGTATAAGTAAACATCTCTATTACCTCTGTCTAAGATATTAAGATAGCACTTGTTAAAGTACTATCACACATAAAATCATAAGTCTAATAGATTACTCTTGTAGATTGGATACCCTGATGCGCATGGCAACCTTCACTTTTTATTTGCTCCCTTTCACTTGGGTTTTTTCCAACTGATGCCCCTTTCCCACTGGTGAGACAAGTCACGATTTTCCTCGCCGAAACCAATAAATTGGCACATTCGTGACATGTCTCAACACCTCTCATGAAAAATCGTTTGACTCTCAAGGCCTCTCAAGGCCTCGCAAGGGCCCTCGCGGGGTCGTCGCAAATGTTCGCACAGTTCAAAATTTTGGACGAGGACTCACGATGATTGGTTACCCTCGCAAGCATCGTCGAGCATCGCCGAAGGGTTTCTGCGATCATCTGCGACATCGGCAAGACATCGCGGAGTTTGTCGCACGAAAACAATCGTTGAAATGTTCCAAAACGTTGCACGACGGATCGCCGATGCTCTCGGATGTTCCGAGAACATCGACGATCATCGGCGATTTCCTAGTCGATAAGTCGTCGACGTGCGCAGAAGTACTCGCAGAGAGTATACCCGCCAGGGGTATACTCACCACGAGGCATGCGAAGGGCCTTGCGACGTCGCGGAATGCTCAAGACACACCTGCCGAGGCCAAAGAGCAACTTCGGAGAGGTGGGTAAATTTTGTTTATTAGGCCTATAGTGAGATATCTTTCACCTACGGTGAAATTTCACATATTGTTATATTTGTTGTTGTTGTTGATGAAATCTTATAGAATAACCTTTCCTCTTGCCGTTCATGAAAACAAAACAATATAAAAAACAATTATTATGGGTGAAAACCGACTGAGAGTTAGGGCAAATACGGGCGGACTGATGATATGCCTTCACCTACGGTGAAATTCCACATATTGTTAGTTTTGTTGTTGTTGTTGATGAAATCTTATAGAATAACCTTTCCTCTTGCCGTTCATGAAAACAAAAAATATAAAAAGCAGTTATTATTGGTGAAAACAGACAGAGTTAATATTTTGCTGCGGAATGGATTCTATAAGAGCGAAAAACTATCGTAATAGATTCATTTCTATAAAATCCAATAATGATGATAGAATAATCTAAACACCGCCATCATGTTCAGCGGACATATATATATATATTTTTTTGAGAGTAAGCTAAATTTGTACATTTTTCGATAGAAAAATGTCTCCGGCGAAGCCGGATTTCTCCATACAATGCTGGCTCCCTATCGCTCGCCAGGAAGAAATCGACACCTGGATGGGGATAAACGTCTTAAAACAGTAGGCTGAACGGGGCCGAACGGATACAAGGCAAAGAGAGAGGGAGAGAAATAGAAAACAAATAAAAAAAACGAGGAGAGAGGGAGAGAAAGAGAAAACAACAAACAGCAGGTGGGCTCAATGTTTGCTTTACGGCTTAACAATTGAGCCCACCTCGCTTTTTTTAGTTTACTTTTTTTCTCTCTCTCTCTCCTCGTTTTTTTTTTTTTCTATTTCTCTCCCTCTCTCTTTGCCTTGTATCCGTTCGGCCCCGTTCAGCATACTGTTTTAAGACGTTTACCCCCATCCAGGTTTCAATATTTTCCTGGTGAGCGGTAGTGAGCCAACATATATATTTTTTGTTTTGAGAGCAAGCTAAATTTGTACATTATTTGATAGAAAAATGTTTTGCCAACCTCCAAATTAAGGGGAGATGGGTCGTTTTTCTGGTCCCCTTTCTTCCTCATGGTTAACCCCATTAGTTTTCATATTTTATGACGTTCGGCCCATTAGTTTGGCGTGATATGCTAATTCCACTCTGCAATTAGCAAATTCACGTTACATTCGTTACATTCGCTCAGCTGCGCACACCTCGCCGATCTCGCCGACGTATGTGCGATGCCAACGCCGATGTTCAACGATGAATCGTTCATTCATCGCAAGAATTTGTGCCTTAAAAAAATACTCTTATCACCTCGCCGAAGTAAACGCCGAACCATCGCTTGGATCGCCGCCGAAGACGTCGCAGAACATACGGCGAGTATTCTTTCATCCTCGCATGATCTCGCAAGAGATTTTTGAAAACATCGCTCACTTCCCCGATAACGTCGCCGATGTCGGCGATTGCGTCGCCAACATCGGCGACATCTTCGCCGAGTATAATTTGTCATCTGTTTGAAACGGTCAAAATCGTGAACGTCACACGTATTTTCTTGCGAATTTGTCAAAAAGAAGTCATCGGCGACGAAAATCGTGAGTTGTCTCACCAGTGGGAAAGGGGCATAAGAGTTTAAAGCTCAGAAACTCCAAACCTTGAACAAAAGTGATGTTATCTCGAGAACCTCATGACCCTGCCTTTTGATATTACCCTTAAATAAGCCTAGATTAAAAACCTTGTTATATCAAATATTATTTTTGCGTAAGACTCACTTATCATTGAGTTTTTGATTAAAGTAAAATAAGTTGACCTCACCCCAGAGCCAGAAGGACTCTCTAGCCTAACAGAGAGTGTGCGCTAGCACCCTTGTTCTCCTCAAAGGAGGAATGGGCACCCCTCAGTAATCGTCAACACTATGCCAAGAAAATCTGAGAGGAGTAAGCAATTTTGAGGCTTCTTATAACTGGCATACCATGTAAGAAGCCTCAAGATTACCCTCCCACTCAGTTGGATAGATGGCATACCGAACATCTACTTGTCTGAAGAGTTAAAAATCCTATTAAGGGATGTTGTTAATTGTGGCATACCATCAGTTCACATCCACGCCACTAATGGGCTGTATCTTCAGTGGTAAAAGTTGAAGTTGTCAGGCATACTTTATTTTTTATTTTATTTATTTTATTTGAAACATTTATACTGGGTAAAACGAATTACAAAAATGTATTCTCACTTGGTGACCAGTTAAAAAACAAAAACAAATTCTATGATACAATAAAAGTTCATACTTTGGCTAACACTCTCACATAAAACTACATACAGGATAGTTACTTATTTAAAATATATTCTCTAGCACTTTGTTTAAAATTAGATACACTACATGACGACTTTACACTTGGTGGTAAGCTATTATATAATTTTGGTCCTATATACTGGAATGATTCTTTTAATTTTTCTACTCTTGGTGTAGGAACATAAAGGAGTACAAAGGAGTACAAAGGAAATCAAGCAACAACAGATCTAGTGACCCTTCTAGGTTGCTTGTCCTCCAAAACACTGAGGATCAAGTGTCCAAACAGTGGTTTAGAGTGGGTAAGGGAACATTGGAAAGGGAACTACTGCCCTGGAACTAATGTCCGTGGCAGGATTAGGAAGTTAGTAGGGGACAGATGGGTTAGTAACTGAGGGGGGGGATAAAATAAAGTTATTCATTTACAAACGCAATCAGTCGCGGGTTTGATGCGAGATATTTGTCTAGGCGGAGTTTAAATGAATCAACGGTGATGCAGTCTATAACGTTTCGGAGAAGCCCATTCCACAAGTTGACAACTCGATCGAAGAAGAAATTCTTAGATTCGTGTGAGTTAAAAGATTTACCAATAATTTTGCAACCGTTTCCCCGCGTGTAATTAGATTGGTCGATAGTGAAGTACTTACTACAGTTCATATTGTCGATGCCTTTGATGATTTTGAACACTTGAATTAAGTCACCTCTTAATCTGCGCTGGGTTAAAGGAAATAGATTTAATTCTCTAAGACGCTCTTCGTATGGTTTGTTCTTTAGGCTAGGTATCATTTTGGTAACTCTACGTTGAACTCGTTCTAGCTTGTTTATATCTTTTTGGTAATAAGGGCACCAGGATTGAACGCAGTATTCCAGAAGAGGGCGGACTAAGGAATTGTAAAGGGTTAGGATAACTTCTTTGGATTTATGCTCAAATGACCTGCCTATAAAGCCAATTATTTTGTTTGCCTTCTTAACAACTTCTGAACATTGTTGACTCGGTTTTAGGTTACTCGATATTGTTACTCCCAGATCGGTTTCTCTGTTTACATTCTTAAGCTGAGTGCCATTCATCGAATAGTTTGCTTTCTCATTTAGGTATCCGATATGTAGTACTTTATATTTATCCGCATTGAAACTCATTTGCCAAATTTGGGCCCAACATGACAATTTATCTAGATTGTGTTGCATATCGTCAACTTGTTCTTTTGAGAGTACGCTATTTGCAATTTTTGCATCGTCAGCAAATTTTGAGATTGTACAGGTGAGACCCTCATCTATGTCGTTGATGTAAATTAGAAAGAGAATTGGTCCTAGTACCAATCCCTGGGGTACCCCGCTACTTACATTGGTCCATTTAGATGCCTTACCGTTTTTTTTTTTTTTTTTTTTTTTTTAAGAGACAATGAATGGAGGAAGGAAAAACACAGATAAAACAAAAAGGTCCATGTGCCTAAAGGCATCCTCCATTCATAAAATGTTTGTAACAACTGGATTTAAACATTTGTTGATTGTAAGTTTGTGGAAAGCAATTCGAGGGAAGTGAATTCCAAAGAGTAGTAGCTCTGGGGATAAATGAATTCTGATAAGCAGAAGTTCTGCATTGTGGAGGAGAAAGTGTAAATTCATGGGCGCTCTCAGCTGCCCTAGTTCTACGGGGAAAGATGTGGAGAGGCGGCACAATTGAAGCAAGTTCCTCGGAACAATTGCTGTGAAAATATCTGTAGAATAATGCAAGGGATGCAACGTTTCTTCGTATGGCTAATGTAGGAAGGTCCTGTGTGATTGCAGGGTTATTGATTAATCTAATAGCTTTATTTTGAATTTTGTCCAACTGCCTCAATGCAACCACTCCACTTCCACCCCACAGAGGTGAACAGTAATCCATCTGAGAGCGCACATGACTTTTATATATTACGGCCAACTGCTCGTCAGTGAAGAATTCTCGAACTCTGTACAGGAGTCCCAGTTTTTTAGAGGCATTCTTAGCAATGCTTCTAACATAATGTGTCCAGCTCAAGTTAGTAGTTAATGTTACACCGAGAATGTCAATACTAGGGGAAGTGGGAATATTTACATCATTAAAAAATATATGGGAGTCAGTGAGATTCTGTCGGTTAGAAAATTGAATGTACTTGGTTTTCTGTGCATTAAAGGAAACTAGATTCTCTTGTCCCCATTCATTAATTCTAGAAAGGTCCTGGTTCAGAGAAATTGCAGTGTTTATTTTTGAATTTATAAGATCGGGTTGGGTGAAAGAATTGGTAAATGTGAAGGAACTGTGGAGTGTTGAGTCATCTGCGTAGGAATGTATTGGATTATGAGTGGTAGATATGAGATCATTGATATGAATGAGGAACAGAGTTGGGGCCAAAACTGATCCCTGGGAACACCAGCATTTATTGAGTGAAATTGAGAATAAAGGCCATCTACCATTACACGTATTTTTCTGTTATGAAGATAAGAAGAAATTAGTGGAACTAATGATGCAAGGCCGTAGTGTGACATCTTCGACAATAAGGATTGATGCCAGACTCTATCAAATGCCTTTGATATATCCAGTGCTATTGTATGTGTTTCACCATGTTGGTCTGTAGCTTGGTTGATTTGATGCGTAAGAAGGCAAAGAATGTCTGCAGTTGATCGACATCGTCTAAAACCATATTGCCTATCACTGATTAATTTATTATTCTCCAGATGCTTAATTATGTGATTATTTAATATAATTTCAAAAACTTTGCCAAGAGTGGAAGTTATAGCTATTGGTCTGTAGTTTGATGGATCTGAAGAGGCACCTTTTTTATGACTACTCTTTGCTTTCTGTCGCTAAGCCAATTTTCTATCCATTTCAACACACCGTCTTGTATTCCATGCGCTTTTAGTTTTAGCAGTAAACGTTTGTGGGGGAACTTTGTCAAAGGCCTTTTGAAAATCAAGGTATATAATATCTACAGCTTTTCTCTCATCGTAGAGGTTGAGGATATCGTGGAAGAAGTCTAAGAGGTTTGTTAAACAGGAACGTTTTTTACGAAAGCCGTGTTGAGTATCTTTAAGTATGTTATTTTCCTCAAAATGATTTACGAGTCTGTCTCGTATGACCGTTTCTAGCATTTTACATACAACTGAGGTTAAGCTAATTGGACGATAGTTACTGGGTAGGGATTTGCTGCCTTTTTTGAATATCGGTGTTACGTTGGCTAGCTTCCACTGATCAGGCATAGTTCCAGACTGCAAGGATATAGTAATGTCAGTGGTTTGGAGAGCTCATCCTTAGCTTCCTATAGAACTCTAGACGAGATTGTATCAGGTCCAGGCGTTTTATTTACCTTGAGTTTATCTAAACAATTCAATACTTCTCTCTCTCTAACGGTGATATTGCTTAGAACATCCGAATTATCAATCTGAATCGGCGATGGTGTAGGGATATCACTGAGGTCTTCTGTTGTAAAAACTGATGCAAAGAAGGTATTGAGGGCATTACTCATTTGTACTTCGTCTTTGGTGTACTCTCCATTTTCATCGACTAACGGTCCAACAGTTTTCTTTCTAATATAACTATAGAATTCTTTCGGGTTTGTTTTACTTTGATTTGCAATATGTAACTCTAAGGTCTTTTTACTTTGCTTAATTAACTTTTTGGCTTTGCGTCGTAGCTCTACAAATTTCACCCGTTCTTCGTCATTTTGTGAGGATTTTAATCTATCATTAGCAATTTTTTTAGCAAGCAGGCAGTTTGAAATATCTTTATTCCACCATTTGGGCTTATTATTATGGCCTGGACGCCGTATTTTCGATGGTATGCAGTCTTGCACTGCTTTTAGGTAAGTGGTTTCGAATAACTTCCAAGGTGTATTTATGTTGTTATTGTTAATTAAAAAGCTCCAGTCAGTTTCTTTAAACATAGCTCTAAGTTTATGGAAGTTTGCTTTCTTGAAATTAGGGACTTTTTCGATGCTACTATTTGGTTCGTTACTAGTAAACTTTAAAGTGAAAGTTATCGTACGATGGTCGCTGTTACTGAATTCATCACCAACATTCAAATTCTCTATTAATTCTTCTTTTGTTGCAAGTACAATGTCAAGAACATTATTACCACGGGTCGGTGTTCGAACAAATTGATAAAGCGAACTCTCTTGCAAGTTCGTATACAAGTCATGTCCGGAGTGTGAAGTAAGAGTATCGCCCCACTTGGTCACAGGTAAATTAAAGTCGCCAAAAATTACGGTATCTTGTGAGTTACTTACATCTGCAATTTGTTCGTAAATTTCTCGGTCAGTTTGCACTGATTGACCTGGAGGTCTGTATATTAATGCAAGTATTATTTTTGTACCTTTATTATTCTTTATTAGCACAAAAGATGCGTCGACGTTCACAATTTGAGGTTTTGACAAGAGGGTAGGGTTAAGACTTTCTTTGATATAAAGTAAAACGCCACCTCCATTTCGATTTATTCGGCTTTTCTCAAACATTACATAACCGGGAAGTGAATACTCTGCTAAAAAGTCTCTATCTTCTGTATTGAGCCACGATTCTGTTATGCCAATCACATCATAATTTTCTGTAAACACTAGCTCCTCTAAATCTGAAAATTTATTGCGTATGCTATATGCTACGAGCGTTTGCATAGAAAACCTTTAAATTTGTTATTTTAGAACTCACGGAACGCTCTTTAATAATATTTTTGGTTCTTGTCGGATCTACATTTATGTTCATGGCTGTCCTCGGTCCTCGCTGTCTTCGGTCGTTATCGCTGGTGGTCCTCGGTTGCCTCTGTTTTTTTCTTGGCGTTGGATGATTTATGTCACTGCTGCTTCTTCTCGGATGGCGTTTTTTGATCCATGGCTGCGGACTGCTTCGTGTAGGAGACGACCCATGCGTGCTGAACCCACAGGGTTTAGATGAGTGCCATCCTTGCGGAACAGAGTAGGCTGGTTGTAGAAGTTGTCCCAGAGGTTGATGAATTCAACTTCTTCCCTCAGACACAAATATTTTAGTCGGCTATTTGTGCTGAAGGCCTTGTCGTAGAATTTGTCAGGTGCGTCGATCTTGGGGAGAATGCCTGAGATGATGATATTCCTTGACTTGTTTTTGTAGTGCTGGATCATCGTGCGATATTTCTCCATCAACTCTTCGGATCTGGTGCGCATCACGTCATTTGAACCAGCATGGATGACAAAAAGGGTATTTTCATTTGCATCCTTTGTGGTATCTTCGAAGGCTTCCACAATGTCGTCTAGTCCAGCTCCTGGGATGCAAAATCTTTTTCGTTGACTTGGGACTCTATCGCAGAACTCTTCGACCTGTCCTCGTAGGATGGAATCCCCAACGAGCCTGGTCTCTTCTGGTTCGTCTTCCATCTCTACCAATATCTCAAATCTGTTTGACATTGTGACTGGTAGATGAGACCTTTTCTGCGTTGGCCGTGCACCGTTCCTCACTGGTGTAAATCCGGAAACCTGTGGTGGCGGGACTCTACGTACAGGTCGGGGAGAGGAGTGGTTAGAACGGGGGCGAGGGGTTGGTACTGTTCATGCTAGCAGGCTTCTTGCACGAGGAGTGGGGGAGAGACTAAGGTGAACAGGGCGGCTGTCCTGGTTTGATGTCGGCTCAGGTTCGTCAGAAGCATCTGCTGCAGTGTCTACTGCAGGTGTTGGATTGTTGGCAGATGACGTTGGGGCGGTGGTGGATGCTGGAGTTGAAACAATTGGAGTTAGTGATACTCCAATGTTGAGTGTTACAAACTCTTGGAGTGATTCCAGCTTCCTGGTGAGGGTGTTGATCTTGTTGTGGGCTTCATCCAATTTTGCTGTCAAATCCTCTCGTTGCTGGCAGAGTCGGCAGACTTGTGGATCGGCAGGAGCAAACATGGAAGCACCAAACCTACCGGTGCAGTTCGTACAGGCACGAGGCATGGTGACGATCACTTTCTTCAGATCACTTCACTCACTTAACCCTTATTTAGCGGGGTCGGACTTAAGTCCGATACGAGAAAATTGGACTAAATGGCGGGGTCGGACTTAAGTCCGTGGGCGTATTTCCACCCTAATTTTGGTGGAAAGCGAAACTTGGTGGTCAGGCGGTGTACTACAAGGGCCCACCCACACATCCCCACTGCGTGACCGTGACTAAGTGACCCTCAAGCAGCCATAATGGAAGGTCAAGATTTGCCAGTGTTCGATTCGGTGGCCGCCAATCCCTAGTGCGTCGCGCCACCCTACTAACCACGCCCGGCTCACCACCCAGAAACTAGATATCATGCTGAATTCTTCAGAACTTTCTAATAAGCTGTTGGATGAAACCGTCGAAGGTCTGGGTGAGAGTTTTGGTAGTGTGGATGACTCGGAAGACGAAAATAACCCGATCATAGGCTTTCACCCCAAGCATAATTTGCGTGGGGTGGATGTTGTGGTTGATATTGGACAGACCCTTGAGCAAATTGGAGACGTTCCTGACGAAGAACATACTGGTGTGGGTGTTGGTAAGTACAATTTATATTTTATAATTGCTTGAAAATGTGATTGCAAGCATTTTATCACCTTACGAGCGGCTGGTGGAGTATATTTCACTGTGCCGCTCAGCGGGGTTTTTTTTTAACCCTAAATGGGGTTGTTCCGTGCTCTTTTTCATGCATAAACAAGACCTAGAGCGTAATACAAGTATGTATCCTGAAAGTGCGTAAATTGAGCTTTCCAATGACACCCGAACCATCCTTTTACGATCACTGGTTGTCTTTCAACGATCGTAAAACACGAGTGCAAAAACCCTAAAATACGGTAATTTCCTTATAGAATTCCCTGTGTGGCGAGCGGTCTTGAGGTAATTTATGCTCCTAATCACCGCTCCGCTCTCTCTCAGAGCACATTACGTCCTCAAAATTGCACTCTACAAGAAATTTCCTTTGCATTTATAGCGTATTATTTGCAGGCGTTCTGTAAATTTCTTACGATAATACAAACAACCAAAGATTGAATATTTGTGCTTGGCATTATATGATTGTGGAGAACAGATGTAGGCCTACCGTATATATTATGTTTTCATATATTATGATATATGTGTAACATTTTTATATTATCACTACTCTCTCTCTCTCTCTCTCTCTGTCTCACTCTCTTTGTTTGTACTCCTTTGTACTCTCTTTGTCTGATGTAGGCCAGGGCACGCCCCTAACTAATCTCTTCCCTCCCAGGGGAAATCACACCTAGCAGATGTTTTTGACCTCCCCTCTCTCTCTGTCTGTCTTCCTCTCTGGGTCTACCTATACTGCATGTGACATTGAAATTGCTTGAGAGTTTGATTGCAAGCATTTTATAGCGTATTATTTGCAGGCGTTCGGTAAATTTCTCACGATAACCAGGGTGTATGGTACATTTCTCACGATAATACAAGCCACAACGAAGCTTGGCGAAGATTGTGGTCTACAATATACCTTTTTATAATTGCATGTGACCTTGTAATTGCTTGAAAGTTTGATTGCAAGCATTTTATAGCGTATTATTTTCAGGCGTTCAATAAATTTGATAAATATATCAAAATAAGTCCTGTGGGACTATGAAATAGCTATTATTGGACAAGGACAATATTTTGTTCATCCCTCCACTGGAACATCAACAACAATGTCAACAACGTATCGCCGTCGGCAATCGTAAGATTCAGAGTCGTAAAGATTCCAGGACGAGCTCAATAGAAAATGAATGAATGAAATGAATGAGTGTGCAGTACTGCCAATACGTATAGCGACTTCCGCTAGATCTAGAGACCTTTACTTCGATCTAGCAGCAATGACTTACACTAGCGGTTTTGTTTTGAAATTTCAGAACAATTTCGAAGTGATATTATATGGATTTTGCCAATTCATATTTCTAGTGGTATTTATCATGTCTTACATCTAACAATATATGCTAGCGGATTTCATTTCAATTGGTAACCCTCCCGCTCTAGTCGGCTCCAAGAAAATCGATAATGGTGGCACTTTAGTAAACAGGTGATAAACAAAACCGCATGCGGATCGGTTTGGTGTATCGGTATTATGGTAAGTTGGCTACCTACTATTGTTTATACGATATAGTAAGTAATGATAAGTAAATTATTATATATTATATAAAACAAAAACAAAATTCCTGCAAAGCAAGCGAAACAGAGAGAGAGAGAGAATGCAGAAACTGAACTGAAGAAAGAGTGAAAAAGATATAATAATACAGAAATATTACAAGCAAATAAATGAAATAGAGGGATTAGTTAGAGAAAATAATAATGAGAAATACATAATACGGATGAGGAAGAGGGAAAGCGAGCGAGCCAGAGAGAGAGAGAGAGAGAGAGAGAGGAAGAGTGAGAGAGATTAGAGAAAATAGAGAGATTGCAAGCATTTTATAGCGTATTATTTGCAGGCGTTCAGTAAATTTCTTACGGTAATACAAACAACCAAACAACGAAAGATTGAATATTTGTGCTGCACATCCCTCATACGAAATACCATTCCCACCGTATAGAGAGAATACAGAAACTGAACTGAAGACAGAGTGAAAAAGATATAATAATACAGAAATATTACAAGCAAATAAATGAAATAGAGGGATTAGTTAGAGAAAATAATAATGAGAAATACATAATACGGATGAGGAAGAGAGAAAGGGAGCACAAGAGAGGGAAAGCGAGCGAGCCAGAGAGACAGACAGACAGGAGAAGTGAGAGAGATTAGAGAAAATAATAATGAGAATTACATATAAGGATGAGGAAGAGAGAGAGAGACAGAGCGCGCGAGAGAGGGAAAGCGAGCAAGCCAGAGAGAGAGAGAAAGAGAAACAGACAGACAGACAGGAGAGAGAGAGAGAGAGAGAGAGAATACAGAAATAAGGAGAAATAAGAGAAAAATAAGACCGATTACCGAAGGAATACTAGACATGCTAGAGGCCGAAGTCAGGCCAAAGCGAACGCAACCGAATGCGCCTGGGAAATAGACCAAAAAGTACCTCCTCTTCCTCACCTCTTCCCACCCTCCACACTCATTCATAACATCCATTCATAGACTTATATGGGGAGACGAAGAGTTGCTCTTTCCAAAAATGATCGTTTCGTTCGCATTGGAGCCATAGTAATGGCGCTAGGGCGAGTGAAATTGAGCGAATATTTCGGGATTATGCCCGCTGAGCGGTACAGTGTAAAATACCTGACCACCCGCTAAATAAGGGTTAAAAACACTTAACTCACTTTAAAAACACTAAACTCACTTTAAAAACACTTCACTCCCTTCACTTACTTAAATAGGCCTAACCGAAAACAAAAATGTTGAAATACACACAAATAGGTTATCAGCGGTGATAGCCTAACCGAAAATTAAAACAAAACAAAATTAAATTTGAATACGCAGTGATAGCCGAACCGATTTTTGTTTATGTTTATTTAAACAGAAATAGGCCACCAGGGGTTATAGCCTATCCTAACCGAAAACAAAAATTATGAAATACCGGTACGCAGAAATAGGCCACCAGCGGTGATAGCCTAACTGAAAATTTAAAAATTGAAGTACGCTGAAATAGGCCACCAGGGATGATAGCCTAGACTAACCGAAAACAAAAATAACCGAAAACAAAAATGATGAATTACCGGTACGCAGAAATAGGCCACCAGGGGTGATAGCCTAGACTTACCGAAAACAAAAATAACCGAAAAAAAAAATTATGAAATACCGGTACGCAGAAATAGGCCACCAGCGGTGATAGCCTAGACTAACCGAAAACAAAAATAACCGAAAACAAAAATTATGAAATACCGGTACGCAGAAATAGGCCACCAGGGGTGATAGCCTAGACTAACCAAAAACAAAAATAACCGAAAACAAAAATTATGAAATACCGGTACGCAGAAATAGGCCACCAGGGGTGATAGCCTAGACTAACCGAAAACAAAAATAACCGAAAACAAAAATTATGCAATACCGGTACGCAGAAATAGGCCACCAGCGGTGATAGCCTAACTGAAAATTTAAAAATTGAAGTACCGTACGCAGAAATAGGCCACCAGGGATGATAGCCTAGACTAACCGAAAACAAAAATAACCAAAAACAAAAAAGTATGAAATATGCAGAAGTAGGCTACCAGGTGTGATAACCTACCTAAAAAAGCAAAACAAATATATATATATATATAATAGAATATGTAACTAAATATACAATTCACCAAATAGAGATTATATAAAAATAAAGTGTAACTGCACACAAGGGGTTAATATACTGTATCAACAGATGGCGCTGGTGTTAGTGTAGGCTAGTCAAGCAGGATTATATTTAGATAAACAAAGTTATCAGTCAAAGGTTACTACAAGATCATGCAAGCAACAACTAAAATTACAGATATATATAGGTACAGTAGGATACTGAATACGATAACTACTAGAGTTAATAAGAAAATACAAAGCTAGGTCGATTAGAGGTGCGCGTGCGTCGTCTGCTACAAGCTAGGATAACAAATGTAAACAACAATGTTTATCAGTCAGAAAAGCAATAAAATAACGTGCACGGCAACTACAGAACTATGTGGAGGTTAAACAAGCACTTAACTACTGTTCATGCAATGAATAAAGGGAATAGGGATATGAGATACTCAAATTAGGATCGAGTTTTCTCAGTGGCGATGTGGAGCTGTTGGCGGTGCTAAAGCCGGCAGGGTGGGATATTCATAGAAACACTTCTATTTTCTCTAACAGTGTGATTTTGAACATAATCTATTCGATCAGTTAAATATGTGGGAGCAATACTATTTACACATTTGTACATTTGTTTAGACATAAAATAATCCCTACGTTGCATTACACTCATTATACCTAAATTAGTCAACAAAGAAGATGGGCTGACATAAAAATTATAGTTTTTAGTGATGCGCCTAGCAATTCTATTTTGTAATCTTTTAATTTTCATTATATGTTTTGTTTTGGAGCATAACCCCATACCGTTATACAATAATCTACATGTGGTTGGATAATAGTATTATAAACACGTACCATATCATTTATATCTAGTTGATGTCTAAGTCTATATAATGCATGAATGCCATAACCGATTTTACTACAAACATTGGATATTTGTGTTTCCCATTTTATACTTTCAGTGATTGTTATTCCTAGATACTTTATATCATGTACATAAGGAAGAACTGAATTGTTCATATTGATCTGGAGGGAGTCGTTTTTAGTCTTATTATACCTACGCTTCAATACTTTATTACTGCAGATACGGTAACTGTATCCTATTAAAAGGATTTGTATTATTACTGGCATACCAGTGATTAATATAGAGACCTTTTCTAGGTTATGTGTCCTATTGGAAGGATCCTTGTTCTAACTGGCATACCAGTAACGAACATAGAGACCTTTAACCCGGCAGCAGCGGGAAGACTCTTAACCCGGGAGCTGCGGGGAGACTCTTAAGAGTTCCCCCGGCGCACTGCGGGAAGACTCTTAAGAGTCAGAGAAAATAAAAATCAACTTTTGACATCGAAAAAAATTTGTTTTTTTATATTTTTTTTTTTTATTTTTTTATTTTTTTTTGGCCCCTGGGCCATGCAAAATCTCAGTCCTCTACCTCCCCTCCTTCCCCACTTTCCTCCTCTCCTTCAGTTATCACCTATTTTCCCTGTTATTCCCTTATTCTGAGGTATATTTTCGTGCTAACATTAGAAATCCGATTGGAGGGTGTGGTCATCACTGATAGCAAGCGAGTGCAAGAGAGAGAGAGAGAGTATCGATCGACTGTGTCTCAGTGGCCTTGGGGGAAATTGGCGGGAAAGCAGATTGCCTCACCCATACATTATACAACTCGCGGGCTATATCTCCGAATCTGACCATCCAAACGCTGTTTTCACTCGTTTTATTGTTGTTTCAGGTTAATACCTTTATAATCAACCCATAATAGGCGCATATGGATAAATATTAATGCTATTAATGGCACAATGAATATTTTAGTGACGGAAACACCTCAAATACGTCAGCACAGGGGGACGTTTCCAATTACCCCCATGCGCACTTCAGAGGTTAAGAGGTCCTATTGGGCAGCTGCGGGAAGACTCTTAAGATCCTAGCCCTTAAAAAAAACATTTAAAACACCCCAGTGGCACTCAAAAACAATTAATTTGTGTTAAGGTGAGATAATTTCCCTTCATTACTTGCTACCACTCCTACACATGTGTACCAATCCCCCCTTTCCCTTCCTCCCCCCCCCCCTTTTTCCCCCCTCCTCAATCATCAGGTATTTTCTCTATTATTCCCGATAATTATCGAGTATTTTTGTGGGAGAACGGGTGTGAGAGAAGGAGGGGGGTGGAGGAGTGTAACTCCGACCCTCCAAGCCAGTCTGAAAGCTTCCATGGCCTCTCAGTCCCATGCGAGACAAGAGGGAGTGAAGGGGTAAGTCTCTGACTGCTCAAGGCCAGATTACGACCGACCGCTGGGCTAAAATATACAATTTTCACCAACCAATTGCTGTTACCAATTGTTTTATTGCTTTCCCATGTTCATATAAGAACATAAGAACATAAGAACATAAGAAAATGGGAGTCTGCAGAAAGCCGATTGGCCTAAGCAAGGCAGATCCCTGTCCCACACAAACCCAAATCAATTACAAAGCCCAATTATAGGCTCAACACTCTAATACCCTGAGGATCATCTTACCAAAACGGTTAGAGATTAACGCAGGATTATGGGGGTCTGCAGAGCGCTGATTGGCCCAACCCGGCTGATCCCCCTTCACACCCAACCCTTCTCGTCCATATGCTTATCCAATTTTATCTTAAAGCTCCCTACAGTTTTAGATTCCACTATAGCACTTGGTAGTCCATTCCACCCATCTACAACTCTGTTACCAAACCAATATTTGCCTATATCTTTTCTGAAACGAAATTTATCTAATTTGAAACCATTGGTACGAGTTCTTTCGCTATCACTGAGCTTTAGTACATTTGTCATGTCCCCTTTGTTAATCCCACTAACCCACTTGAACACCTCTATCATATCCCCTCTAACTCTGCGTCTCTCTAACGAATGTAAACCTAATTTCTTCAACCTTTCTTCATACGGAAGATTTCTAATATTATGGATCATTTTTGTCATTCTACGCTGTACTCTCTCCAATGAATCTATGTCCATTCTGTAATAAGGACACCAAAATTGGACAGCATAATCCATATGGGGTCTCACTAATGACAAGTAAAGTTTTAAGATAACATCAGCAGTTCTGTTACTCACACTCCTAGAGATGAACCCGAGAATCCTGTTTGCCTTATTACGAACGCCTATACACTGTTTTCTAGGCTTCAAATCATTGCTAACAAACACACCTAGATCTTTCTCGCAGTCTGAATTTTCTAATTCTAAATTAGTTAGTTTATATTTAACAATTGTTTGCATCTTCCCTATCTTTAATACCTTGCATTTGTCAATGTTAAACTTCATCTGCCAATTTACTGACCATTCATGTAAGGTATCTAGATCCCTTTGGAGGCACTCTATATCTCTATCTGAATCAATTGATCTCCCCATTTTAGTATCGTCTGCGAATTTACTTATCCTACTAGTTATACCTAAATCTAGGTCATTTATGTATATAAGAAACAACAGGGGACCTAATACCGATCCCTGGGGGACACCACTTTTGACTGCTCCCCACTCTGACTTGGTACCATTTATGCTGACTCTCTGTTTCCTACCAATTAGCCATGACCTAATCCATCCCAACAACGCCCCACCTATTCCATGTGCCTCAACCTTTC
Organism: Paralithodes platypus; assembly: GCA_032716605.1. NCBI lineage: Eukaryota > Metazoa > Arthropoda > Malacostraca > Decapoda > Lithodidae > Paralithodes > Paralithodes platypus. Next base: position 7,622,841 of record CM064499.1, on the reverse strand, counting down.
TCATCAATCTCTCATGAGGGACTCTGTCGGAAGCTTTACTGAAATCTAAATATATAATATCGTATGCCTTGTCATTATCTACTGCTTCATATACCTCTGAGAAAAAACTAAGCAAATTAGTAAGGCAAGAACGTCCCTGAGTGAATCCATGCTGAGAAGAATTGATTAAGTTTAATGTTTCTAAGTGGTTTCTCATTTTCCTAGCAATAATTGACTCTAGTAGCTTTCCTATGATTGAAGTGAGACTAATGGGACGGTATTCATATTAAAAGTATAATAGGCGCATATGGATAAGTATTAATTATATAATGGTAAATTAACGATTTTAGTGAGGAATGGATCAGAATACCTTCGCACCGCAGGAACATTTAAATACCATAGCTGCGCAGTTAAGAGGTAAATAGGTTCGACTCTTAATGTTAGAGAGTTGAGGGACTCAGGCATACCTACCCCTCAATCTTCTAGTGTTAAAAGTTAACACACCCAAAGTATCCTCTTACCAGGATCTTTGTCATCACTGGCATACCAGTGACTGACATTGAGACCTTGTATAGGATATTAGTGTCCTACTGGAAGGATCCTTGTTATTACTGGCATACCAGTAACTAACATAGACACCTTTCAATAGGTTCTACTCTTAATAGTAGAGAGTTGAAGGACTCAGGCATACCTACCCTTCGATCTTCTACTATTAGTTAACACTCTAACTCCTCGCAAGAGATCTGGCATACCACGATCGACTGACTGTAAGGGTAAGGGCTTGCGAGATACCCTCACGGGCAATCTACACAAAAGTCCTAGGTGTACTTAGTCTACTGGCATACCAATAGACTAGTGCAACTGAAAGGCTTACAACACCACACTCAACCTTTTTAAAAGGGACCTTGGCATACCACGGTCACTTGTGGAAAGAAGGGCTTGGCGATATACCTTCACAGGCACTCTGCTTATACAAGTCCTAGGTGAATTTTTTCTGTGGCATACCATTAGACTTTGCAAATAAAAGGTTTAAACACCGCCCCAGATTCCTTGAACCTCTTAAAAGGGCCAGAGGCAGACGAGATAGATATTTCCACAGTCTTCTCGCGTTAGCCCGATATAGTGCTACTTCGTCATAACCGAGGCACTATATTTAAGATCTCACTTCAAGAGTACCTTAACGGAATTCCATCACCGGTTAATATAACGGTCAGGATAGACGAGTATTCTACACTCAAGCTATAGGCTGAGAATACTTTCGTTAGTCCGATGTGGTGACCAATTATTTCACTATAGTTACGGAACCACATTTAAGACCTCAAGCCCATTAACCCATCTGTAACTTACTTCACACGACCGGGCCCCCTAGACGGCCTACGGAGACTCAGAAGACAACAAGCAGTTAAACTATCCAGCACCTGTGAATATCGCAGTTGATAAAGTGAATATAAATCAATGCCAAGTGACCAAGGAGAAAGTGAATTATAGTTCTTCAGCATTAACTTATTGAAGACCACCAGTGCGCACGGTTACTCTATATAATTATACGGCAGAGTCCAAAAGTTCCTTATTTGAAAATAAATCATTTAAAGTGTTATCTAACTCGAGTCTATAGATACAGACTCTATATATAAGTGTATCAGTGTAAAAATCAATATTAGTACACCTCACTGATGTATATTAGGAATTAAATCCAAATAAGCCAAATTCGAGCATGTATGTATTAACTCTGCCATAATTCCTACCAGTGACAAATAAGTTAGAGTCCCAGAAGTTCCTTATTTCGGGATAAATCCTCGAAAGTGTAAATTAACTTGAGTCTATAGATACAGATTCAGTATATATGTGTACTAGTGTTAAAACCATGTTTTCGTACACCTCTCTGACATCAATAAGTAATTAAATAAAAATAAGCCGAATTTAGCAGCCATTGACTCTGGCTTATTTCTCACAGAGCGCAATTATGGCAGAGTCTATCTATCTATCTATTGCCGGACGCCTTACTCCCCTTACGAGGGTGGCCATACACAAAATGCCCCCAAGTGGACCTATTCCCTGTGAGAGGGACAACCCGAGCCAGTTTAGTGAAGGACTTACAGGATTGACCACTCAATTTAGGATCGGTCCGACTCCGAGGCCCTCTGTGTATCTTGTTAGCACTATTTTTCTACAGTGGTGTTCGGCTAATCCATCCACTAACCTGCCTTACCCTTAGGTAAGCAGTACGGATTTGTATCAGGTTTACTCCCCTAGACAGGTTGCCAACCAAGGCTGACGAGTCCCATCCACCCGAATTTGTATAAGGTTGTCTCCCCTAGATGAGTTGCCGACCAAGGCTAACGAGTCCCACCCACCCATAGATAGATAGATAGAAAAATAAGCCAGAGTCCGAAAGTTCCTTATTTTGAAACAATTCATATGAAAGTGTTATTGAAACCAAGTCTATAGATTCAAATTCCATATATAAGTGTGCCAGTGTTAAAACCAGTGTGATTACGCATCTCTGAAATCTGTAAGGAATTAAATTCAATTAAGCCGAAATTCCTCACCATCGACTCAGTCTGATTTTATATAATTGAGTGAAATAAGTTAGAGTCCACAATTCTCAATGTTCAACTTCTAACTTCATCCACCAGTGCGCAAGGTGATTTTAAAGTGTATGATAGCATACCCTATCAACCTCACATATCCTCGTCAATAATAACGACTTAATCTGATTGAAATATTAAGTGACTATTATAGCATTCGATACTTTCCAACATTATATGGTCCTACAAAGATATCACTATTAGGTAGCTGTGAAATTAATATTAACAAAATAGCTTGAATATACCTGAGCTCTTTCTAGATCCGCGATCGTGGTGGAAGATAATAAGTGGTTGTATTATTTATGTTCTCATGTTTGGTACAGTTCTAATTCAGATATATGTATGTACTTAGAGCTTAAGTGAATAAACTGTTTCCTAAATTATAGTTTAGTATTATATGTATCCTCTATTGTATTCTATTCAGGTAACTGTATGTGTTCTGATATTCCAGTCTCGAAAGAACTCACCTCATCCAATAGCTAAACCTGACTAAAATCAGAGCAGAACAACCCCCCTCTTCCCTACTCCCACTCCCCCACCCCCCCCCCCCCCCCCCCCCCCCCCCCTCCCAGAAAAAAAAATACCCACTTCAAGTTACCCATCTCCCTCCCCCTTCCCTACCCTACCTCACCACTCCTCCCACTTTACATTCCTCTCTGGACCACTCCTACTGTCTCCCGCCGGCTTTAGCACCACCAACAGCTCCGCATCGCCACTGAGAAAACTCGATCCTAATTTGAGTATTTAATATCCCTATTCCCTTTATTCATTGCATGAACAGTGGTTAAGTGCTTGTTTAACCTCCACATAGTTCTGTAGTTGCCGTGCATGTTATGTTATTGCTTTTCTGACTGATAAACATTGTTGTTTACATTTGTTATCCTAACTCAGTGGTCAGCAACCCTTAAAGCTAGAAGAGCCACTTTTTTTAAAGTTTCATATAAATGTTGTACTGTCGGAGCCACAATACAAAAAATTGGTCTGATCAACCGAAATCTACAGTACTTCAGAAATAAGAGAATATACCTTACTTCTGAGCTAAACAATTGATAGTGATATTGTTCAATATACTGGTATTCACAAGCTTAGGAAAGAAATGCGTCATATTTCTAGAAATCATAACGATTGATACTATACATATTTTCGAAGTTGAATAAACAAATCTAATGTTGCCTTGAATGTGTTATATGATGCCTTCATTTTGAAGGAAGAATGATTATTTCTGAAGCTTCTGGAGCCACACAAGTCTCCTGAAAGAGCCGCAAGCGGCTCCTGAGTCGCAGGTTGCCGACCCCTGTCCTAGCTTGTAGCAGACGACGCACGCGCACCTCTAATCGACCTAGCTTTGTATTTTCTTATTAACTCTAGTAGTTATCGTTTTCAGTATCCTACTGTAGCTATATATATATGTAATTTTAGTTGTTGCTTGCATGATCTTGTAGTAACCTTTGACTGATAACTTTGTTTATCTAAATATAATCCTGCTTGACTAGCCTACAGTGACACCAGCACCATCTGTTGATACAGTATATTAACCCCTTGTGTGCAGTTACACTTTATTCTTATATAATCTCTATTTGGTGAATTATATATTTAGTTACATATTCTATTATATATATATATTTGTTTTGCTTTTTTAGGTAGGTTATCACCCCTGGTAGCAGTGGCGGATCCAGGGGGGTGGGGGGGCGGCTGCCCCCCCCCTTAGTGACCAAAATTGCGCCCTTACATCTGATATATACTGCATTTTATCTGAAATACAATACATATAAAGTTATGGCGCCCCTCATGTATATTACCAGCCCAACCCCCCCACCCCCCCTTAAGCCTGAGCTGGATCCGCTCCTGCCTGGTAGCCTACTTCTGCATATTTCATACTTTTTGTTTTCGGTTATTTTTGTTTTCGGTTAGTCTAGGCTCTAGGCTATCATCCCTGGTGGCCTATTTCTGCGTACTTCAATTTTTAAATTTTCAGTAAGGCTATCATCGCTGGTGGCCTATTTCTGCGTACCGGTATTTCATAATTTTTGTTTTCGGTTATTTTTTTTTCTCGGTTAGGATAGGCTATCACCCCTGGTGGCCTATTTCTGTTTAAATAAAAATAAAATTGTTTTCGGTTCGGCTATCACTGCATATTTAAATTTAATTTTGTTTTGATTTAATTTTCGGTTAGGCTATCACCGCTGATAACCTATTTGTGCTTATTTCAACATTTTTGTTTTCGGTTAGGCCTATCTAAGTAAGTGAAGTGACCTGAAGTGAGTGAAGTGTTTATAAAGTGAGATAAGTGTTTTTAAAGTGAGTTTAGTGTTTTTAAAGTGAGTTAAGTGTTTTTAAGTGAGTGAAGTGATCTGAAGAAAGTGATCGTCACCATGCCTCGTGCCTGTACGAACTGCGCCGGTAGGTTTGGTGCTTCCATGTTTGCTCCTGCCGATCCACAAGTCTGCCGACTCTGCCAGCAACGAGAGGATTTGACAGCAAAATTCGATGAAGCCCACAACAAGATCAACGCCCTCACCAGGAATCTGGAATCACTCCAAGAGTTTGTAACACTCAACGTTGGAGTATCACTAACTCCAATTGTTTCAACTCCAGCATCCACCACCGCCCCAATGTCATCTGCCAACAATCCAACACCTGCAGTAGCCACTGCAGCAGATGCTTCTGACGAACCTGAGCCGACATCAAACCAGGACAGCCGCCCTGTTCACCTTAGTCTCTACCCCACTCCTCGTGCAAGAAGCCTGCTAGCACGAACAGTACCAACCCCTCGCCCCCGTTCTAACCACTCCTCTCCCCGACCTGTACCCAGAGTCTTGCCACCACAGGTTTCCGGATTTACACCAGTGAGGAACGGTGCACGGCCAATGCAGAAAAGGTCTCATCTACCAGTCACAATGTCAAACAGATTTGAGATCTTGGTAGAGATGGAAGACGAACCAGAAGAGACCAGGCTCGTTGGGGATTCCATCCTATGAGGACAGGTCGAAGAGTTCTGCGATAGAGTCCCAAATCGACGAAAAAGATTTTGCATCCCAGGAGCTGGACTGGACGACATTGTGGAAGCCTTCGAAGATACCACAAAGGATGCAAACGAAAATACCCTTTTTGTCATCCATGCTGGTTCAAATGACGTGATGCGCACCAGATCCGAAGAGTTGATGGAGAAATATCGCAAGATGATCCAGCACTACAAAAACAAGTCAAGGAATATCATCATCTCAGGCATTCTCCCCAAGATCGACGCACCTGACAAATTCTACGACAAGGCCTTCAGCACAAATAGCCGACTAAAATATCTGTGTCTGAAGGAAGAAGTTGAATTCATTAACCTCTGGGACAATTTCTATAACCAGCCTACTCTGTTCCGCAAGGATGGCACTCATCTAAACCCTGTGGGTTCAGCACGCATGGGTCGTCTCCTACACGAAGCAGTCCGCAGCCATGGATCGAAAAACGCCATCCGAGAAGAAGCAGCAGTGACATAAATCATCCAACGCCAAGCAAAAAACAGAGGCAACCGAGGACCACCAGCGATAAGGACCGAAGACAGCGAAGACCGAGGACAGCCATGAACATAAATGTAGATCCGACAAGAACCAAAAATATTATTAAAGAGCATTCCGTGAGTTCTAAAATAACAAATTTAAAGGTTTTCTATGCAAACGCTCATAGCATACGCAATACATTTTCAGATTTAGAGGAGCTAATGTTTACAGAAAATTATGATGTGATTGGCATAACAGAATCTTGGCTCAATACAGAAGATAGAGACTTTTTAGCAGAGTATTCACTTCCCGGTTATGTAATGTTTGAGAAAAGCCGAATAAATCAAAATGGAGGTGGCGTTTTACTTTATATCAAAGAAAGTCTTAACCCTACCCTCTTGTCAAAACCTCAAATTGTGAACGTCGACACATCTTTTGTGCTAATAAAGAATAATAAAGGTACAAAAATAATACTTGCATTAATATACAGACCTCCAGGTCAAGCAGTGCAAACTGACCGAGAAATTTACGAACAAATTGCAGATGTAAGTAACTCACAAGATACCGTAATTTTTGGCGACTTTAATTTACCTGTGACCAAGTGGGGCGATACTCTTACTTCACACTCCGGACATGACTTGTATACGAATTTGCAAGAGAGTTCGCTTTATCAATTTGTTTGAACGCCGACCCGTGGTAATACCGTTCTTGACATTGTACTTGCAACAAAAGAAGAATTAATAGAGAATTTGAATGTTGGTGATGAATTCAGTAACAGCGACCATCGTACGATAACTTTCACTTTAAAGTTTACTAGTAACGAACCAAATAGTAGCATCGAAAAAGTCCCTAATTTCAAGAAAGCAAACTTCCATAAACTTAGAGCTATGTTTAAAGAAACTGACTGGAGCTTTTTAATTAACAATAACGACATTAATACATCTTGGAAGTTATTCGAAACCACTTACCTAAAAGCAGTGCAAGACTGCATACCATCGAAAATATGGCATCCAGGCCATAATAATAAGCCCAAATGGTGGAATAAAGATATTTCAAACTACCTGCTTGCTAAAAAAAAATTGCTAATGATAGATTAAAATCCTCACAAAATGACGAAGAACGGGTGAAATTTGTAGAGCTACGACGCAAAGCCAAAAAGTTAATTAAGCAAAGTAAAAAGACCTTAGAGTTACATATTGCGAATCAAAGTAAAACAAACCCGAAAGAATTCTATAGTTATATCAGAAAGAAAAAAGTAGTTACTTCAACTGTTGGACCGTTAGTCGATGAAAATGGAGAATACACCAAAGACGAAGCACAAATGAGTAGTGCCCTCAATACCTTCTTTGCTTCAGCTTTTACAACAGAAGACCTCAGTGATATCCCTACATCATCGCCGATTCAGATTGATAATTCAGATGTTCTAAGCAATATCACCGTTACAGAGAGAGAAGTATTGAATTGTTTAGATAAACTCAAGGTAAATAAAACGCCTGGACCTGATACAATCTCGCCTAGAGTTCTAAAGGAAGCTAAGGATGAGCTCTCCAAACCACTGACATTACTATTCAATAAATCCTTGCAGTCTGGAACTATGACTGATCAGTGGAAGCTAGCCAACGTAACACCGATATTCAAAAAAGGCAGCAAATCCCTACCCAGTAACTATCGTCCAATTAGCTTAACCTCAGTTGTATGTAAAATGCTAGAAACGGTCATAAGAGACAGACTCGTAAATCACTTAGAGGAAAATAACATACTTAAAGATACTCAACACGGCTTTCGTAAAAAACTTTCCTGTTTAACAAACCTCTTAGACTTCTTCCACGATATCCTCAACCTCTACGATGAGAGTAAAGCTATAGATATTATATACCTTGATTTTCAAAAGGCCTTTAACAAAGTTCCCCACAAACGTTTACTGCTAAAACTAAAAGCGCATGGAATACAAGACGGTGTGTTGAAATGGATAGAAAATTGGCTCAGCGACAGAAAGCAAAGAGTAGTCATAAACGGTAAGGCATCTAAATGGACCAATGTAAGTAGCGGGGTACCCCAGGGATCGGTACTGGGACCAATTCTCTTTCTAATTTACATCAACGACATAGATGAGGGTCTCACCTGTACAATCTCAAAATTTGCTGACGATACAAAAATTGCAAAAGAACAAGTTGACGATATGCAACACAATCTAGATAAATTGTCATGTTGGGCCCAAATTTGACAAATGAGTTTTAATGCGGATAAATGTAAAGTACTACATATCGGATACCTAAATGAGAAAGCAAACTATTCGATGAATGGCACTCAGCTTAAGAATGTAAACAGAGAAACCGATCTGGGAGTAACAATATCGAGTAACCTAAAACCGAGTCAACAATGTTCAGAAGTTAAGAAGGCAAACAAAATAATTGGCTTTATAGGCAGGTCATTTGAGCATAAATCAAAAGAAGTTATCCTAACCCTTTACAATTCCTTAGTCCGCCCTCATCTGGAATACTGCGTTCAATCCTATTACCAAAAAGATATAAACAAGCTAGAATGAGTTCAATGTAGAGTTGCCAAAATGATACCTAGTCTAAAGAACAAATCATACGAAGAGCGTCTTAGAGAATTAAATCTATTTCCTTTAACCCAGCGCAGATTAAGAGGTGACTTAATTCAAGTGTTCAAAATCATCAAAGGCATCGACAATATGAACTGTAGTAAGTACTTCACTATCTACCAATCTAATTACACGCGGGGAAACGGTTTCAAAATTATTGGTAAATCCTTTAACTCACACGAATCTAATAATTTCTTCTTCAATCGAGTTGTCAACTTGTGGAATGGGCTTCCCCGAGATGTTATAGACTGCAGCACCGTTGATTCATTTAAACTCCGCCTAGACAAATATCTCGCATCAAACCCGCAAGTGACTGCGTTTGTAAATGAATAACTTTATTTTATCCCCCCCTCAGTTACTAACCCATCTGTCCCCTACTTACTTCCTAATCCTGCCACAGACGTTAGTTCCAGGGCAGTAATTCCCTTTCCAATGTTCCCTTAGCCACTCTAAACCACTGTCTGGACACTTGATCCTCAGTGTTTTGGAGGACAAGCAGCCTAGAAGGGTCACTAGATCGGTTGTTGCTTGATTTCCTTTGTACTCTCCCCAACTCCCAACTTACCCCTCCTCGTCCCACTTCAAGCCCCCCATATCCTTTCACCTCACATCCCCTACCTTCCTTCCCCACTTACCCATTTTACTTGTGTCCGGACTCTCCCACCTCCACCTTTTCCCCACCTTCCGTTTGCCACTTCCGCTACCCTGACCTCCCGACCGGGGGCCCCCGGATCACCCACGTTCTTTCCTTCGGTCACCTCTCACTTTTTTCTCCCTCAATTACCTAGATTACCGTAAGTCGGTACCACACGGTTGGTTCTTCCCTCAACTTTTTTCGCCAACATTGATCTAGAAGCCTAGGAAACTTTAAAAAACAGATTTTTTCATCAAGTAATGCTATCGTATTTTCAGTCTAGCATCTAATATCCATGCATAGCAATCTCAAATAGTTAGGCAAAGGTAAAGAATCCAGCAAGGTGTTAAGTGTTGCCAAAATAAACTGATAAATGTTGACGATAACAGCTTTCCTGTGATAGCCCCTCTAGTGTTCCTTAAGGCGGTATCACACAAACAACTTTATCGAGTCTGGAATCCGCAACAATTTATCTAATATTTTCAGGGATTTGTGTGATATGATTTTGTAATTTTTACTTGTTATGTTTACACATATTTTTTTTTTGGACTAGGCAATTCAAGATCTCCCAATTCAATATAATTAACAAAAATATTGCAAATGCCGTTATAATAGAGGTGAAAATAGTCATGTTAAAAATTTATTTACAGTAGGCTATACTGTATATTTCAATCCGTTACTGTGATTTTGATACATCCACGTCTAACTTCTCGCATGACGCCGGTATAACCCTCCTTCCTCTTATTCCTGATAAATCAACTACATTCAGCAGTGACACTGCCTAAAGTGATACGATATTAATCGTCATGGTAGGCCTACTACTATAGAACCTCTCTTAAGACAAATATCTATTGATAATGTTGGACATTATCATTAGATATTGGTCATTCATAATAATAATAATAATAATAATAATAATATTTATTCAGTTAGCAATTTACAGAGTTGGTACCACATAGTATGTTACAAATATGACATGTACCAGCCTTGCATAATTCCAACTAAAGATAGCCCAATAAGGCCGTTAGGCGTATTTCCATTGGGGTCCTTGTGGGATTACGTTAGCTGGGGAAATGGGGAGGATAAAGAAATAGATACTTTAGAGAAAGTATTTCTAGGGGGTTATTTTAAGATTCCTTACATCCTATAGTAAATATCAGTAATCCGTAATCAGTAATCATTTCAGTTTGGTTTGTCTATCTCTTATGTCGTATTTAGTAGTAGACATAAGCTTGGTGCTCCCTTCTCACAGCTGTCCGGTTCAGGTGTTCCTTCAGGCTACGTCTGAAGGAATACAGTGTTCTTTCACGGACTGACTGGGGTAGGTCGTTCCAGTCTTTGATGGCAGTGAAGAAGAATGTTTGCTTACCCTGTCCTTGGATTCTCGGGACCTTAAAATTAATCATCCTGTTTCTTGTATTATGTCCACTCCTCTCATTTGCTTTAACAAAATCATTCTTTAGATACTCTGGAGCTGTGTCATAGAACATTTTGAAGGCATTAGTGAGCCTGATTTGTTTGGCCCTGTCAGAGACATTGAGCATACCTTGTGACTGAAGTTGTTCCTGGCCAACATGTGATCTGGGTCCTAGGTTCAGCATGAACCTAACCATTTTATTTTGAGTGATCTGAAGTTTGTGCTGTACTGATTTAGATGATGCAGAGTACCAGGATGACACAGAATAGTCAAAATGACATTGAACAAGCGCTTGGCAGAGGGTCTTTTTGGTCGCCGTGGGCAAGCATCCCACCTGTCTATACAGGTATTTTATATGTGCTCTACACTTACTCAGGATAGATTCCAAAATTGTTTCACCTGACAAACTCGCGTCCAGTTTTAGTCCGAGATATTTAACTTGTGACACTGTTGTTATAGGAATATCATTACAGTTGACCGAGAAGCCCACAATGTCTTTCAGTTTGCGTTTTGTTCCACATAAGATGGCTTCCGTCTTGCCTAGGTGAAGATATAGTCTATTGTCCACTAGCCATTCACTGCATGATTCTAGTTCTTTGGAAAGTGAAGCGGCAGTACTTATTGGGTCTTTTCCTGAAACCAGAAGCACGCTGTCATCTGCATACAGTAATAATTTGCATGAGACGCTCAGTTCCATGTCGTTCACATAACAGAAAGAGTAAGGGACCAAGGATGCTTCCCTGCGGGACCCCACAGTTAATTGGCATAGGATCAGATAATTATATTATCATCAATTTTGACTCTTTGGGTTCTACCACTAAGATAAGATTTAAATCAGTTCACAGACCCTATGCCCATTGCTTGTAGTTTATTACATAGGATATCATGGTCTACTGTGTCAAACGCTTTTTGTAGATCAAGAAGAACCATACCGGTGTAGTTACCTTTAGACATTTCTTTACGAATGTGATCCGTTAAGTGGATGAGACAGGAGTCTGTCGAGTACATACATCTGAAACCTGATTGAAACTTATAGAATAGATAATTTTGTTTGAGGTAGTGTTCAATTTGGGTGTATACTGCTCTTTCAAGGATTTTAGATACAATACATAATATGCTAACTGGTCTGTAGTTGCCAACTTCTAGTTTATTTCCTTTCTTGAATATAGGGGTTACAATAGCTTCCTTCAGTTCAGCAGGTACAGTGTTGGTGTTAATTGACAAGTTGATGATATGGGTTAGGGGGCCTGCTATACCAATGGCTCCATCTCGTAGAAATTTGGCAGGAATTTTGTCTGGTCCTGTGCTTTTATGTACATTTGACAGCTCGTCAAAAGTGTATTTTGGTGTAACATTTTGCAATCCAAATGTGTTCGGGTGTATGTCTTTATCTCTGTAGAAATTTCGAAAGGTGGCCGTTGTTGTCGTGTATTTATTGAGAGGTTGAGGTAGGTTCTGTGCAAGTGTGTTTGCTATGGAGGTGAAGAAGGAGTTGAAGTAGGTTGAAATTTGTCGTTTATCGTGGCAAACCTGATCATTAATGGTGAGAGCAATATTATTGTTAGACGAATCCCTTGTCTTGTTGCTGTAACCTGTTGTTTTTAGGTGCCTCCATAGTTTCTTTAGGTTATTCTGATATTCCTCTGCCTTATTGTGAAAATAATTAGTTTTCGCTGATTTTATTTTCCTACTTAGTTTATTCCTGGCCCTGTTGAACTCATGTTTCAGACCTTGATCCTGTCTATGTTTCGCTAGCCTTTTTAACAGATTGTCTCTGTGTTCCAGATGGTGTAGTATGTCATTGTTGATCCATGGGTCTGACCTTGCTTTAATTCGTATGTCTTTCAGAGGAGCTATTTCGTCTAGGATGTTTGTGATTGTCGGGAATAGTGTAATGATCCCGACAGTTTTAGGTCCAATAGGACATTTGAATTTGGCGGTATCGTATCGCATGTACGATTTCGGCTGGTTCTTTGTGTATTGTAGTTTATTCTTAAGTATAGGTTAAATATTTACTGTAATGTATAAATATCTACATCAGCTCTAGATGTATCATTAAACCAAGTTATGGGTTATAATTATTATGAGCCGGCAGCCATATGTAATTTCGCGAAGCGATCGGACGCCGGCCCGTTAGTCTCTCAATCAACACCATACAGCCAACATCTCCCCCCCCCCCCCCCCCCGGCTCTGACTCAACCCACAGTTCACCATGTGCTACAAATATTAATCTATAACAACAGTCCTACATCACCAGTCCTCTAAGCTAAGTTCATTGTATCGATATTGTATTATGTGAACATTCCTACATGTCATGCAATTGAATTAGCCGTGTGTTGGGGACTGGATTACACCCATCGACTACGTCGTTGGTAATTATATTATAACTATTTGTTGGGATATTTCATGTACCAGTGATATGTAATTTAACCTCTTTATCTAAATTCCCGACAAATAATGGTCCTTCGTGCCCTAAGGCTTCCTTACCGTAGTACCGTTTTGTTTGCTTCCTTGACGCTTGTGGGCTTACAAATGGCTGCCGCCTCGCGCGTTGTTAGGCCGACTGCCGTTCCCTAGTTTAGACCCAGCTTCTTCCCTCGTGTCTTTTACCATTTAGGCGCCGTCCCTATCTTTTTTGGGGCTAGTTTCCAGGTTTTTTTGGGCGTGTGATCCTTGGCGTTTTTTGGTTGGTTAGCTGGGCTGGAGATTGGGGTAGGGGTAATTTCATCGGGCACCATTTTGCGCTCATAGGCTAGGCTAGGCTAGGCAGTCTAGGCCTGCAGGTGTCTGAGGTAGCTGTTCATTTCGCTTTGGTGGTGTGCCTGTGGTGTTCATTGTGTTTTGTCATTATGGGACTCATTATTAATTTTGCTGGAGGGGAGGGTTCTCATGTGACCTTTTATATTTCAATTTCATAATAGCCTTTCAATAATTAGTGCTTCACCTTACCCTTTCTTTTAATGGATTTAGTATTTAATTCTTTTGTTTAGTTAGATAATTTCCTTTCGATAGTTTATGTTAAGGGGGATGTAAGTATTATGTAATTCTTTTTGAGTAAAATTCTTAAGTAATGGGGGTTTGCCGCTGTTGATTCCTAAGCGATTAACGGTTTGTAGTCTGACCTCATTGTAGTTTAAGTTGCATAAAATTAGACGTTAACGATGACAGATTTAAAGAAACTTAAGATTCTTAAGGGAGGGATGAAGGGAAGTTTAAATAGATGTTTAACCCTTAATTAGCGGCGCGCAACATAAGTCGAGTATAATAAATCTGGACTATCTGGCGGCGCTCGACATAGGTCGTGTGGCAATTTCAGCACGTAATGTTGCTGGGAGAGAGAGACAAGTGGTGGCAGGAGAGTAGCGAGCGTATGACTGCTCCAGACCACCGCGGCGAACCTACTGACACGAATCCCACCTCCTCCCTCCCTCTCTCACTCGCTATATACGGAATTGTATGGGGAAAGTGCCGAATTACATGCTTTTTGCACTCGCGTTGCGCGGTTGTTGCAAGAAAACTAGCCATCATAAAAGGATCGTTATGGTGTCATTGGAAAGCTCTGTTTATGCCCTTTCAGGGATAGATACTTGTTTTACGCTCTGGGTCTTATTTAGGCATGAAAATGATCACGTAAACAGCCCTATTTTGGCTAAAAACACCCCGCTGGGCGGTACATATAAATAAACCGCTAGCCCGCTAATCTAGTGTTAAGAGATCTTGATGAATTTTTATTAAGTGACACGGCTGATCAAATAAAGGGTAAATTCGCTACTGTTACTAAATAGCTAGCTACTTATGATAGTTATGCTCAGCAGGTATATGGTTTATTGACAGTTACTGACGATGTGGAAGAAGAAATGTCGGCAGATCTTGAGTACTTTGAGGATGTTAATACAGCCTTAGCCAGACTATCTTCCACCCAAGAATCAACCTCTGTTAAGGATACCGGTACACCAAGGGCGACTGGTTTTAACCTGCCGAAGCTTACTTTGCCTACCTTTTCTGGGGATTCGGCTACCTGGACTGGATTTTGGGATATCTTTGAGTGTTCAGTCCATCATAATAAAACACTCACCTCCATCCAAAGGTTCACATATCTTCGTGGTCAATTGAAAGGGGAGGCATTGAAGGTGATCGGTGGGTACAAGCTAGAAGCTACAAGCTACGAGTCTGCAGTGGAGTTGCTAAAGAGAACTTACGGGAGAGAGGAAGTCATCAAGACCGCGTTAATTACTAATTTTTTCACGCTAGATCCTCCATCCTATGATGTGACGGACCTAAAGGAATACTATGCCTCCTTTGAGAGCCTCCTCCGATCTATGGAGACAATGGCCATCACCAAGGAGGAAATATTTAGTGTTAATATCTTGAATAAGATACCCTCTCCCCTAAGGGAAATCTTAAGACGACAACTAAGCGACTCTCCACTAAACTTGTAAGCGTTGGTGCAGGTGTACCAGACTGAAGTCTTCAATATGGAGAGTACTGGACACTACCGACAAGTGGAGATGTCGCCATCTACTGCAGCTTTCCCGGTACAGACTTCTCCTAAACAGAAAAGGCCAATACCATTAGGTTGCAAGTTGTGCAGTGTCCACGGTCATCTGTGGTACCACTGTCCTAAGTATCCTAAGGCTACACAGAAGATTGGCCAGGCTAAATCGCTTAAGTTATGTACCAGCTGTCTGGCAAGAGACCACTTCAACAGTAATTGCACCAATTCCTACATCAAACCTTGTAAGTATTGCAAGGGGAAACATTGGTTTTCCCTTTGCACCCAGTCTGATCGGCACGACGGCAAAGAAAAGGGGAGAACCCCCAAAGAGTCACATGAGAAGGTAAGAGCGAGGGTGATAAAGTATCTGCCATGTCCATTGCTTCTCGAGAATGTCAATTGCTTCCTACTATGATGCTGCCAGTAGTGGGGAGTAATAATAATACTATAATGACGCGCACCTTACTTGACCAGTGCTCACAGAGGTCATTCGTTCTGCGGTCATCATTACCCCAGCTCAAGTGTACCAGCAAGGGTCAATAGAATTTGCGTCTCCATGGTTTCACTGGTGACATAGGTTCCAGTGACTATGATATCGTGGAGATTTCCTATGTTTGTAGAAGAAAGGTAAGTCCCATCAAGGCTGTTGTGGTCGACACACTACCCAGTTTCTATATAGCATCAGAGATTCAACCACATCTGAAATATCTCGGAAGCAAGGGTTATAAACTGGCTGATGATCAACTCTCTGCTAACAATGGTATTATGCTACTGGTCGGAGCTGATTATTACTACGACTTGGTTCACCCTGGATATCGGCGGGTAGATAAGCTAATATTGCTCCCCACGATCCAAGGGTATGCCATTTCTGGATCCTATGCCACTTCCTCTCAAGACACACAGGTGGAGGTGGTTATGGTCCTCAAGGTAGCAGTAAGCCCCATAGATAAATATATTAGGCCAAATGTGCCTGATAATACATGTACTGATATAGATAATCTATGGGACTTGGACAATATTGGAATTGACCCACATGAACTTGATCGTGAGTCCAAGCTAGCGTTAAGCTCGTATGAAGAGACTGTAACATATGACTCTGGCAGGGGTCAGTATGTGGTAAGGCTTCCTTGGAATGATAACAAGTGTAAATTACCTACTAATTTCCATCTAGCACTTGGTAGGTTACGTGGCCTTCAGAAGCAGTTTGTCAAGGATCCAAATTATTGCGAGACTTATGCGGCAGTACTAAACGAGCAGGTACAACGTGGATTTGTGGAAAGAGTAGATCTCAGTGAGTATGGGGATAACATCCATTACCTTGCTCACCATGGGATTAAAAGGGACAGTTCCACCACTCCTGTTTGTATTGTGTATGACTGCTCTGCTAAATCCAGTGATCGCTCCTATAGCCTGAATGATTGTCTGTACACGGGTCCGTCCCTGGTCTCTGATCTCGCGCAAATTATGTTGCGCTTCAGATGTCATAAGTTTGCATGGGTCGCCGATATTGAGAAGGCCTTCCTGATGCTTCAACTCCATCGTGAAGACAGGAACTCGACAAGATTTTTATGGCCACGGGACCCAATGGATCTAGATTCAGAGTATCTGGTCTACAGGTTCAGAGTCGTCTTATTCGGGGCGACCTGTTCCCAGTTCCTTCTCAACGCTACTATCTTGCGTCATCTTGAGGAGGCTGGACTAGATCCTGACTTCAAGAATGAGATCAAGCAGGGGATCTATGTGGACAATCTTCAAGGCACTGGAGACGATGACGACTTATTGCTCGAAAGATGCTGGGAGATCCGCGATATATTTGCCAAGGCTCATCTATACTTGAGAGAATGGGCCACTAATAGTGATCTTTTGAAAGGTCAATTTGCTTCTGACGGTGTAGCTACTGAGAATAGTGAGGTGAAGTTTTTAGGCCACAAATGGGACACTACCACAGATTGTATATCCTTCTGTCACACCCCATGCGGCAGTGAGCTTATGACCAAGCGAAACTGCTTAAGCTTGTCAGCGAGGTTGTTTGATCCCCTAGGTTTTTTGCTGCCTGTCACTATCCGTGCTCGTATGTTTTTACAGCAACTATGGCGACTAAAACTAGATTGGGACACGCCCCTCCCGACTGAGTTACAAGATACTTGGCGGTTGATTCGGTCGGACCTTTCCACATGTTGCAAGGTCCAACTTAATCGTCAGGTTATCAGTGGTCAACAGGTGGATCTACATGCCTTTTCTGATGCTAGTAATAGTGCGTACGGTACTGCCATATACATATGCAATGGTAGTGAAGCGACACTGGCTATAGCGAAGGCCAAAGTAGCCCCTATAAAGAAGATTACAGTTCCTAAATTAGAACTTACTGCATTGCTTCTGTCTGCTCGTCTAATAAAGTTTACACTGGATGCTTATGCAGACATACTACAGATTAATAACGTCTATGTCTGGAGCGACAGTCAAATAGCACTTTCCTGGGTACACAGCCAGAAGTTGTTACCTGTTTATGTTTCTAATCGCACTGATGAGATACATAACTTAGTTCCTACAGCTAAATTTCGCTATGTGAACACCAGGGATAACCCCAGTGACATAATTTCCCGGGGGATCTCGGCGCAACAGTTTATGTCGTCCTCTATTTGGTGGCATGGACCTCCATGGCTTATATCTCCAACTGAATGGCCTCAGGATTTCAAGGAATGCATATCTGATCCTTCAAGTCGGCCCCAAGATGATGTGTTAAGTAGTTCGAAAGTGAGTACTACACATCAGGATAACAAGTTGGTAGAGTGGGAACGTTATGGCAGCTATGATCAAGTAATACGGGTATTTGCATGGATGTACCGTTTCATTAACAACATGAGAAGTCGGGCTCACGGGTCTTTCCTTAGTGAAGATTCGAAGCATATCAGACTCCATGAATTGAGATCAGCAGAAGCAAAACTAATATGTTTAGTACAAAGGGAATCTTATCCTACTGAACATCAAATCCTGAGCAAGGAGTCAAAGGCCAAACCCTCTAACTTAATGGGGCAGCTAGGATTATATATGGAAGGAGGCATAATTAAGTGTAGAGGCAGGATACAAAAGGCGGACATTATTGATTCTGCGAAATATCCTGCCCTCCTTAGCTCCTCTCATTTGATTACCAAACTGTTGATTCGCCAATGCCATAGGACCTGCCTACATTTTGGCGTAAATTATGTTCTGGCGTATATGCGACAACGGTGGTGGATCCCTAAGATGCGACAAGCAATTAAAGGGATCCACAATAGCTGTACTGTCTGTAAAAGATTACAGGGTAAGCCTTACTCCCCAGTTGATCTACCTCCCTTACCTGAGTTCAGGGTACAAAGGACTGAACCATTTCAGGTAACCGGGGTAGACTACACCGGAGCGATTCATGCTAGAGAATCGCCCGGTAATATCATAAAGGTATATGCCATTCTATTCACATGTGCGGTAACCAGAGCGATTCATATTGAATTGATTGACGACCTATCCAGTGAGGGTTTTTTGCATACTCTAAGACGCTTTGCAGGCCGCAATGGTTTCCCTCAAATTATTATGAGCGATAATGCGACTTGTTTTGTCGCGGCCTCTAAATATCTCCAGAGTTTAATGGATGACCCACAGGTTGTGGCTACCCTCACTGGAAAGGGTTGTCAGTGGAGATTTATACCAGCACGTGCACCATGGTTCGGGGCGATTTGGGAGAGAACAATCGGTATCGTCAAATCTGCCATGAAGAAGGTATTAGGAAGGGCATTGGTGACCAGACGGGAGTTGCAAACCATCTTAATAGAAATTGAGATGTCAGTCAACGACAGGCCCTTGACCTATACCTCGGCAGATGTTGACGACCTCTTACCCATTTCGCCTTCTATGCTAACACGTGGACGAACCCTTAATACCTTTCCTAGATCGTCCATAAATGACGAAGATCTGCATGACCCTACGTTCGGCAATGCTGACGCCACACGTCGTCGCTTCCAGTATGTAAACAAGGTGTCCGACGATCTATGGAAACGGTGGACCCAAGAATATTTGCTGTCTCTTCGCGAGCGTCACTCTAATAAGATCAAAGGGACGAATCAACGATGGCCTCGTATCGGGGATATCGTCCTGATTCATGATGAGCGTCCTAGGTTATTTTGGAAGCTTGGGAGGATTATCGATTTGTTCCAGGGCATTGATGGTCTTATAAGGGTTGCTAGAATACGAACTTCGACTGGGGTTACACCTCGCCCAGTTGTAAGGTTATATCCCTTGGAGCAGGATGTAGAACTGCCGGATGATCCTGGCGTCTCTACTGATACCCCTCCGCAGGAGAGTGCAGGTGACAGTGCTCCTCAAGGTGGGGCAGCTGATGATGAGAAGGATGATCCTCCTCAGGCTTCAGGTGGCGCTCGTCCCAAAAGGAGGGCGGCTATGAGTTCCGTGGATCTTTGGAGATCAAAGATCAAACAAGGTGATCTTTGACTTCGATGTCCTTTTTTTGTTCTCTGTATATAGCTCCTGTATATCATTTTTGGTGGCGGGCAATATGTCGGGAATAGGGTAATGATCCCGACAGTTTTAGGTCCAATAGGACATTTGAATTTGGCGGTATCGTATCGCATGTACGATTTCGGCTGGTTCTTTGTGTATTGTAGTTTATTCTTAAGTATAGGTTAAATATTAACTGAAATGTATAAATATCTACATCAGCTCTAGATGTATCATTAAACCAAGTTATGGGTTATAATTATTATGAACCGGCAGCCATATGTAATTTCGCGAAGCGATCGGACGCCGGCCCATTAGTCTCTCAATCAACACCATACAGCCAACATCTCCCCCCCCCCCCCCCGGCTCTGACTCAACCCACAGTTCACCATGTGCTACAAATATTAATCTATAAACAACAGTCCTACATCACCAGTCCTCTAAGCTAAGTTCATTGTATCGATATTGTATTATGTGAACATTCCTACATGTCATGCAATTGAATTAGCCGTGTGTGGGGGACTGGATTACACCCATCGACTACGTCGTTGGTAAATATATTATAACTATTTGTTGGGATATTTCATGTACCAGTGATATGTAATTTAACCTCTTTATCTAAATTCCCGACAGTGATGATGGTTCTGAAGCCAACCCATGCGTCATTAACGTTTGTACTTCCAAACATTGGAGACCAGTTTGTATTCCATAAAATGTCCAGAAATGTTTCTTTATTGTAGTTTCTGAGTGACCTTGTTTTGATAACCTTGTGATTCTCTAGGGTAATTTTTGTGGTTTTCCGTGTGCAATATGTGACGAAGTGATCACTTATCCAAGTCTGTATAACCCCTGATTGGGATATTTTGTCCTCTCTGTTACAGTTTATGTGGTCTAATATTGTGGCAGTGTTCTCAGAGATACGTGTGGGGGTTGTGATGAGTTGTTTGTGATTATGCATTGTCAGTATTGCCTATATTCTCGTACAAGCCTATTATTTCGTTGTTTGTAACACAGGTTAAAATCCCCTAGTATGATGGATTCATTTCGAGGGTCTAGCGATGACAAAGTTCGTTCAAATTTGGTCAAGAATTGTGTGTCGTCTGGTGGCCTATAGCATACCCCAATTGTGATGGGTCTTGTCCTCGGCAGGTGTAGGTCGATCCACAGAGCTTCGTGATTTTCTACATGGAGGTCGGTCCTAGTTGTGTGTGTGAGGTTGTTTTTTACATACAGACATACTCCTCCCCCATGCCTATTGCGATCATTCCTAACCATATTGAAACCTTGAATGTTTATATCACCATCGTTTATACTTGAATCCAGCCAGGTTTCTGTGATTGCAATTAGTACCAAGTCGATTAAAATCGTATCACTTAGCCGAGGTGGCGGGGGGGAATGTGTAAAATAGGCATGGATGAAGTCTAAGAAAATCGCCATGTGTATGAATGTATAGTCCTCCTCGAGACTATAACCTGGTTCTTCAAATAAGAACTAAGGTTGTTTCCCTTATATCTGGTCATGGCCGAGTGGTTACGGTGCTCAACTCTCCCACATATACCTGGAGTGAGTGGGTTCGAATCCTGGTCAGGATACCTCTCTCTCAACAAAATAGGTTGCCTACGTAGGGAGTCAGCACAGAAGCACAGTTCCCGAGTACAACAGGAGGAACAGCAGCTGGTCTGCACACCTTCTTAGTACTATAAACCCAGAGAGGGCAGACAGTACATACCTAGAAAGGACTATGATATTAGTCATAAGTAAGTGAGAAGGGGTGGAGAGGGAGAAATAGCACCGGAATCATCCAAGGTTGAGCTCCTAGAGAAGGTTTGAGTGAAGAGTTCAGCTTTGTGCCATTGGAGTGGAAAAGAGGAGGGAAAGACGAAGAAGCCCAATTGTTGGAGAGGATCCTGGCCAATGCCAAAATGCTTGGGGAGAGCTAGAATATGAAAACTCATTAAATTTGTTATTGATGAAAGAGTCCTATCCATCTATCTATCTATTGCCTGACGACGTGATCCCCGAAGGGGTGGCCACGAACGAACCGCCCCCATGCACACCATGGACAGCAGTAGAACAAGCGTGAGCAAACCCAAAAGTGTTTACAGTATTTTGAGAGAATTATTTTCTTACAATTTTGAAGCCATTTCCTCTTGTGTAATTAGACTGGTCTACTGTGAAATACTTGTGAACATCTAGATTATCATGGCCCTTTATAATTTTATGTACTTCAAGTAAATATCCCTTCATTCTGCGCTTTGTAAGGTTAAACAGGTTCAAATCTTTAAGACGCTCCTCATATGATTTATTTTCATATTATATTTCACCAACCTGCCAATTAACTAACAAATAAACCTAATAAATGAAATCAATGAAAGTAATGAATACAGCTTGGTATCATTATTGCGACCCTTCTCTGAGCTCCCTCCAATTTATCAATGTCCTTTCTATATTATGGGGACCAAAATTGTACATACTACTCCAAAATGGGTCTGACTAATGAGCTATATAACGGTAGAATTATTATTTGTTCGGACATGAATTCAAACGACCTCACAATGAGTCTAACAACTGTATTTGCATTTAATCGATTCTGAGACTAAGAGGCTGGGCTTCAATTTACTAGATACTGTAATCCCCATATCCTTTAAGTTTAGTGCTCAGTTAAGTTGTGATCCATTCATGTTGTAATGTGCATGTTCATTTTTGCTTCCTATATGCAATACTTGGTATATTTCAATGTTGAAGTCCATTTTCCATTATTCAGACCAGTATACTTGTCTAATTAAGTCTCGCTGGAATTCTTGTATATCAAAGGTTGTGTTAACTTTACTTTCTAATATTGCATCATCGGCAAACTTGGACATTTTGCAATTTTTTTTTCATCAATATCAATTAGTATTTTAATAACAAGACAGGACCCAGCACCAAACCCTGTGGTAATCCACTTAATACATCCTACCTGTCAAATTCTCAACTATTTATTACAACTCGCTGCATTCTATCTGTGAGCCGTTCACCAATCCCCTGTAGTATATTCCCTTCAATTCTGTGAGCTTTTAATTTTACGAGTAAGCAACAATGCATGACCTTGTCAAATGCTTTACTAAAATCAAGGTAAATGACGTCAACACCTTTGCTTTCATCATACGTATTGAAGATATCATAGGAAAAATAAAGTTTATTTATAAGACATGAACGTCTATTTCGAAAGTCATGTTGTGAATCTTTTATTGTTATTTTCCTGAAGTTGTTTGACATTTTTGTCTCTAATTATTGTGTAACTTCAACTGTAATTTCCATGTTACACCAGAATAGCTTAGTCACCCTTTTAAAATATGTCAACAAACGTTTTTCTTCTTTCGTTCACCAACCACCAGAGTAGCTTAGTCACCCCTATAAAATATGTCAACAAACGTTTTTCTTCTTTCGTTCACCAACCACCAGAGTAGCTTAGTCACCCCTATAAAATATGTCAACAAACGTTTTTCTTCTTTCGTTCACCAACCAGTTTATTACACTAAGAGGAGAATTGACCAATATAATATTAACGTGTAACAAGAGATAATAATACAAGAAATGCAATTCCTAAGAATCAGTGATCATACTTTACAAATAAGAATGTCAATAATATTAGACAAATAGATAACGCCATGCACACACACACACAAACCCTCGCCACATATTTATCCCCTCTTGCATTTTTCGGTCTTTCTGCTATCTCTCCCTATCCCTCTCGGAGTCTATAAGCAAATGTAACTTACACTTATGGATCAAGAAGCGCCCCCCACCTAGTGCCACCTGATCCAGTTAACCTCAGGACAAGAAGGACCTAACTCAACCCTCTAGGTCCGAGGAAAGCAGACCTTCTTTCCCTCAGTTCAACAGCCAGCGGTGAGAGGAAAAATTGCAAGATATATTCACTGGCAGAACAAGACCTCAAGCCAGCCTCGGGGGCCAACCTACCCTGCCAAGGCCACTATATTGGGCTAAAGACCTTATATTGAATAAGACTCAACGAGTACTTCTCTTGAGTCACACTCCACAGCAATTTGCCTGGAGTCATACTCAGCGACCATTGGTCCCGAGGCATATATTATTATGTTCTCTCCACTAACCAACTTTACTCCTAAACTCGATTAATGAAATTAACAAACACATGTGGCAGTCCGGCATGTATAACGGCAATTTGCCCTGTAATTTACTCACCGATAATTTATCGTGAGTCATACTCAGCGACCATTTATCCTGAGGCATGTATAACAGCAACTTGCCCTGTACTTTACTCACCGATAATTTATCGTGAGTCATACTCTGCAAATACCTTCTCTGAGGATATTACATTATATGTCCTCAACAAACTCACTTGCAAGTACCTATATGTGCGAGTCGCCAGCTACACCTGCCAGCCTGGGACTAGAGCAAGAAAGGGGAAGATATACACTTCATCGCATTTACCTGCCACACTAGAGAAATCTTGTGAGTTACAATAATGAGTTACCATATTGTCTTGTTGTTCCCCTTGGTCTGGGTTCCCTACTTAACGTAAAGGTAAAACAATCCACACACTGTCTTTGCCTCTTAGCTGATATACTTATATCTCAGATCTTCTTTGGTCAGTTTCCACCAGTGCCTATGGAGATATATTTATATTCCAGTTACAGTAATAACGCCTCCTCACCACACCCGCTCGTAAATATAACAAACACTCATCTAACTCATCGAGACCAACCCCAACTCTAGCAGGTTCTATTATGTCTATTAAAACTAGTGTATTCTTATTGCCACGTTTTGTAATCGCCATTCTGATCATACTATAATGTTGATATGCTTTTTGATTACTTTGTCTTGTCAATAAACTCATATAAACTGTATACGTGTTTCTGTTCTATAATCTAAGTACCTCCAGTAGAGTAGAAACACCTGTCTGATTAATGCTTTATTGTGTACTATACATAGCGCTAAAAACGCTAAGTATAAGGCATTATAATGATAATGTTACCATATGCTTACAAAATACAAAAGTTAGGCTAATAGGTCGATAGCTCCCAGGACATGATAAGATTCCTCCCTTAAACATTGGTGTCACATTTGTCAGTTCCATCCATTTGGAACTCTCCTGTAAATTAATTATTTATTAAAGATAATTGATAAAGTCATTAACATTTCATTCTAAACTTCCTTCAATATTTGCAGAGATTTTTATCATATCCTGGGGTTTTCTTTTATTTAACTTACTTATTGCATGTGAGACATCACCTTCGTCGATATTAATATTGCTTAGAACACTTTTTATTTCCGTTTTGCATAGTAAATCAGAAGGCAGAGGGTTTGTGTCCTCTATTATAAACACAGAAACAAAAACATATTAAATTTTTTAGCCATTTGTACTTATCATTTGTAAATTCTTCATTACATGTGGCTAGGTAGTCCTATTTTTTATGCTAGTATTTGTTCCTCCCTATTTAACTGAAAAAACTTCTTCGGGGTTGATTTACTTGAAGCAGCAATGTGTTTTTCGAGGTTAATTGTACTTTGTTTCATCAATAGTTTATATTTTCTACGTAGGGAACTTAAGATTATTTATCATTTTGAGAGTTGGTTGTTTGTAACGATTTGCGGCCAAGCATAATGTAAATTCAATGTTCCACGATCTTGGTTCATTGTTATTATATGAACGTAATTTTTCGGTTTGATAGACATAGCTCAATGGCATTGTTATAAAGTTACCTCAGTACATAGCTTCGATTTGTCAACGTTGTATACCAATTTGCCTTTAGATTTAGTATATTCAGAACTTTGCTTTATTATAGATTTGCACTTTGACAGATTCGTTAAGAATGGTAATCGTTACATAAATGTTAATTCATATTTTAATAATGCGTCACTTAACTCTGATCCCACTGGTTCAATATATTTTGATAGAACTAAACTTAAAGATGCCCTTAAATTCCTCCTTTTCAATACATATGTTAGATTCGGTCCCTATATTTTCAAACAAATATTAGGAATTCCAATGGGTGGAAATGCTAGCCCTTTACTTGCAGACTTATTCTTGCTTTCTTTAGAATTTAAATTTATGAAAGACTTAGTTGACAGTAGCAAGAAAAATAACATCCCAGAAAAATTAACACTTGCCAAATTTAGTAGGGTCATTTGCTTGGAATCCGTGACTATTTTGTTCCTACCTTTTTCTCTCGATGGATTTGACAACCTGAACCATTTTAAAGGAAAATTAGCTCCTATGCCCCTCTGAAAAATGACGGCTAACTCTGCTAGAGCCCAATATTCAAAATGGCTGCCAACGCCATCTTGAAAAACATGAAATGTACAGATGAGCTACAAGGACGAATGAGGTGTCCTTTTTCACTAATTCTGGCATTACAAATCCACTGGAATGGTTATTGTATTGTATTGTATTGTATATTGTATTGTTATTGTATTGTATTATACTAATTGTACATACTAATCTGCCACTTCACTGTCACTACATGATTCACTGTATGAGCCACTATCAGAATCACTGTCCTCACTTTCTCTTCTATCATCACTGTTGTTCTCTGCCTGCTGTGTATATCTAATATTACTTTTTTACTGATTCAGATGGATCGCATGCCCATCTGATGAAAATCGCCGACTTGGGAAGTGACCGAAATAATAGATAATAGAAGAGAGAGTGAAGAGTTACCAGACAAGACATTAACCCTTTCACGCATATGACGCGATTTTGAGCCTATTGAGGATACTTTAAAGCCTTTGTTACCATCAGGGGTGTTTAGAAACCTTTAGTTTAGTTACTTCAACCTCTGCAGTTGTCTTTGAGTTAGCTGTGGGCAGAAAACTAATTTTGGAGAGGTAATTATAAGAGTGAGAGAACTCTATTTCTTATTGCTAATCTGGCAACCTCTGCGTCATATGAGTCTGAAAGGGTTAAATGAATACGAGTGCATTTTACTCTGTGGTAAGCGATGTACCGCAGATGATCGTTTGGAAAACATTACACCTGAGAAGTGGGAATCCATCCGGGAAAAGTCTTTACAATGGAAAGAACTTGATAAGTTTCAACATATACATGAAAATGTGGATTGGGAGAAGGGACCAAAGGGTCACCACATGCATAGCACTTGTTACGCATCATTATCCAGCAAGCGCAAGCTCTCTCAAGCCGAAAAACGCAAACACAAATCCGAGTAACGTCTTGAAACAGATGAAGCATCAGATCAACAAGACCCTTCCCCAGAGGCCAGTGCACCTAAAAGGCTCCGCTCCAGTATGGGTGTCCTTCACGATAAGACTCTGTGTGTGGTGCATGAAAGGGGCATACAAGAGTAGTGATCGTGACAAGCAGATTTTACTCCTATCAGCAGTAGATGCCTGGACTAAATTCAAGTTATATACTGTCTGTCTGTCTCATGAGATTGAGACTTGACACTCTGATTGCATCCATCCTAGATAGTCAAACAGCATTGGGGTTGGAAATCCGCTACCATCGTGCGTGCTGGCGCAAATATGTAAGCGACCACAAGCCCCTTTCAGATGAAAGCACTCAACATCTGCAGCGTGTAAACCTCCGAGAGGCGCAAGCTCTCTTCTTTCATTATATTCGTCAAGTCATCTTCAAAGACCATGAAATTCGCACACTGCAAGGCCTGCTGCAGGACTATAAGCGCATTATCTCAAATCACGGACATAACTCAGTAGTAAAATCCAGCTACTTAAAGGAAATTCTCGTCAATGAATTTGGGCAAGACATCGGATTTCATGAACGAATTCAAAAGAATGTGAGTGAACTGGTATATGATACAACAGCAGCAGGTACATACATCGAGGCGGCAATATTTTCATTGGGTGTCAGCAATGATCAGTTGGTGATGAATGTTGCGGCACGACTCAAAGAGCAAGTCATCAGGACAAATACTATTCCCTGGCTCCCATATATACACGAGTTGGAGAGAGAAGAAGACCTCAGTGAGAAACAAGGAAAAGGGAAGCATGCTGATTGCTCGTCGAGTAAAATGAAGAAGGATGAACAAGCTGTACAGGATATAAGCGCATGTCTCACTGAATTCAAGTGTGATCCATTTGACCATACAAACAAGACACTTCGATCCCTACAGTCAGGAATCCTAGCCTCAGACGCTCTCGCTGCCGACTTGAAATCGGCAAAGGAGGATGGCACAAGCAAACTGAAGCAGTTCTTGAATGAGAGAGTGTATTATTCCAAGACCAAGTCTCTCAACGACAGAGTTCCCCGTAGCAAGCGTTTGAACTTTTCAACTCAGGAATTGAAGAAAGCAGATGGTGAGAACCTGAAGGGAAAGACTGAGGAAATGGAGCGTAATGCCTTGGTCTCTGTTCTTGGACTGGTTGAAACGAGTGGTGCCCTCAAACTTCAAGAAGTCCTGCAGCATCGTGTTACAGCCGAGTGCCTTTCCATCTTCAACGTCAATGGAACCATCCGTAAGGCACAGAAAAGCAAGCTTCAACAAAAACTAACTATGTCTGTCATTCCAGAGCCTGATGTATACACGTCTATTATTGATATGGGCCTCATCTGGCGCCTAACAACTCCTACCATTGAAGACAGAGAGAAGGGAGACGGTACCAAGTATACCTGGGGAGATTATGCAGAGAAGTTGGTGCACTTCGTTCTAACGAGACACAAGCATGCTGAGCGCATCATTTGCATCAATGATTCATATGATCAGAATTACACGATCAAGGACAGTGAGAGAATACTGCGCCAAAAAACCCTGCCAATCAGCAATGTCTTCATGAAGACAGAAGATAAATTTCCTTCTAGTAAAGTTTTCCATGCTCTCCTGGGTAAACTTGAGAACAAAATCCGCCTTCAGGCATTTCTTCAAACGGAATTCCAGAGAACAGCAGCAACAACTAGCACCGAGATCATCTACTGTGTAGTTGGCAGCACTGCAAAGAATCTCACCACAGGCAAGCTTGTGCCAGAGCTCACATGCTCCCATGCAGAGGCAGATACAGCAATGCTCACCATATATAGTGTGCTCCGGTCAGACAGCTACACAGCAGCTGTCGTTCTTGACACAGAGGACACAGACAACTAACTGCAAGTGGCATATGTTGCTCAGAAGACAACAGGAATCCTGTGTGTGAAACGCAAACGTCAGCTTATCTATGCCTGATGTTTGTGCAGTGAGGCAATGGCTGCATCCATCATACCACTTCATGTCCTCACTGGGTGTGACCACAACTCTGGCATCTATGGAGCAAGCAAGAAGCTCATCGCAGATCGTCTGGAGAAGTCTAAAGAGGCACACAACCTGCTAGCAGCATGTGGTACACAGCTCCTAGTCACAGAACAGGTCATCAGTGATTTGGAGCGGTTTGTCATTCGATATGTCTATGGTGATACCAAAAGCAAGACCCTGGGAGGTGTGAGGGCAGCGAAGTGGAGAGCTCAGAAGAAAAAAAGCACTATCCGACTTGTGCCTGACTTGGACAGTCTCCGTCCACACTTGGAGCGTGCAAACTATCTTGCATATTTGCAAAAGCATTACCAGCTCCAAAGTCACCCCTCACCGATCGGCCATGGATGGCATCTTGTAAATGGCCTATGTCTGCCTGTCCGTTCAACCCAGCCCCCACTTCCCCCATCCATACCACTACCTACAAATCTGCAGGCAGAGAACAACAGTGATGATAGTAGCGAAAGTGAGGATAGTGATTCTGATAGTGGCTCATACAGTGAATCATGTAGTGACAGTGAAGTGGCAGATTAGTATGTACAATTAGTATAATACAATACAATAACAATACAATATACAATACAATACAATACAATAACCATTCCAGTGGATTTGTAATGCCAGAATTAGTGAAAAAGGACACCTCATTCGTCCTTGTAGTTCATCTGATGCCAGAGATATTACATTTCATGTTTTTCAAGATGGCGTTGGTGGCCATTTTGAATATTGGGCTCTAGCAGAGTTAGCCGTCATTTTCCAGAGGGGCATAGGAGCTAATTTTCCTTTAAAATGGTTCAGGTTGTCAAATCCATCGAGAGAAAAAGGTAGGAACAAAATGGTCACGGATTCCAAGCAAATGACCCTACTAATTGTCAAGTAATAATAGTAGATATATTGATGATATTCTCGTTTGCAATATGTTAAATTTGAATCAAGTCGCTAAACAAATTTATCCAAATTCTATTCCCCTCACACAAGGTAAGGTAAATGATTAAGTTGAAAATTTGCTTGATATAAATATACAGATTGTTAATGAGCAGTGTACACTTAAAATATACCACAAAGTTGACGATTTTAATTTTAACGTAATAAACTTTCCTTTCCCTAGTAGTAATATCGATAGTAAAATAATAATTGTTTTAATTCCCAGCTAATAAGATTTTGTAAAATTTGTACTAAAGTAGAAGACCTTTGGGCTAGAGCTAGGTTACTATACAGACTCTTAGTAGACAGAGGGTTTGTTGCAAGTAAATTGTTGCATACATTTAATCTTTTTAAGGTCAAATATTGTGACTATTTTAAAATTTGATATCAATAATTTCAATCAAGCATTATTAATTTGAAGTTATAGTATAACCTCTGCTTACTTCTTGTCTGTATTTATTAATTGTTTATCTTTTTCTAATGTTATTATTAATTTTTAAAATCAATTGTTCTTGTTAAAAGAGTACTCTTTGTTAAAATCTGTTATTACTTCTTCATATTTTGCAATTATTTTTCTTTATTATATTGTATCTATTCAATGTCGATAGTATCAATTGCTCGCTTTTGCGATTTCCTTAGTTTATTTGTACAATAAATGTAGGTTATTTGTAGGGTAGTAATTGATAGGGGTCACTTGAGGCATGCTATGCTTACAGGTACCTACCTGATAGCACTATCGTTAGTGAGTGTTATTTGTATTTTGTACTATTGTTAATGTCTTGTCAAGTTGCAAATTTGATTTCAATAGAACATGTTGACACTAATAGTAGTTTCTTTATTCATGCAGTTTAGTCAAATTTACCAGAACGTCCCTGACTTCCCAAATTGACTAATTCCTTGAATATGACGATAGTGCGTTGTTATGTGTGCGATTAGTTTGCTTGGGAAACAGATTAACTTGCTCATGTAGTAATGTACACCTTATGTGGTGGATTGTGTTATTTTATTTATAAATTATTATTTTACTTAAGCGTTGTTTCCACATAGCGATTTTGATTAGTTATTTTGTCTTTTTAATGTGTTCGTATAAGTTTTGGTTTGTTTATTTTGCAAGTTTTACATTATAATAATCAATGAACTCCCAAGTTTTGTCAATGTTTTGAACTTGAGATATTTAACTCCAATATATACATGCCTTCTGCGTGTTGTAAGAGGCGACTAAAGAGGTTGGGTCGGTGGGCTTGCGACCCCCACCTAGAAAAAAAATACATAGCAACGATGAACGAACAATCTGCCTCGGATGCGGACAGACCCTGTGTTGACGAACCCCGACCGACTATGGACAAGCCTACAAACATTCTGAGAATAGGGACATGGAATATGAGTGGCATGAATGATGGCACAAAAGAGAGAGAGGCACTGGAAGTGTTAGTGAATGCCAGGCTGTGTGTATGCTCCGACAGAGGATAAACTTGTAAGAGAGAAGGAGAAGTTCTGGGTGAATGTGGAGGCATGCCTGGATAAGTTTGACAAGAACGAAAGAATATTTCTGATTGGGGATATGAATGGTAAGGTGGGTGATAGGAAAGTTAATGGAGTGGTGGGAGGGTGGGGGGTACCATCAGAGGTGAATGGGAATGGTAGTGCACTTGTGGACGTATGTGTGGGGAGGAGGTTGTGGATAGCCAACACCTTCTTTCGACACAGAATGATACACAGGTACACATGGAAAGTGGTGTGGACGATGAAGGATAAGACAGTGGTGGAACGAAAGTAACTGATTGATTATATATGTGTGGATGAAAGAATGAAGAAATCTGTGATGGATGCTAGGGTGTATAGGGGTATTGGAGGGGGTCTGTCTGATCATTATGTAGTAGTAGCTAAGGTTAGGATACAAAAGAAGTGGGTGAAGAGAGCTGGAGGGAGGTGAGAGGAAGGTGGAATGGTGAGGAGGGTGGAGAGGCTACAGGAGAAGGAAATCAGGGAAGAGTACAGGAGAGCAGTAGAAAGACGACTAGGTGGGTTCGACCTGGAAGATATGGAGGAAGTGGAGGAGATAAGCAAGGTGTTTAACCCTTCCCGCCCGTGCAGCATTTTAAAATGACACCGCGGCAGATGGCCAGGAGCCCGGGTGTCATTTTAATATCCGTAAGCTTGAAAGCCTATTAAGCTTGGCTTGAAAGCCGTGCGTCCGACGCATGTAAACAAAGCCTGTCTTTGTGACACCGCACCTCCGAAACCAAGAAGGAGATGTCGGATCAATGTTGTTTTTGTATGCTATGACGAAATTAGTGTCTGCAAAGGTCCGATATTGCGAACATCGTATCGAATCTCTCTCCACGGAAATCGTCATCACAACTGAACCAGTTGACCTAGAGAGCTCTACTTAATACCAGTTTACAGATCAGAAACAGCACTACGTGTAGAGATGCGTGGGAATTCTCTAGCAGTTAAAATAACAAAGATACAGGTAGCCTATTAAAGACGTTTTTCGGCCAGATCACCCGGATCTCAATAATGTCCTTAGGATAGCGAGCCCAGGCGGAAAGGGTTAAGGAAGAAGTCTGTGCAGCATGTGAGGAGGTGTGTGGAGTGAGGAGAAGAGGGAGGGGAGTGAAAGGTACAGCATGGTGGACAGAAGAGGTAATAATAGCTGTGGAAGATAAGAAGAAAGCGTATAGAGAGTGGTTGGGTAGTAGAGGGAATGAAGATTTGGAGAGGCAGAAACGAGCGAGGTACGTGGAGATAAAGAGAGTGGTGAAGAGAGTAGTTAAGGAAAGTAAGAGAAGAGTAGATGAGGAATTTGGAAGGAATCTGAGTGTAAAATGAAGGGAGTGTAAAAAACTGTTCTGGAAAGAAGTCAAGAAAGTTAGGGAAGGTAGCAAGGGAAACAGTAAGAGTGTGAAAGATAAGAATGGGAGAATGCTAGCCGAGAAGCAAGAGAGAGTCGAAAGATGGAGGGAGTACTTCAACAAGTTGCTAAATGAAAGGAATGAAGAGCCAGCAAACATAGTTGGATGGAGTATGGGAAGGAGAAGTAGTGGAGGAGGAGGTGGGGATCAGGAGGTTAGAAGTGTGGGAAGCCATGAAAAGAGTGAAATTGGGGAAAGCACCAGGAACAGATGGAGTGTGGGGAAATGTTGAGGTATGGTGGTGAGATACTGATCGAATGGGTATGGAAAATGTGCAAACTAGCATGGGAGAAGGGGAATGCACCCGATGACTGGAAGACTGGCATAATAGTCTCCCTATATAAGGGCAAAGGGGAAAGAGGAGTGTGTGGTAACCACTGAGGAATATGTCTTTTAAGCGTAGTAGGGAAGGTGTACAGTAGGGTAGTGATTGAGAGAGTGAGAGTGAGAATGGAGAAATGGATAGGCGACAAGCAGGGAGGTTTTAGGAAGGGAAGAGGATGTGTAGATCATATTTTTACCCTGAATTGTGTTGTGGAGAAATATCTGGAGAAGAAACAAATGGTGTATGTTGCCTTTATGGACTTGGAGAAGGCCTATGACAGAGTGGATAGAGAAGGCATATGGAAAGTACTTAGAATATACGGAGTAGATGGCAAGTTGCTGAAAGTAGTGAAGAGCATGTATGAGGGTGCAAAGGCGGCAGTACGTGTGGAGAATGAGCAGAGCGAGTTCTTTGACCTGAGTGTTGGGTTGAAACAGGGGTGTGTGATGTCCCCGTGGTTGTTTACTGTATATATGGATGGAGTCATGAAAGAAATACTAGGAAGAGCAGTGGATGTTGGTGTATCGCTGAAAAGGGAGGAAAATGAGTGGAAGCTGCCTATACTGCTGTTTGCGGATGATACAGTTCTGATGAGCGATAATGAATGGGAGTTGCAGGGTCTGGTAAATGAGTTTGGAACAGTGTGCGAAAAACGGAATTTGAAGGTAAATGCGGGGAAGAGCAAGGTTATGGTCTTCGAAAGGGGTGAAGTCACAGAGTGTGAGGTGAAGCTGAACGGTCAGGCTATGGAGATTGTCAGCTCTTTTAAGTATCTGGGCAGTGTGTTGAGTAAAGATGGGACTATGGATGAAGAAGTGCGGGAGAGGATGCAACAGGGCAAGAGGGTTGTAGGAACGTTGAAAGCAGTAACAAGAAATAGAGTGGTCAGTATGGAAGTGAAGAAGTCCTTGCATGACAGTGTGGTACTTCCGACACTAACTTACGGAAGCGAAGCATGGACGTTCGGGAAGAGACTCAGACCAAGAGTGAGAGCGGTGGAAATGAGTTACTTGAGAAGTGCGTGAAGAGTTACATGGAGGGATAGACAGACGCATGAGGAAGTAAGAAGGAGGTGTGGTGTGGAGGTAGATATGTTGGAAAGTGTGAAAAGGAACAACTTGAGATGGTTCGGCCATATGGAACGTATGGAAAGCGAGAGATTGACTAAGAAGGTGTACGAGAGCGAGGTGGAAGGACAGAGAGGGAGAGGTGCACCGAGGGAGAGGTGGAAGGATGGAGTGAGGAAGTATATGAATGAAGGCAGTGCTGGTTGGGAGGAGGAGCGTCGACTGACTGGGCACAGAGGTGCATGGGGGCGGTTCGTTCGTGGCCACCCCTTCGGGGATCACGGCGTCAGGCAATAGATGGCTAGATAGATATATATGCCATGGTTTTTCTAAGTTTATTCAAGTTTGCTCTCTTATAATCTAAAATATTTTCAGTACTCTCGGTTTGCTTTTCAATATTCAAATGAATGACAAAAGTGATCGTTCTATTGTCACTCTAACAAAAATATTATCTGACTGAGACATAATTGTTCAAGTGTTTCGAGTTGCTGAGATAAGTTCAAGGATGTTTTCACCGTTAACCAGTGCACTCCCTTCCTTACCAATACATTTTCTTCCTTACCAGTACACTCCCTTCCTTACCAGTACTCTCCCTTCCTTACTAGTACACTCCCTTCTTGTGGAATGGGCTTCCCCGAGACGTTCTAGACTGCATCACCGTTGATTCATTTAAACTCCGCCTAGACAAATATCTCGCTTCAAACCCGCGACTGACTGCATTTGTAAATGAATAACTTTATTTTATCCCCCCCTCAGTTACTAACCCATCTGTCCCCTACTAACTTCCTAATCCTGCCACGGACATTAGTTCCAGGGCAGTAATTCCCTTTCCAATGTTCCCTTACCCACTCTAAACCACTGTTTGGACACTTGATCCTCAGTGTTTAGGAGGACAAGCAGCCTAGAAGGGTCACTAGATCTGTTGTTGCTTGATTTCCTTTGTACTCCTTCCTTACCAGTACTCTCCCTTCCTAACCAGCACACTCCCTTCCTTACCATTACACTCCCCTCCTTACCAGCACACTCCCTTCCTTACCAGTACTCTCCCTTCCTTACCAGTACACTCCCTTCCTTACCAGTACTCTCCCTTCCTTACCAGTACACTCCCTTCCTTACCAGTACTCTCCCTTCCTTACCAGTACACTCCCTTCCTTACCAGCACACTCCCTTCCTTACCTGTACACTCCCTTCCCAGCACACCCCTTCCCTTACCAGTACACTCCCTTCCTTACCAGTAGTACTCTTCCTTCCTTACCAGTACTCTTCCTTCCTTACCAGCACACTCCCTTCCTTACCAGCACACTCCCTTCCTTACCAGTACTCTCCCTTCCTTACCAGTACACACCTTCCCTTACCAGTACACTCCTTTCCTTACCAGTACACTCCCTTCCTTACCAGTACACCCCTTTCCTTACCAGTACTCTCCCTTCCTTACCAGTACTCTCCCTTCCTTACCAGTACACCCCTTTCCTTACCAGTACACTCCCTTCCTTACCAGTACTCGCCCTTCCTTACCAGTACACTCCCTTCATTACCAGCACACTACCTTCCTTACCAGTACACCCCTTTCCTTACCAGTACACTCCCTTCCTTGCCAGCACACTCGCTTCCTTACCAGTACTCTCCCTTCCTTACCAGTACACTCCCTTCCTTACCAGTACACTTCCTTCCTTACCAGTACACTCCCTTCCTTACCAGTACTCTCCCTTCCTTACCAGCACACTCCCTTCCTTACCAGCACTCCCTTCCTTACCAGTACTCTCCCTTCCTTACCATCAAACTCCCTTCCTTACCAGTACAATCCCTTCCTTACCAGCACACTCCCTTCCTTACCAGTACACTCCCTTCCTTACCAGCATACTCCCTTCCTTACCAGTACACTCTCTTCCTTACCAATACACTCCCTTCCTTACCAGCACACTCCCTTCCTTACCAGCATACTCCCTTACCAGCACACTTCCTTCCTTACCAGCACACTCCCTTTCTTACCAGCACACTCCCTTCCTTACCAGTACACTCCCTTCCTTACCAGCACACTCCCTTCCTTACCAGTACACTCCCTTCCTTACCAGCACACTCCCTTCCTTACCAGTACACTTGATTCCTTACCAGCACACTCCCTTCCTTACCAGCACACTCCCTTCCTTACCAGTACACTCCCTTCCTTACCAGCACACTCCCTTCCTTACCAGTACACTCGCTTCCCTACCAGCACACTCCCTATCTTACCATTACTCTCCCTTCCTTACCAGTACACTACCCTCGTTGTCATCCAGAAACATTCTTGGACCCACGATTTGCATTATCCTAGTATATGGACGGAAACTGATTTGTAAATAAAATTATGTATACATAAATAAGGAAATAATATCTGTACCGGTAATTTAAATCAGCGGCAAACGCATCTATGAATCAATCGGTTCAATCCCAATAGCTATATTTGCTCAGAGAGAAACATAAGATATTCACGATATTTGTTAACGCACTCCTCTTTTTCTATTTCTATACCACCACCCTTCAATCTCACCTTTCCCCAGTAGTAGGTGGTGTCACACGAGCGTATTTCCGGCAATTTTTGATGAGCAAGTTTTTATCGCACTATTTTGAGGCTTTTTCACATTATAATCGGAAACCAGACCGAAGGTAGATTATGTTGGGTAGCTTAATTCTGACGTGTATGTTACTAACTTAAAATGTGAAGCTGTTTGACCACAATTGCCTTTATAAATTGACGGAAAAGGAGCTCGTGTGACACTGCATAATATCCTATACACTCACCCCTTCTCCCTCAGTACACCTTACCCCTCTCCTTCAGTACACCCCCTTTCCTTCAGTACACCCTCCCCCTCCTCCCTCAGTACACCTTACCCCTTTCCTTCAGTACACCCTCCCCCTCCTCTCTCAGTACACCTTACCTCTCTCCTTCAGTACACCCATCCCCCTCCTCCATCAGTACACCTTACCCCTCTCCTTCAATACACCCCCTTTCCTTCAGTACACCCTCCCCCTCCTCCCTCAGTACACCTTACCCTCTCCTTCAGTACACCCCCTTTCCTTCAGTACACTCCTCCCCCTCCTCCATCAGTACACTTTACCCCCCTCCTTCATTACACCCCCTTTCCTTCAGTACATCCTCCCCCTCCTCCCTCAGTACACCTTACCCCTCTCCTTCAGTACACCCCCTTTCCTTCAGTACACCCCTCCCTCTCCTCCATCAGTACACTTCCCTTCATTACGCCACCTTTCCTTCAGTACACCCTCCCTCACCCCACATTCTCCCTGTAGGAAATAGCTAGGTAATAGGGGAAGGACTGGACTGATGTCATTATGTGAAATGTATGGCGCGTTTGAGGTGGGAGGATGGAGGGAAGGGTGGGGGTGAGAGAGGGGTAGTGTGGGAAAGGTGGTGGGGGTTAAGGAGATGTCGCACCAGAACACTTTTTACAGCAACTTCTTTGTCGGTTAAGGTGGATTTACACGATCGTTTTTTCCACAACTCTGATCTGGCAGGTTATGACATACTTTTATCAGAATTCGGTCACGTATCGAAATCTGTCTCCAGTTTAGTTGCTGATACCATTATGATATAGTCTATTTTATTCATAAAAAAATAGAAGGTCCTACCCCTTAACCATTTTTCATTAAGCCATTTTAGATTTACAGAAGAGCGACCAAAACCTACATTGCTGTATGTCCACAATATAGTCTTAAAATGTTTCCAGGAACAAGTTGCTGATCAAAAGATGCGGAACAAATCCCTCGTGTAGATCCGTCATAGCTCTGATCTGGCAGCTTCTGAATTCAACATTGTAAGTCATATTATTATCGGTAGTAGCATTTTATGGTTGTTATACTATTACACAAAAATCCCCGGAATGTTTACAGGATTTAGTTGCCGAGCAAAAATTGCCAGATGTGAATCCACCTTGAAGCTTGTGACACACGGTTATATACAGCTTTACAAATCGTAGTTTGAATGTGAGTTTCGCGAGTTGCGATTTTTTTGTATAGTTTTAACGGTACTAGAATGAAGATATCAGCATGTAGGATACTACGATGAAAAGGGAAAAGGCGCTGTAAATACTCTGTATATCCACCTCTTGCTATCGTAAGAAAGTTTTCAAATTATTTTTAGGGTTTGTTTTAATTTATTCTTGTATTGGGTATGACCATTTGGGATTATGCCTTTTGCCTATAATAATTGATTTTCTACTAGGATATACAGTATAATTATGTTACTGATATTATGACTTCGAGAATATCTGCACTTAAAAAGTGCTCCAGTGACT
The DNA here is from genome assembly GCA_032716605.1 of Paralithodes platypus. Classification (NCBI taxonomy): domain Eukaryota; kingdom Metazoa; phylum Arthropoda; class Malacostraca; order Decapoda; family Lithodidae; genus Paralithodes; species Paralithodes platypus. The sequence goes on along the minus strand of CM064499.1, from coordinate 7,584,406 downwards.
CAGGCTTTAGAGGTGGGGAACCGGAGGAGGTGAAACAAAGGAGGTGCAAAGGAAAGCAATTATTGTTGTTGGTGAAATAGCCCCCAAGATTACCTTTTATGGGAATCCCGCGTCGTCCATGTAGTACGCCACCTTCGGGTGGGTCCAGAGATCTCTGAGTGAAGTGATGTTGAAGTGATGTCTGTGCTGGGCAGTGTCTGTTGGGCAGTGGAGTGTTAAGTGTTCTGTATTGTCAGAGGGATGTTGGCAGCAAAGAGAAGAAGAGCCTTGAGTTGGATCTATTCTGTGTTTGTTATCGTGTAATGACGGATGATGGCCGGACCTGAGGCGTGCAAGTGTGACTTGGGTTTCTCTAGGAAGCGTGTTGTGTTATCCGATAGGTTAATCTTGTAAGGTGGAGAGTTTAGGATTGTGTTGTGTGATCTGTTGTTAACCTTTAAAAGGCGAGCTGTATGTAGTGAACACCCTACTACTGGGCGGCCATATTAGGCTTCAATCCCGCCTAAAATCGTCATTTAATGATAAATATCGTTATTACTTATTCATATGTGCCTATTTTACGTTTAATATGAAGATATTGACATGTAACAGCAATAAAACAAGTGAGAATAGTGTTTGGAGGCTGAAAATCGCGAATTATTTCCGATCGTTCATTCATGAAATGTGAGGCGAAATGTACACTCTCCCTCTCCCAAGCCTAGAGGCAGACTGAGTCTCTCTCTCACACCACGCACTCGGTATGCGGATTGGAGATGTTGGCGGGGTAAATAAACCGATAAACAAGGGAATAAGAGGAAAAATAGGTGATAATTGAAGGGGGGGGGGGGGGAGGGAAGGAGGAGGTTTTGACACATGTGGAGGAGTGATAGTAGGTATGGAGGGAATTATCTCACTTAATCAATTATTCTTTTGTTTTAACCCTTCTTTGGCGGCGTGCAACTTATGTCGTGTGAAATAAATATGGACTAAGTGGCGGTTCACAACTTATGTCGTGTGCCATTTTCACCACGTAATGTTGCTGAGAGAGAGAGATAAGTGGTGGGAGGAGAGTAGCAAGCGTATGACTGCTCCAGACCACCGCGGCGGATCTACTGACATGAATCCCACCCTCTCCCACCCTCATGCACTCGCTACACAGGGAATTATGTAGGGAAACTACCTAATTACATTGTTTTTGCACTCGTGTTGCGCGACCGTTGCAAGAAAACCAGCGTTCGTACAAGGATGGTTGGGGTGTCATTGGAAAGCTCTGTTTATGCCCTTTCAGTGATAGATACTTGTTTTACGCTCTGGGTCTTATTTAGGCATGAAAATGATCATGTAAACAACCCTATTTAGGGTAAAAACACCCTTTACCTTACCTTTAGATACCTTTAGATGTGTTCGCCGCTCTTCTAGCGGCACCAAGGAGCGCGACGCCCCTCGTTATGGGTGGTGATTTGGTGCATTTGGTTTATATGTACCGCCCGCTGGGCGGTACATATAAATTACCGCCTAGGCCGCTCATAAGGTGTTAAGTGCTACTGGGGCCTTTTAAAAGTTTTTTTTTAGGCCTTATCTCTAGACTTAAGAGGATCGTCGCCTTTGCCCACCAAAACCTCTTAAGAGTGTTCTCGCCGTTCCCGGGTTAATAGTTTGTTGGGTAAGGTGTGTGTGTATGCACTTGTGTATGTTGGTGTTTGGAGGTGTGGGTGGTATGTTGATGTATATGTGGTTGTAAGAATGGGCAGGTATATGTTTCATATCTCGAGGTGGGGGTGGTGATCCGTTATGGAGTGGCATTGGTGAAGGGGGTCGTGAGCTGAAGAGTAACACTGTGTTCCTACTATGTCTAAAATGGTCTTCGGGGGGAGGCTCTGTGTTTTAGCATGTACAGTATGTGATTTTTGTTTGTCGTATGTGTGCATCATGTTATGATTGGGAGTTGTTTGTAGTTTCTTCATGTTTGTGGTTTAGGTGCAGGGTGACCAGGCTTTGAAAGCATAGTGCACGGTTGTGCAGATACTCTGTGTACAGTATGGACAGCGTTTCTTTTTGTTGGTCAAAGTCCTTGCTTGTGTGGGTTCTGAGGGCATTTAGTTTTTGTAAGGTTCTAGTGTTTGTGTTTTCTATGTGTGGAGTAAATGTTGTGTGTGTCATAAGTTACGCTGAGTAATTTAGGGGGTCGTTTGAGAGGAAGTGGTTCGTTGAGTAGTGTGACATGTGGTTGAAAGCGTGATTCATGTCTGTCTGGGGTAAGCAATGTGATGGAAGATTTTTGGGGTGAGACATGTCATGCAGTTTTGTAGGAGCCATTGTTCCAGTTACCGGAGGTACAGTAGGCCTGTTGTTGAAGGTCGCTTGTTGCTTGTTTGATTTTGAGGTGTTGTGATGTGATGATGAGGTTGTTTGCAAATGAGAGGATGTGTGTTTCATGCGCTGGGTTCGGTTGTGGGAGATCGTAGAGGAAAAGGTTAAAAAGTGTTGATGATAGTAGTGCTCCTAGAGGGACGCTGTTGGGTAGTTTACGTATTTTGGATGTATGGTTGTTGCAGTGATGTGTCCTTGTCTGCTAGAGATGAAGTTTGTGAGCAATTTCTTGCCATTGTTGTGTAGTGTGGTGTTTACTATTTTTTGTATGTGTATGTGGGGCCAGAAAGGAAATTAGAGATAAAGGCACAGATGGAGGGATATGAACCGAAGGAGGGTAGTTTATAGAAATTAGAGATTTGTGCCAGACTCTATCAAAGGCCTTCGATATGTCTAGTGCAATAGAAAAGGTCTCACCGAAGTCCTGAAAGGAGGATGACCAAGAGTTAGTAACATATGAAAGAAGATCACCAGTAGAGCGACTCCTAAGGATGCCATACTGGCAATCTGAGAATAAATTACGAGAAGAGAAATACTTAACCCAAAAATGGCGATCGTTCTCAACAGAGGTTTTTCTGATGCACTGCGAACGTCCTCAATAGATCCAGAGCATAAAAGAAAACTTAGAAAATGACCCAGTAGCACTCAAAACAAAGCAATTTGTGATTAGGTGAGATAATTCCCCTCCATTACTTTCTACCACTCCTACATATGTGTCCCAACCAACCCCTTCCCCCCCTTTTCCCCCTCCTCAATTATCAGCTATTTTTCCTCTTATTAGGTTATTTTCGGTGCGAATTTACCCCACCCGATCTCTTTAACATGGGCAAGGCAGCTAGAGATCCTTGCAACAGAGAGACTTCTAGTACAAGGCCTCAGTGTCGCTCTTCAGCTCAGAGAGGGGGGATATACGTCCCCCCAGCTCTCGCCTCATGATACGACCTTGTGGCAATATTTTCACCCCCCAAATGCTATACCCACTTTTTTTATTGCTCTTAAATGTTCATACCTTCATAATACCTTCATAATAAAAGCAAAATAGGCGCATATGGATAATCAAATTTGCGTAAGCAGAGAGGTATCGCCCCCCCGTATAGTGGTACCATGCCGGCCGAACTTTCTGTCTGTCTGTCTGTCCGAATACTCTTCCTAGACCGTTCGACGGATTTTCACCAAACTTCACACAAACACTCGGTGCGTGAATGTGACGGTCAGTCAAAAAAGATTTTTTGAATTTGTGCGATAGTTATGATTTTAGGTCAAAAATATGGTTTTGCCCCCCAACCCCCACTCCCTTCCTACCCCCCACCTCCGGACCCAAACACCCCCTCCCCCACCCGAAGGATACCTCCCCTCTAATATTCTTCTGTGGCAGCAATGATGATGGCGTTCTTTGTGTGTGTGCCCATCACACACATCACAGATGTGATGATAATGGTGATTATGGTATTTGTAGTGATGGTGTTGGTTATTGTGATATTATTTGGCATGGTGGTGATGATCTGTAGTGGTGGTAATATTGTGTCTGAGTGTAGTAATGATAGTTGTGGTGATTATGGTAGCAGTTATGATATTGCCAGTAGTGATGAAGATGGTTATTATGGTAGTGAGGTCAGTCGTGATTGTGAAAGTAGTTGTGATAGTGGTGGTGATTGTAGCAGTGATGATGGGGATAGTAGTAGTGATGATGGTGAAAGTATTGGTGATATTGGTGATGGTTACTGGAGATGACGCCCCGAAAGCAAGTCGCCCCGCATTTGTTAGGTTAAGTTAGTTTAGTTGACATTAGAAGTGATGGTAGTAATAGTGGGGATGATGATGATAGTAGTGATGATGGTCATAATAGTAGTGATGATGGTGACAGTAGTATGATGATTGTAAGATGATGGTGATAGTTGTAGTGATAATGGTGACAGTAGTGATGATGGTAGTGACGATGGTGACAGTATTAGTGATGATGGTGAGTAGTACTGATGATGGTGAGAGTAGTAGTGATGATGTGAGTAGTAGTGATGATGAGAGTAGTAGTGATGATGGTGAGAGTAGTAGTGATGATTATACTAATAGTGCTGATGATAGTCAATTCAATTCAATTCTTTATTTCGTAAAACATATACATTGTACATATACATGAGTTACATATTTACAAAAAAATGGCTATACATTTAAAATTATTGAATTAAGATAATCCAAGCATAAGCCTGATTAGTTTATAGTAAATGAACTCCTATGTACAGAATGCAATGTTTAAAATGGTCTTCCATCTGTTTCACATTTAATTTACATGTAAATAGTAATAGTAATCATATATACAATATAATCCCAATGAAGGCTATGGACTAAGGCAATTAAAAACCAACTTGAATATAAAGCTAAACTACTTAATGATAAAATAACATATGGGAAAGGTGAAGCTGATGAAAACTTATGCCCCCAAATATGTAAGAAACATGAAGCTCATCAATATGTTAATCAAATGAAAGTCTTTAGAAATGCAAAGATAAAAAATTTAATACAAATATTAAATCATGATTTATATAAAAAGCGCATACAATACACATAATAAGAAATCGGCTTTAAACAAAACAAATGTGACTGGTGAGAGCTAATAACCATAATATAGGCCCACGTCTGTCCTCGTGCCTCTGAACCCATTGTATTCTAGCTGTTATATTATCCAGACTTTCTTCCAATATACTAACATTATATGTACTTCGAAAGCGCTTGATAGTGTGTTGCATAAATAGTCCGTCCATAATAAAAGGAATATTACATTTTAGCAAAGGGTTACGTGATCTAAAAACTCTCTTACAATATCTAGCTTGTACTAGGGCTACTCGGTGCTTAACCCGCTAAGCTCGAGCTATATATGTAGTGAACACCCTATAACTGGGCGGCCATATTAGGCCTCATTCCAGCCTAAAATCGTCATTTTACGATAAATATAGTTATTACTTATATGCACCTATTTTACATTTAACCCCTTCTGTACCGGTGATGTACTTTTCATTCTATTCTGGCAACTATTAGACAATTTTGTACAGCTTATGAAGGACGTCTACTCATTCAAGGGCTTCAGACTATCTCAATTAATCCTTTTAGCTACCATATATCTTTTCTAATCTTCATAAAATCGTCTAAATATAGCTATAACCAAATACAACAGACGTCGCCGGTACTGAAGGGGTTAATATGAAGATATTAACTCATTCCCTGCGGGAGATGTTCCGGAACGCCATGGCAATTTACAGCAATCTATAGGCTTTTAAAGCCACTTAAAGCCTGTAAAATCGAGTGCGAGGGAGCGAGAGCGCGACAGGCCACCCGTTCTTCTCCCAGGCAGCCACCCGGTACACTGAAGGGTCTGAGTCAGAGTCTCGCTAGATATACAGTGCTGCCAAAGGCAAAAATAACGCAACATTAGCGAGAATTGCTAATTTTAGCCAATGTCTATGGTAGCGCTGCGGGTGAACCCCGCGAACTACGAAGATCGTTCTGGTGTCATTTTGAAGCTATTCTTTTCTAGTTTTCGCCTGAATACATTTCATTTCATGCAGACACTTGTCTAATCAATCAGGAGTGCCTGAATGAGCCCTAATATGGCGGAAATAGGCGGAAACATGCCCGCACCGTAAGTGTTAACATGTAACAGCAATAAAACAAGTGGGAAAAGTGTTTGGAGGGTGAAAATCGCAAATCATTGCCGACCGTTCATTCATGAAATCTAAGGCGGACGCGACATACACCCTCCCTCTCTTCAACTTAGAGGCACACTGAGTCTCTCTCTCTCTCATTCTCTCACACCACACATTTACTAGGTCTAGCACCACGCCTTAGAACCGGATCGGAGATGTTGGTGCAGTAAATAAACCAATAAACAAGGGAATAAGAGGAAAAATAGGTGATAATTAAAGGGGGGGGGGGAGGATGGGATCTTGACATATGTGGAGGAGTGATAGGAGGTATGGAGGGGAATTATCTCACTTAAACACAATTGTTTTATTTAAGTGCTACTGGGGCCTTTTAAAAGGCTTTTTTGAGGCCTTACCTCTAAAGAGGATCGTCGCCTTTGCCCACCAAAACCTCTTAAGAGTGTTCTCGCCGTTCTCGGGTTAAGGAGCAACTGATTACACCGAGCTGCTGTGATGCGACTGCTGGCAAATGATGGTACTTCACACATTCGTTTTAGTGCCTTGCATAAAGCGGTTTCAAAAGATTTAAAGATTTGAGAATTAAAAGTCATATCATGATTTCATAAATTAAGGCCATAGTCAGGTAAACAATAGGAGTTAAAAAGAAATAGTAGTTTGTTTATCTACTGATTTAAAACTCCTACAAACACAATTAAATGAGGCATAAATTTTGTTTAGTCTAAAATGTATATCATTATTGTCTTTAAAATTGAAGTTGATCATATGGCCAAGGTAGGCCTACTTGTAACTTTTCACTACCTGCAGCCTATCAGCAAGCTCGATGCTTTAACTTGGCTCATCACTCTTATTGCTAAATATCATGCATTTGGATTTATTTCTATTGATGATCAATGAGTGTATATCAATGCCAGTTTTGAGTTTATCATACAGAACATTCATTTCCGAGACAGAGCTTGCTAGAAACACCAAGTCGTCCGTGTACGCCAGGATATTGCATCTTCTAATTCCAAACTTATATCCAACATCAGTGTTGAGAACATCATTAATAATAGAGTCAATGTAATAGCTAAAAAGAAATGGTGAGATTACACCACCCTGCCTAACATCCTTTTCAATAAAGGCATATAGACTGTATGATTCCTTCCATTTAATTTTTGCTTTATTATTTCTAAGATAATGCATGATTAAAAGTACAATATCCACTAGAACAGAACTATCTAAAAGTTGATTTCCTAAAAAAAAAGTGGTCTACTCTATCAAACGCCTTGCTTAACCCGTACAGCCCCAGCGACGCGCCTGACGCGTCGGCGATGTATGTAACGCACAGCCCCAGAGACGCGCCTGGCGCGTCACCCTAATTGCACCGACCGTAACCTCAGGTGTAGCCACTCAAGAGGGCTCAGATTTGTATGGGAACTGTGTACGTATCCCACGCAACCGTGCCGATGGTTGAAAACTCTCAAAGTCCACGTGCGTGCGCGCGAGCGCGCAATAACCTGGTTTTTTGGGATAATTGCCTTCAATTTTTTACTCTTGTAAAATCCGTTTTCGGGGGCTCTGTAGGACCATTTTTTAAGCTTTTTGAGCGGTTTTTCGTGGTTTTTCCTTCATTCCTAACCCATTCGCTATTGTTTCTGGAATAAAACCATTTTTTGAAAACCGGCCGGGTTCTGGTGCGCAAACATTACAAAACTAGCCGGGGCTCCACGGGTTAAATCGATAAATGTAGCAATGGAAGTTTTCTTGTAATTTGTATATTTTTTCATAATTTCTTTAAATATAAAACATGCATCACTTGTTGAAAAACCCGCCTTAATTAAAACCTAACTGTCTGAAGTTAAAACTAAGCTTTTCAGATAAAATATATAAAATAAACAGCTCAAATATTTCCAAAAGACATAAAGATTGCAGAACAGTTGTTGTTGTTGTTGTTGTTCCCCAAGCTGCCTGGCTGAACAGCCCCAAGCAATTCCAAGGCCATAACCGAGCGCCCCCACAGAACCTTCCCTGCCGACCACAATAAAGCCTGGGTGACCGAAGCCACTCCATGGCGGGGAGCTGAGGAGGGTGCGGAAACGCCCGGGAAACCAAAGCCCCACCCAGGGCCCTGTGCCCCTCAGCAATTCAGAAGAGAAAGTTGAGGGGCAAGGGAAAAATGTGACGCTTTGGCTTCCAATCTTGGTAGATTGGGAGGTCAATCCACGGAAGAGACGCCGTCACTTGAGATCTAGAAAATATATAAGTTAAAGGAACAGTCAGAGTAAGCAGCTATGGGTATGGCAGAGATTGCTCAGCTCTCACTCTGATAGACCAGCCCATCACCACATGACTAGAACCCAATTCTCTCAGCATCAGCTAGGAAAGGCCCTAGAAAGCCGCCTTTGGCTGGGGGATAGCTCCCCTATTTCAACCCCTTTCGGGGTTGGGCAGAACAGTTTGAGGGATCAGTTACATAACCTTTGCTATCTTTAACTATTGGGGTAATAGTACCTTTAAGCAGGTCACAGGGGAGGTAACGGTGAACAAAGCAGATGTTAAAACAATGAGACAAGTTCTCTAAAAACTCTCCGGAAGAATTCTTATTAAATAAAGCATTAACTGAATCGTGGCCTTGACCATTATTTAGTCTTGGAATAATTTTCTTCAAGGTGTCACTGGACATTTTCAAGAAATTTGTTCTACTTTCTGGCCACATTCGCTTGAGGTCATCAATAAAAGATTGTTTTGAGTGTGGATCATTAGCAAACTGATTTAGAAGATTTGTTTTCATAAAAGACAGTATTGATATTATAATTACCACTGTGACCGTCTATGACATTGGAGTGTTTTTTGCTAGCCCGATTTTTCTTAATTTTCTTCCAGAACTCCCTCTTATCTATAAAGCGAAATGTTTCCATTATCGATGAACATATTACTCTTTGCTCATTAGATTTGCAGTCATTTAACACATCCTTCAATTGTTTCCTACTTGATAGTAATGGTGATATTGACTAGTAGTGATGACGGTAACCCATCGCAGAGTTGGGTATGCCGTTATGATTAAACATATGGTTTCGCCCCCCCCCCCCCCCCCCCTCTAACATTCTTCTGTGGCAGCAATGATGATGGCGTTCTGTGTGTGTGTGCCCCATAGGGGCACACACATCACAGATCTGATGATAAAGGTGATTATGGTATTTATAGTGATGGTGTTGGTAATTGTGATAGTATTTGTCATGGTGGTGGTGATCTGTAGTAGTGGCGATAGTGTCTGAATGTAGCAATGATAGTTGTGGTGATTATAATAACACATAGGAAAAATGGAAATCTGCAGGCCTATTGGCCCATACGATTATGGTAGCAGTTATGATATTGCCAGTAGTGATGATGATGGTTATTATGGTAGTGAGGGCAGTCATGATTGTGAAAGTAGTTGTGATAGTGGTGGTGATTGTAGCAGTGATGATGGTAGTAGATGATGGGGATAGTAGTAGTGATGATGGTGAAAGTATTGGTGATGTTGGTGATGGTTACTGGAGATGACGCCCCGAAAACAACTTGCCCCGCATAAGTTAGGTTAAGTTAGTTTAGTTGACATTAGAAGTCTATCTATCTATCTATTGCCCGACGCCGTGATCCCCGAAGGGGTGGCCACGAACGAACCGTCTCCATGCACCTCTGTCCCAAGTCAGTCGACGCCCCTTCCCCCCAACCAGCACCGCCTTCGTTCATATACTTCCTCACTCCATCTTTCCACCTCTCCCTCTCTGTCCCTCCACCTCGCTCTCGTACACCCTCTTAGTCATTCTCTCGCTTTCCATACGTTCCATATGGCCGAACCATCTCAAGTTGTTCCTTTTCAAACTTTCCAGCACATCTACCTCCACACCACACCTCCTTCTTACTTCTTCATTAGTCTGTATATCCCTCCATGTAACTCTGCACGCACTTCTTAAGTAATTCCTTTCCACTGCTCTCATTCTTGGTCTGACTCTCTCAACCAACGTCCATGCTTCACTTCCGTAAGTCAGTGTCGGGATTACCACACTGTCATGCAAGGACTTCTTCACTTCCATACTGACCACCCTATTTCTTGTTACTGCTTTCAACGTTCCTACAACCCTCTTCCCCTGTTGTACCCTCTCCCGCACTTCTTCATCCATAGTCCCATCTTTACTCCACACACTGCCCAGATACTTAAAAGAGCTGACGATCTCCATAGCCTGACCGTTCAGCTTCACCTCACACTCTGTGACTTCACCCCTTTCGAAGACCATAACCTTGCTCTTCCCCGCATTTACCTTCAAATTCCGTTTTTCGCACACTGTTCCAAACTCATTTACCAGACCCTGCAACTCCCATTCATTATCACTCATCAGAACTGTATCATCCGCAAACAGCAGTATAGGTAGCTTCCACTCATTTCCCTCCCTTTTCAGCGATACACCAACATCCACTGCTCTTGATAGTATTTCTTTCATGACTCCATCCATATATACAGTAAACAACCACGGGGACATCACACACCCCTGTTTCAAACCAACATTCAGGTCAAAGAACTCGCTCTGCTCACTCTCCACACGTACTGCCGGCTTTGCACCCTCATACATGCTCTTCACTGCTTTCAGCAACTTGCCATCTACTCCGTATATTCTAAGTACTTTCCACAAACCTTCTCTATCCACTCTGTCATAGGCCTTCTCCAAGTCCATAAAGGCAACATACACCTTTTGTTTCTGCTCCAGATATTTCTCCACAACACAATTCAGGGTAAAAATCTGATCTACACATCCACTTCCCTTCCTAAAACCTCCCTGCTCGTCGCCTATCCATTTCTCCGTTCTCACTCTCACTCTCTCAATCACTACCCTACATTAGAAGTGATTGTAGTAATAATGGGGATGATGGTGATAGTAGTGATGATGGTTGTAGTTGTGCGATAATGATGACAGTAGTAGATACGATGGTGACAGTACTATAATCTATTGGCTGTAAGTAGGCGAACATTCATGTCCTCTAACCTCTGTAACTCAAAAACGACTAAAGTAATCTAGCTAATATTTCTACCATTTGGGAAGAGTCTGTTAAGGAATAGAGGTGGATATTTACAGCCAATTTGCTCTAGCCCTTTTTGAGTTACAGAGGATAGAGGTTATGATTTCTCGCCTACTTACTGCGAATAGACTATAGTAGTAGTGATGATAGTCATACTGGTAGTGATGATGGTGACAGTAGTAATGATGATTCTAAGATGATGGTGATAGTTGTAGTGATAATGATGACTGTAGTGATGATGGTAGTGACAATGGTGACAGTATTTGTGATGTTGGTAAGTAGTAGTGATGATGGTGAAAGTTGTAGTGATAACAGTAGTAGTGATGATGAGAGTAGTAGTGATGATGGTGAGAGTAGTAGTAATGATTATAATAGTAGTAGTGTTGATGATAGTGACTATAGTCTATTCGCTGTAAGTAGGCGAGAAATCATTAACTCTATCCTCCGTAACTCAAAAAGGGCTAGAGCAAATTGGCTGTATAAATTTCCACATCTATTCCTTGACTGACTTTTCTCAAATGGTAGACATATTACCTCGATTACTTTAGTAGTTTTTATGGTACAGAGATTAGAGGTCAAGATTTCTCGCCTACTTACAGCGAATAGACTATAGCAGTGATGATTGTGACCCATCGCAGAGTTGGGTAAGCCGTTTTGATTTTGGGCAATACGGCACGCCTACTTTATTTTATATACCTGTACAAATCAGAACTAGGACAATAATATATACACAACATACATAGAATTAGACGAAGAAGATATATGTTAAATAATCAGGAATGATGCTCGTGTGTGGTTAGAATGAATGGGGATTTCTAGCTGGACTCGAAGAAGATACAAGGTAAGGCAGAGTTTAGCTATCTATGAATAGGCAGTAGCTAGATGACTGAGTGGTCATTCTGGCATGTGACTATCTACTCATAAAGTTAGCATTATAAATTATGATAGTGTACTGAAGGTTTGACTTAGAATAACTGATCGAATGCAAGTTATGTTAAGAGAGGGTCTGATAGACAGACCATGGATAATCTCAGCAGCGAGGCTGACCGAGATAGTACTTTTACGTCCAACAACGAATGGCTTCGGCAGTGAACTGACCGAGGGACCAGGATATATTGAATACTCCTTATTTCTAACACACTGAGACTTGGACCTTCGGAGCACCTAGGGAGGTCATTGACAATCAGCTCAGGAGGAAGGGTGAGATGCCTTTCGTAACCTGGTCTGAGTACATGTTCACTCCTTAGGTCTTCCTAGGCCTGGGTTGGCTACATGGAAAAAGGGCGCCCTTGGCCCTTCCTAGCATAGACATAGGTCCTTTTCGCTCCGGTGATGGAGGGAGGGGGGATAACAATGGTAGGGCCTTCAGTATTTCTTTACGTATCCCCTCCCACGGGTCACTCTACAGGTGATGCTCCTTCCTGATTGGCACGATTGACCTGGCCGTCGGCCAACCCTGGGTCGGCTGGTGGTGGTGACGTCACTTCTGTAGATATGGGGCCGTGTGACCGCCCGCTGGCTCTCCGAGAAGTAGTTCCGGCTAGGTGTTGGGGGAGGGGGGGGGGTACACCTGTCCTCGGGGAGATTTTTCTATATTTCTCCCGTTCTGCTTGAGAGAGAACGGTTGAAGGACGGGCTTCGTTGTTATGCGGCCCCAATGGTCGACGATGCCTCTGGTGATTCTGGTGCCGTACGGGGTTGGATTTGGGTTGAGCCTGTCGTCTGTGCCCCTGGCTGTAGGTGTGTGTCCGGTTCTGGTGTGGAGGTCGGCTGGGGTCGCCCTGGTATTTCCCTAGGTCTGCGGGTGGCTGGTTACCCTGGGCGGCTTCCCCATCCTGTACAAAAGTCACAACCTCGTGGCTGGAGCAGGAACTTCTTCTCTGAAGCTGTGACGGCGAAGGGCTGCAGGTGTTGGAGGAAGTAATACCAGTGGCGGGTGAAGTCGTTACAGGGCCCGTCCCTCCTGATGATGTTGAGTACTGTGGACTGGCTGGTAGATTTGAGCATCTCCAGTAGTTGATCTGGACTACTCAGGTGGCACTTCTTTCCCTCTACTGAGGTCCACAAAACAAACGGATCAGCATGTTTGGGATTACTGAGGCTCCTCTACTGTAGGTGTGTTCGGTGTGGTATTGTGTAGGTAACTGGTGACCTCTGACCTGTGTGGGTCCCTTTTGTCAATTGCTGTGGACGCAAAAGTACAGTTAATCCCTAATCTGTCTGGGGGGTGGGAGACTGCCCGAGCGAGTGGTTGTGTTAGTTGTGAGCATCTTAGGGGGTTGTGGTGTGGAAGGTGGGAAGGAAAGTGGTTTGAATGGGTAGGGTGTTGCAAGGTGCATTTTGTGATGAAGTTTGAAGGGCATGGGTGATAGGGAGAGGGGGCTGATTTTGTGGGTTTTGTGGAGATGTTTGATTTTGGGGAAGGTTGTGAAGTTGTTGGGGTTTGTAATGTGTCAGTTAGTAGGTTGGGATGTCTGTGGAGGTGGTAGGTGATTGAGGGGGCGGGAGTAAGAAGGTGGGAGGTTTTTGGGGTGGAGATGTGAGAGGTTGATCTTGGGAGAGTATGTGGGTGGAGAGGGTGGGGTTTGTTTAGTGGCGTGAAGTGGGGGTGTTTGAGGTTTGGCGGTTGATGGTGGATTGTGTGGTGGTGTGCGGGATCATGCACCTGGGTTTTTTTGAATGAGGGTAGGTGGAGGGGTTGTGGGTGTTACGACCGGGACTCGTATAAAACAAGGGCTCTTAATCATTGGACTAGAAAGGCACACAGCCACAACGGTAACACTAGATCCAACCCTCGAACTTATAATGCCGGCGCACAAAAACACCTATACCCTCCAGAATTAAATCTGCAATAGCCGGGTATCCTATAACTCGGTATAAATGCACTACTACTACAGGCGGAGTACTACGGAGATCGGCCCAACATTCTTGACCTGTTTCTAACTTCTAACCCTTCTTCTTATACTGTCGATCTTTTCTCTCCTTTGGGCTCCTCCGACCATAAACTTATCTCTGTCACCTGTCCTATCTCTCCAGTACGGCCACCCGATCCTCCTAGCCGGCGGCGCTTGTGGCACTTTGGCGCTGCCGACTGGGAGGCTCTTCGGCAGTACTTCTTTGATTTCCCATGGAATGATTTCTGCTTCCATGGCCGAGGACCCTCGGAGAGTGCTGAACGCATTACCGAGGTAATTCTTATCGGGCATGGAAGTATACATTCCATTCTCTTTCTCTCAGACTAATGCAAAAAAATCTTGGTTTACTCACGCCTGTTCTACTGCTGTCCGCAATAAGGAGGAAGCATTCAAACGGTACCGACGCCTTAAAACTCAAGACTCTCATTCTTCATATGTTTCTGCCCGGAATCAAGCCAAATCTGTTCTTCGACTTGCCAAACACTCTTTCATCAATAATAAATGCACTGAACTATCCAACTCTAGCTCTTCCCAAGCTTTCTGGCATCTAGCCAAAAACCTCTCCAACAATTTCTCTTCCTCGTGTTTCCCTCCCCTTTCCCACTCTGATGGCACAACCATCACTTCTTCCTCTGACAAAGCTAAACTCTTCGCTCAAACTTTTGCTAGAAACTCCACCTTGGATGATTCCGGTGCTATTCCTCCCTCTCCGCCCTCCTCTCTCTTACTTATGCCTAATATCCTAATCTCTTCTAAAGATGTACTTTCTACCCTCTCTGGGCTTAACACTAATAAGGCGTACGGTCCGGACGGTGTTCCTCCTGTTGTTCTCAAAAACTGTGCTTCTGTGCTGACTCCCTGCCTAGGCAAACTCTTTCGTCTCTGTCTATCCTCTAACGTCTTCCCTTCATGCTGGAAGTTTGCTCACATTCAACCTGTCCCAAAGAAGGGTGACCGCTCTCAACCCTCCAACTATCGTCCAATTGCTCTTATCTCTTGTCTTTCTAAAGTTTTTGAAACTATTCTTGCTTCCAAATTTCTTAAGCATTTCTCTTCTCATAATCTGCTCTCAGATCGCCAGTATGGCTTCCTTAACCTAACAAGTGTGCATGGGGGTAATTAGACACCTCTCCCTGTGCGCATGTATTTGAGGTGTTTCAGTCACTAAAATATTCATTGTACCATTAATAGCATTAATACTTATCCATATGCACCTATTATGGGTTGATTATAAAGGTATTAACCTGAAACAACAATAAAACGAGTGAAAACAGCGTTTGGATGGTCAAAATCGGAGATATAGCCCGCGAGTTGTATAATGTATGGGTGAGGCAAGCTGCTTTCCCGCCAATTTCCCCCAAGGCCACTGAGATACAGTCGATCGATACTCTCTCTCTCTCTCTTGCATTCGCTTGCTATCAGTGATGACCACACCCTGCAACCGGATTTCTATTGTTAGCACGAAAATATACCTCAGAATAAGGGAATAACAGGGAAAATAGGTGATAACTGAAGGAGAGGAGGAAAGTGGGGAAGGAGGGGAGGTAGAGGACTGTGATTTTGCATTGCCCAGGGGCCAATTTTTTTTTTTTTTTTCGATGTCAAAAGTTGATTTTTTTTTTCTCTGACTCTTAAGAGTCTCCCCGCAGTCCGCCGGGGGAACTCTTAAGAGTCTCCCCGCAGTTCCCGGGTTAAGGGTCGCTCTACTGGTGATCTTCTTTCATATCTTACGAACTCTTGGTCATCCTCCTTTCGGGACTTCGGTGAGACTTTTTCTATTGCACTAGACATATCGAAAGCCTTCGATAGAGTCTGGCATAAATCTTTAATTTCTAAACTACCCTCCTTCGGTTTCTATCCCTCCATCTGTGCCTTTGTCTCTAATTTCCTTTCCGGCCGTTCCATAGCCACGGTTGTGGACGGCCATTGTTCACTTCCTCACCCTATAAACTCCGGTGTTCCTCAGGGCTCTGTCCTATCTCCTATTCTCTTTCTAATTTGTATAAATGATCTCCTTAACTGTACCTTAATTCCCATCCATTCATACGCAGACGACTCAACCTTACACTACTCCATTAGTTTTTCAGAACGCCCCAGCCAGCAATCCCTCAACGACAAACGTAATGAAGCCATAGAACTCTTAAATTCTGATCTAAATACTATTTCCAATTGGGGCAGAGAAAACCTTGTTTACTTTAATGCTTCCAAAACCCAATTTCTCCATCTATCTACCCGTCAGGATCTCCCAGCGGACTATCCCTTATTCTTCAACAATACAAAAATCAACCCTTCATCTTCTCTCAATATTCTTGGTGTCTCTTTTTCTTCTGCTCTCATTTGGAAGGACCATATTACCAGTCTTGCTAAGGCAGCCTCCCAGAAGCTGGGTGTGCTCAACCGCCTTAGGGGGTTCTTTTCCCCTGCACAGCTTCTTGCTCTGTACAGGGGCATAGTGCGCCCTTGTATTGAGTATTGTTCACATGTGTGGGGAGGTTCCTCTCACACCGCTCTCCTAGACAAAGTTGAAAGGAAGGCCTTTCGTATCATTAACTCCCGTCCACTCACCAACTCTCTGCAATCTCTCTCTCTCCGCCGCAATGTTGCATCTCTCTCGCTATTCTATCGCTACTATAATAATCAGTGTTCCTCAGAGCTATCCCAGTGCATACCACCTCCTTTACGTAGGGCACGTGGTACCCGTCTTGCAACTCAATCCCATCCCTACTCTGTGCAACTCTCCAACCCAAAAGTGAAACGTTACTCTCAAACTTTCTTCTACTCAACAGCTGAGCTCTGGAACTCTCTCCCAGAATCAGTCTTTCCCTCTTCCTATGACTTAAATTGCTTCAAACTCCATGTGTCCAGGCATTTTGGCTCGAACTTCCCTTGATTTTGGCCCTGTCACTCTTTCAACTATGGGGGAGGCACTCGCTATAGGCAGTTATGCCTTTTGTCTCCCTCAATCACATAGAAAAAAAAAAAAAAAAAAAAAAAAAGGCTGATGATCTCTGATACAGCCTGATCACAACAACATACAATTACGTTAGTAAGGTATACAAGGAAAAGATAGAGATCTTAATTAAATCACTGCAATGATTTAATGCAAACAAGAAGAAGGTATAATTAAAGTTACTCTAAACAATAATAAACTGTCACTCCTATATTAAAGAAAGTGAATGAAAGTCCTAAAGCATCGAGCAGGAATCTTCTGAAGAAAGTCTGATGCTGCTTAAGATGATCGAATCGGATTTTGAACTGTTATATAAAGAAGGAACAAGATATGACAAGTGTAGGGACAGACAGTGTTAACTGACACGGGAATAACGATAAATGCACAATAGTATTATCTCCAACAACAAAAGAAGTACTTCGTCAGGCAACTCAAAAAGCCTGCTCGGGTTGTGCAACTCAACAACAACCAAAGCTTACAATCAACGTGAATAAAAATGCTGCATACATAACATAAGAGCCTATGATCCTAATCGGGTGTCTGCTAGGCTAATAAAGTCTAGCTGGGATGTCGTAGGCTAGGAAACAATGGCTGAGAAAGCGGCTCGTAGCCTAGCGAGGTCCTTAACACCTTACGAGCGGCCTATGCGGTTTATTTATGTGTACCGCCCAGCGGGGTGTTTTTAGCCAAAATAGGGCTGTTTACGTGATCATTTTCATGCCTAAATAAGACCCAGAACGTAAAACAAGTATCTATCCCTGAAAGGGCATAAACAGAGCTTTCGAATGACACCATAACGATCCTTGTATGATGGATAGTTTTCTTGCAATAACGCGAGTGCAAAAAGCAGGTAATTCGGTACTTTCGGTACATAATTGAGTATGTAGCGAGTGAGAGAGGGAGGAGGGAGCTGAGATTTGTGTCAGTAGGTTCGCCTCGGTGGTCTGGAGCAGTCATACGCTCGCTAGTCTCCTGCCACCACTTGTCTCTCTCTCTCAGCCACATTACGTGCTGAAATTGCCACTCGAGTTATGTCGAGCGCCGCCACATAGTCCAGCTTTATTTAACTCGACTTAAGTGGTGGGCCGCTCTTTAAGGGTTAAGACTGTGCGGCCAAATTACGTTAAATGACGGGGTGCTCTCTTGAGAGATCCAGATCGCTAGTATCTGGTTCTCTCCTGGCGACCCTCTCAAAGTCAAAGCAAAACGAGTTAGCACAGTGTTGGGTGGCAGAGGCAAAAGCCCTCACTCGCAACACAGTGCTAAACTCACAAGGTACACAGTCAGAAAGACCACCTAGGCTTCTCACATCTCCGTTGCGATTGTACAGGTTCAA
Organism: Paralithodes platypus; assembly: GCA_032716605.1. Classification (NCBI taxonomy): domain Eukaryota; kingdom Metazoa; phylum Arthropoda; class Malacostraca; order Decapoda; family Lithodidae; genus Paralithodes; species Paralithodes platypus. The sequence goes on along the minus strand of CM064499.1, from coordinate 7,566,169 downwards.
CAAAACCTGTTACACATCGGAAATCACAACACAAGTAGCCTTACCCCAGTCTAGCATTAAATAGCCAAGGAATAGGTAGGGAGACACCGTGAGTGTGTCGAACCTCTACAGACAAAATGGTAACCCCTCCAAAATGTCTAACTAAACATGTAATATCTGAGAGCTTCAGCATATAATACGATGGCCGATATATGAAATCGTGCTGAACCAAAGGGGAGTTATGATATTAAATAGAGAGGAAGAATGAGAGGTAAGAAGTTGAGAGAGAGAGAAAGTGCTCTATAGGTAGAAGTCGGGGACAGGTGGTAAGGGAGGTGTGAAGGGTATGCTGGTCAAGCAAGCTCTGAAGAGAGTAGCTCCTCGGGACCCCTAGGATCACAGAAAGGCATGGTGGTCAGCCAATCACAGGCCGCTACGTCACCAGGCAGCAGACCTGCAGAAGGCGCCAGGAACCACCAGCCAATCAAGAGGCGTGAGAAAGCACGCGCGCGAGCCTCCAAGCGAGGGAGGCAAGACATGCATACGCACGTACACACTACCACAACACTCCCTATACCGCTCTCTCTCCTCAACAATATACAATGCATCTTATGTTCTACTCATGATATAAAATATAATGCATTGTCATAGGCGAAAATAAAGACCACTTCTATACTGCATGTGACATGACGATTCACAAGAAAGAAAGTACAACATTGTAGATAGACTGTAGCCCATTTCACTGCCCTGGCGAGCGCTAGTGACTACCAGGAGGCGATTCTGCCAACGCTGGCAGGCGTCACATGGGTAATTTCTCTGACTTTCTTTTCCTCCTCACGGCGGTGAATGGGGTTCTTACGCTGCAGGGGCTGCCTGACGGGGGTGCCTGTGGTGTGTATGGGGTGGTTGAGGATCTTGGTGTGGCTATCCTGTTTATTATTCCTAGGGGGTAGAGGATAAACGGATATAAATTAAATAACTAAACCTGGCAAGATGAATTGGCCTAGGCTATAAATGTGTTACCGGGTCGGCGGTTGACTTACATGTGAAAATGTATATATGTAGGTTATCTGTGGTAGTCCCAGTAATATCTATGAAGTACTTCTAGTATTAAAGGAACTTCGCTGTGATGCAAAGAGTGTAGATTAGATGATGGACATGTCGGTAGGTGAATATCAGGGAAGTTCTGGTGTTATATGGCAGCAACTGGTGGTTTGTTGTTAGCGGGAGCAAGTCTGTGTGAAGTGTGTCTGAGATTCCATTTTGTCGTGACAATATAAAATATATTTAAGGGTTTTATATCGTCCCCCGTGATTAAATAATAAGGGAAAATAAACTAAGATATAATTGGTGCAACCACAGTGATATTTATCCACAAAGATAAATAAAGTAATGCGTATAAACAAAAAGGAACCAGCTGTCGTGAACCCGGGAAATTCAAACTACGGTATCTATACCAGGATTCACGACATACTCCGCCAACAGCTATACAAAGAATTTACAATTGTCCCGTGCCGATCATGGATCGCCACAATTGGGAGGAACCCAAAGCAGCCCGACGTGACGGCCTCTGAGGGGTATCACCTCAGTCCGCTCCAGTAGCAGGAAGGATATTATCAGAGTTCGGCTTGCTGTCGCCATCCACTACCTCTAAATCTATCTCTAGTGGGTATAGCTTAACCACCGGTCTGGTGGTCAAACCGGCTCCTGTTTTTACCTGAACTACCCTACATTCGTGGTCAGGACCACAAAGAAGTTTCATTATCCGACCTATACGCCAAAAAAGTCGGGGCTGTCATCATGTACTAGAACGACGTCCCCAACTTGCGGCGATGCTATCCCTCTTTTTACCATTAACCCTTAATTAGCGGCTCACCACATAAGTCGAGTTAAATAAAGCTGGACTATGTGGCGGCGCTCGACATAGGTCGAGTGGCAATTTCAGCACGTAATGTTGCTGAGAGAGAGAGACAAGTGGTGGCAGGAGACTAGCGAGCGTAAGACTGCTCCAGACCACCGCGGCGAACCTACTGACACGAATCTCAGCTCCCTCCTCCCTCTCTCACTCGCTACATACTGAATTATATGGGGAAAGTACCGAATTACATGCTTTTTGCACTCGCGTTGCACGGTTATTGCAAGAAAACTAGCCATCATAAAAGGATCGTTATGGTGTCATTCGAAAGCTCTGTTTATGCCCTTTCAGGGATAGGTACTTGTTTTACGTTCTGGGTCTTATTTAGGCATGAAAATGATCACGTAAACAGCCCTATTTTGGCTAAAAACACCCCGCTGGGCGGTACATATAAATAAACCGCATAGGCCGCTCGTAAGGTGTTAAGTGACGGTGTTGCTCCCTGAGTTATATTAAATAATCAGTGCTCCACCTTTTCCACAGGTCATGTGAGAGTTTTGTTACATATTGGAAGCGTTGATTGACGGAATCGTTGTTACGCCACGTCGTGTCCTTGAGATCTTCATCCGTGACTTCTCGCCTTGGAAAGCTTCTGATCCGCCTCCCATGAACCAGTTGTGAAGGAGTGATGGGTAGAGGGTCTTCAAGATCACTGTACGTGTAGCCAAGCGGGCGATCATTGACTGTGGCCTCTAGCTCCAGTAATACCGTATTCAGTTCCTCTGAGGTAACCAATGCTCGACCCAGTTCCTTCTTCAAGCCAGCCTTTAGGATGCCAATGACCCGTTTCCATATGCCACCGAACCATGGCGCCCTGGCCGGTATAAACCGCCACTCGCACTTGAATTCCGCTAGAGTACATTTTAACCTTGCATCATCAATCAACTCCCGTAATGTACTGGCTCCGCTAACAAATGTGGTGGCATTATCACTTATCATAATCTCAGGGTAACCCCTCCTGCTACTAAACCTACGGAACGCATGCAAAAATGATTCGCAGGAGAGGTTAGACACCGTCTCTACATGGACCGCTCTAGTAACTGCACAGGTGAATAAGACTACATATAGTTTACTTACAGTACCCCCCTTCTCTTTTACTGGCAGGCACCTATGTAGTCAACCCCCGTTACCTGGAAAGGACTCACTTCCAGAACCCTAAACTCCGGCAATGGAGGGGCTTGTACAGCACGGTATGATGTACCTTGCAATCTCTTGCAGATGATACATCCCCTTAAGGCTTTCTTTACTACCTGTCTAATCTTGGGGATCCACCATCTTTGCCTTATGTAATTTACAACATAACTAACACCACTATGGTTACACACTTTGTGGCAGTAATTACTAAGGAGAGTGGCTATACGATGTTTATTAGGGATAAGGATAGGGTACTTGGCGCTATCATGTAAAGCTGACAAGTGTAGCCTACCTCTACAGCGTATCATGCCTCCCTCCATATAGAGGCCTAACTGCTTCACTATATTGCTTGGTGTGCCCTGTCCTTTTGACAAATAGTGGTGTTCCTCAGTGTGGGCTTCTCTCTGAGCTACCTTAATCATGGCTGTCTCTGCTGCTCTTAATTCCGGCACCGTCAAGTATGCCGGTTTTGCCTGATAGTTCCCTTGTGTCTTCTCTCTAAGAGTCCTAATAAACCTAAGGACCCATGCCATTACATGCCATGACTTCATATATGAGCCATACTGGTCCCAATTCAATATGGCAGTAGGGGCAATCGGTACCGGCAATGACAGGGTTCCTTCTTGACTCATGTTACAATCCACAGTGGCGTCCCCTCCTATTGAGCCCCCTATTGGGCCATGATCAGGCCATAGCATTTGGTGAGGTAGCCATGTGGGCCCTCCCCACCAAAGCAAAGAAGCAACTAAGTACACATATGAAATCCCTCTGGTGACTAAGTCACTGGGGTTGTCCTCTGTGGACACATAATGAAAATGAGCGCCGGGGACTAATGACTTTATCTCATCAACTCTATTCTGAACATAGATAGGCAAAATCTTCTTACTAGACAACCAGCATAGGGTTATCTGGCTGTCCGACCACAGGTATATATTCTCTATAATCAGCTCGTCCACGTAGGCTTCACATATATAACATGCGAGACGAGCTGCGAGAAGAACAGCAGTCAATTCCATCTTAGGTATGGTGAGGGACTTAATAGGCGCCACCTTAGCTTTGGCCATTACTAACCTACTCACCTCATCACCAACCGCATAGGCCGCTACACCATATGCTACTGAGCTAGCATCACTAAATAGGTGCAGCGTAACCCTCTCAGTGACCTGACGGGGAAACATGATACCTGTACTATCTATCATATCGTCATAAATACCCTGCCAGTTAGCTCTCATGTCATCTGGAATGGGTACATCCCACCCACACTCTAATCTGCACAAGTCCTGTACGAACCTCCGCGCCCGGATGGTTACCGGTAGCAACACTCCTAGAGGATCGAACACACTCGCGGTTAGACTTAGAGCCTTGCGTTTTGTAACCAATGCAGGGCTACTTCCGTGGCAATTAACCTGTAACATATCCTTATCAGTTAGCCATGCAACGCCAAGTACCTTAACCCCGTCTTGTTTGGCGGAAGCTATACCCTTCAGGTGCAATAGTTCCCGCAAGCTCTCATTATTTGTGACCCACTTACGTAAAGACAGGTTAGCGCTGGAAAATATTCTACGGGCATCCCAACATTGTTGTTGCAAATCACTTACATCATCACCAGTCCCCTGCAAGTTATCAATATACAACCCCCTTTTTAGCTTATTAACTACCTCACTGTTCTCCTGTATCATAGACAGGTGTTTTTGAATGGTAGCATTAACCTCTCCGCGGCGCACAGGGGGTTTTCTACCGGGTAAGACTGTGCGCACCTATGATGATTTTGGGACCTATTGCCAATTTCGATAAAAAGTACATCATCGTGTAGGGAATGTTTGCGTGCATCGGCCCATATATATTTGACCCCCCAAAAAATGTCTGGGGGGGGTAGGGGAACGGTCCGTAGTTGAAAAATGTGGAGCGAATGGCACCGCGCGGCTAGATTGTCATCGAGCGGCGAGATTTCCCGGCCGAATTTTCACGCGCCCAGGGGATAGAAGGAGAGGGAGGAGGGGGTGGGTTACCGCGTATTATCACGTATATCTCCTTTTTCGAGCCCTTTTAGGCTATTTAGAGTATGTATACGTGTGTAGGGCACCCATATAACAATGAATATGCCTCATAGTGACCAAAAATTGCAATATATAAGGGAATTATAAGAGAATTTTTAGGCGGGAATGAAGATGTGTTGGAGGTTTGGCGGCAATTTATGAGCTGAGAGTGTGGTTTACGCCATACATATCACGTATATCTTGTACGTAGAGCACTGTCATGCTATAATACAGACTTGTACGTATGTATACGTGCCATATATCAAAATATATACCGCATATAAACCAATTCATGCGATATTTACGCACATTATCAATGAGTTTCTATGCGTGAACCAAGGTGTGAGTGAGTTGTGGTGGGAATGAAAGGGGGAGAGGGTGTGTTACGCCATAAATATCACGTCAATCTTGTATTTAGAGCACTCTCATGCTATAATAAAGACGTGTACATATGTAGGCGTCCCATATAACAAGGAATATACCGCATATAGCCCAATTGATGCGATATTTACGCAAATTGTGAATGTGTTTCTAGCAGACGGAAGCCTGAAAGGGTGGGTTGGGGGTGGGTGGGTGGGAGGGAGGCATGCAGGGGTGCAGTGAGTGAGTGAGTGAGTCGTGGAGAGATGGAAGTTAGGCAGATCTCTAGATAGATAACCAGCTTAGTGATAATTGTGGAGGCGCCCCAGGCGAATTGATGTTTGGTATTTTGACCCTTATGTCTACCAGATGGCTGGTGTTCGTTGCCATCAACAGGTCTACAATAACATGAGTCAGGAATGGAGAGAGAGAGAGAGAGAGAGAGAGAGAGAAACTGAGACATGCGTATGTCGTACGTATAAATGGACTTCAGAATTGCATTTTTATGCAAGCAGACATTGCATTTTAGACACATGTGAAGTACCACAGAAACATGTAGGCCATTGACTGTAAATAAAGTACTATATTTATAGACCACCAGCGACGGTGCTGAGTCAACACAGGCAGATTGCCTTTTGTGATAGAGGGCTAAATATAGACTGGTGTCTCCTTACACCTGCGAAAGGGTAGATTGCCACCAGAGAAACGTTTACTTATTTATTTCGAAGTAATATGCAATCTAAATGTATATTCGAGACCTACTGCAATTATTTGTATGACAGTCATGACTATGTATAATCCAATATACGCGCGTAGGCGAGACATAAGAAAGCTGGTTGAGCAATTTTCGACACCCACACAGTTATTATTCATTTTTATTTACAATATTATACAATACAAATGTATTTGTGAAGAGTATTTTATCCATTATTGTATTTATACCAATTTTGTTCCCAGACAGAGCTGCTGTAGCTGGAGCATCAAGGAGCGGCAAGGGTCACCTCGTGACCGCGTGACAATGAGTGGAGTCACACTGAGAGGGGCAATTTTGATGAGTGTTTGGGCAATTTTTGACAGAATAAAGTTATATAATTACTAATTCTTGACAGAGACAAACTATTATAAACCTTGGCATGATATAATTGATAATCCCATCAATTTACAAACGTAAATTGGTGGGATAATTCATTTTTTTTTGTATATTGTCATTTCGATTGTAGACACGAAGTTTTGAGTGATATTTGGTATGAGCTCCTGTGGCATGGTTGGTAAGGTCGCGGGCTGGAAAACTCAAAGTGTCGTAGGGTAGTGGGATCGAATCCAGGAGGGGGTTATGGGGAAGGTTTTATATTGTCTAGAACAAATTTTATAAATTTTTTTTTTTACAAGATCATGCCATTGTATTCAAACAATATGAAATATTCATAGAATATATCATATTGTAAGAATACAATGACATGACCTTTTTTTTTTTTTTTTTTTTTATTGTTTTATTTTATTATCATAGTAGGTTTGACAGGATTTATTGAAACATATTTATTTTTGTACAATTCATTTGAGGTAAGAAAATAATTATATACACATTACTTTGGCTAATAACAAACATATATATTGATATACTAAAAAAATAAGGCATATTACATGTAAATCTTTGAAACTTATAAACTAAATAATGAAACATACAATTATATAATGTAAAAGCTATATCACAGGGACATCTTTGGAACTTATACATTATATAATATATATGTTACATTATGAGGTAGCGTGATCAATTAGGTCAGGTCAGGTAAGGTAGGGCGCGAGTCCAGGGCAGGGCAGGGCAGGAGGCGAGTCCAGGGTAGGGCACGGGGCGAGTCCAGGGCAGGGCAGGGCAGGGGCCGACACTCAGTAGTTCTTGAAGGTGTGGTAGTCCCTGAAGCAGTCACCCAGGCAGAGTGGAACTTTGCACTCGGCGCACATTGAGGTGACTCTTTTGGTGACATGGGGTTTCCTCACACTGGAGCTGCAGACGGTGCACTGCACCTGCCTGTGACGAGTGCCAATCAGCTCGGTGTTGGTTGGGTAGTGTCTTTCGACACCCAGCTGGATGCGGTCAGGAACGTGATCCCCACGCCATGCCGTACGTCTGTGAGTGGTGGTGCCATACTTCTCCAGGAGTTGGTAGGAGACGTTGTACACGAACTCCCGGAATTTCAGCTTCTGGTTTGGGGCCATATCCTTTTTCACCAACCACAAGTTGTAGGCGTTCAGCATCGTTATGTCAACTAGGTGGAGGAAGAGCTTGTGATACCACTTCACAGTCTTCCTCAGACACTCAACGCCTGACAGCTGACAGTCAGACTTGTCCACCAGGCGCATGTTTTTTGTGTAGTCCACTACCATGTCGGGCTTGTAGATTGTCTTCCTGGTTCTGTAGTGGATTTTGCCAGAATCCACCTGGGCACCTGTGTGGACGGTGGAAAGCAGGTGGACGTCTCGCTTATCCTTCCACTTCAGGGCTATCAGTTTCCCACACTTCTCGAGCTGCTTGTATTTCTGCCCCTTTCGTCGCCTTCTTCGCACATGCCTCTCGCGGTGTTCCTGGGCCAGGTCGTCTTCTGAAGGTGTGTCACTGGAGGAGGCATCTGTGAGAGGAATGACATCACCTGTGAACTTTGGCATAAACTTTCTTGTCTTTCTGACAGTCCCACATGACCCCGTTTGGTTGTCATAAAGAAACTGGCAGAGAGCAGGAGAAGTATACCAGTTGTCAGTGTAGATGATGTGGCCTTTGCCCAGGTAAGGTGCCAACATTTTCCTGACGATGGCACCTGACATGCCCATGGGGTCATTGGCAGCGGCTTTCGGTACGTCAATGTCAGTTCCTGTATACACGATCATGTCAAGCACTATTCCAGTTTCACAGTCGCACAACACGAAGAGCTTGATTCCGAACCTATGCCTCTTCAAGGGGATATACTGCTTGAAAACAAGACGTCCTTTGAAGAGCACGAGCGACTCATCAATCACCAAATTGAGGAAGGGGTAAAAGTATTTCCTATACCTCTCCAACAACATGGTGAACACATCCCGAACTTTCCATATCCTGTCAATCCTGTTAGGATTTTCGTTGTCTGCAAAGTGCATAAATCTTAGCAGCAACAAAAATCTGTCACGAGTCATGAACTTATTGAAAGTTGGGGTGGCGATGAGAGGGTCGTGCTTCCAATAGTGTTGCAACACATGCTTCTTGATCAGAGGCATGAGGAACAACAAGGCAAAGAACGTCAGAAATTCTTCCACAGTCGTATCCACCCAGCCTCGTATTCTCGCTTTTGGAGAAAGGACGTCCAATCTGCCAAACACCCACCTGTAGTAGGCGTTTGTTTGGGCAACGATGTACGTCATTACCTCCATGTCGAAAAAAGCGAGGAAGAAGTCGCTTTCGTTCGCTTGATCATCACAGGGCCAGTCGTCAGTTGTTCCTGACGTCCCAGGATTGAACTGGGGCACGTCAGGTACAAAATTGACCCCATCAGACCAATCGAACGAAGGCAGCTCAGGGATCGGAATGTCGTCTGCGTCTGCTTCATCGTCTGAAATATGGCTTCCATGGTCGCGATACAGCACTTCATCATCATTACCCTCCTCTTCACTTGACATACGATGCCCTTCCTCATTTTCGTCACCGACGTCGGACTCACTCCCACTGTCCACTCCCAAATCCCCCCACCCTTGGTCCCGTGCTAGGGCTTCGTCGTCGAAACCCGGGCTGCCAATGTCCTGCGAATCACCATCAAACAGCAGGGCGGCATACTTAGATGGTGTCAGAGTTTTCCGGGTCACTTTGGCACGTGCGGGAGTCTTATGGACAGGGACAGCAGAGGTGGTGGCAGGGGCGGCGGCAAGGGCGGCGGCAGCGGCGGCGGCAGGGGCAGCAGTGGTGCGTGGCCTTGATGGCAAGATGATGGTGGTGCCTGTCGCCCTTCTCTCTGTTCCTTGGGCAGGGGCGGCATGGGCGGCAGGGGCAACAGGGGCAGCAGGGCCGGCAGGGACACCAGGGCCAGCAGTCGCTTTCCCCTTCCCCTTCCCTGTTCCTTGGGCAGGGGCGGCAGGGGCGGCAGGGGCGGCAGGGGCAGCAGGGCCGGCAGGGACACCAGGGCCAGCAGTCGCTTTCCCAGTCGCTTTCCCCTTCCCCTTCCCTGTTCCTTGGGCAGGGGCGGCAGAGGCGGCAGGGGCGGCAGGGGCGGCAGGGGCAGCAGGGCCGGCAGGGACACCAGGGCCAGCAGTCGCTTTCCCAGTCGCTTTCCCTCTCCCTTTCCCCTTCCCCTTCCCTGTTCCTTGGGCAGGGGCGGCAGGGGCGGCAGGGGCAGCAGGGGCGGCAGGGGCGGCAGGGGCAGCCGGGCCAGGGGCGGCTGGTGGTGTTGGTGGTGGTAGGGGCACTGTGGCTGGCGTACGGGTTCTTTTCCCTACGCCCGTGCCTTTCATTTTTCCTGCCCCCGCAGGTAATGCAGCCCTAGGGCGGCCTCCTGCGTCGCTGGTACCGGTGGCAGGGGTGGCAGTGGTGGCAATGGTGGTGGTGGTGGTTGTTGCAGTGGCCTGGGTCGTGGTGGCAGTGTCCCGAAAGACCAATGACCTCTGTGCCATTGCCCTGCTTGCACGTGTTTTTCGTGCTTTGGGTGCTGGTGATTCGTCCTCTGAGCTGTAGGGCGTGTCGTACTGGTAGCTAGGGTCTTTGGCAGCCACCCTCTGCCTTCCACGGCGGCTAACACCACCAGAAGGAGGGCTGGTTGTGTCATCAGGGAGCGAGCGTGAGGGACGTGTAGGCTCCATGACTAGTGCGTGGTTACTGGCGCGGTGGTGCTTGCACGAGTGCGGGGCGAGCGTTTGGCGGGGTGGTATCGAGAGTTGACATGTAGTACTATACCCACACCAATTTTCAGCCGCCTGGCTATAAACGCGCGGTTTTGGTACGTGTTCAAAGTCTCTGCTCTTAAGAGTCTCCCCGCAGTGCGCCGGGGGAACTCTTAAGAGTCTCCCCGCAGCTCCCGGGTTAAGGAGGAACTGGGAACAGGTGGCCCCGAACAGAACTGCACGGAACCGGTAGACAATGTAAGGACTTGCAACATCCAAGGGATCAACGGGCCACAGAAACCTAGCAGCATATCTATCCTTCTCACTCAATCCCACCATGAGAAATGCTTTCTCAATATCACTCACCCAGGCAAATTGATGGCATCTAAAGCGTAGAAGTACCTGGGTGAGGTCAGCCACTAGCGATGGACCTGTATGGAGACAGTCATTCAGACTGAACGCCCTCTCGTCCATCCTAGCCGAACAGTCAAACACTATCCGTTCAGGCGTAGTAACACTATCTTTAGTAATACCATGGTGAGCTAAGTAGTGAATGGGATGACCAGCTTGATTCCTGTTTTCTACCCTTTCAATAAACCCCCTTTCTTCCTGATCATCCAGAACTTTGTATACTGTTGACAGTAGTTGGGATCTTTTATAAATTTACGCTGCATTCCTCTCATTTTGCCCAGGGCTAACTTAAAGTTATCAGGTAATTTATCTATGTTATCTCTCCACGGCAGTTCCACTACATACTGTCCCTGTGCTTCGGAATACTGTACCGTTTCAGAAAATCTATTTAAGACTCTCCCCACCCTTACCAGTCTCATTAGGACTTATACCAATATGGTCCAAGTCCCATAGAGCTGTCAGATCCTTTAATTCTGGAGATTTCCTGCCAATATCTTCCTGTATCTCCACTAAAGGGTCTACTGCTAACTTAAGAACAGTGACTAACTCTACATGGGTCTCTTCTATATCTGACTGATAAGTGCCACTCAGTGCATAACCATAAATTGTGGGTAACATAACTATACTTCCTTCCCTGACATAGCCTGAATGTACAAAGTGGTAATAAAAATCCGCCCCAATCAGTAACCCTATCATATCTCCATCAGTGATACCTGGATCGGCTAAATTGTAACCCCGAGCCTTGATAGCATTTACCTCCATCCCTACTCCTCTCCCTCGTTTGTATACTGGTAACTCCTCCACCACAACGGCCCTCAATTTACACACCCTTCTTCTGTGATGATAGGTTAACTCTACTATTTCATACTCAGTACTACCAAGTGAGCCAGTAAATCCCTGGAGCCTTAGCTGTTCCTTACTGACCCTAATGTAATCAAGCTGCGATAAAGCAGAGCGCAAGATGAAGGTACGTTGCGAACATTGGTCCAACAAAGCTCTTGCTTTACTGGTATGACCGTTTCTGTCGGTCAAAGGAATCTGAATGGTAGGTAACAACACTGCATTACGGCCCGAAGCCACAGCCATGGTCACTGTTGGTTCAGGGGCCACTGGTTGTCCAGTTTGTTCAAGGCGTGGCGTCGGACACAAATAATTAAAAAATTTCTGTTGGCAGAATCGGCACGGCCTAATTTTAGGGTTAGTACACCCCTGGCTTCCATGTTCTGACGACAGGCACCCGACGCACAATTTCAACTGCCTTGCTCTATTGGCTTTGGCGGGACTGTTCTTGTATTTAGCACACTTTGCCCAAAAATGTCCTGTCTTTAAACACAACTTACATCCATACTTCTGCTTGGTATCGGGTTTCTGATACACTGCATATGCTGCTGTGGCGGTCGCCCCAAACTGTTCTAGTGGATTATGTCTACTTTCTAGATTGCACACTTCAGTCTAAAACACACAAACATATTCATCCACATCCAGCCAGTTGTCTTTTAATTCACGCTTAATCACCTCAGAGAGTGCACTAGGAAGTTTATTACGCAACAGTACTGCACACATTTCACTTACTGTTACATCCATAGAGCGTAATGACTCTAATGCACACTCAAATGACGCGGACAAATCTTTCAGAGCACTGACCTCCTGGCTAGGATGCGGGAGATTACACAGTTTCACTATGTGAGCTGCTTTGATGCGATCCTTTTGACCATAACTGTTTTTTAGAATATTGACCGCTGGTTCATAACTTGCAGCAACCAAATTAAACCCACTTACAATTTGTAGAGCCTCACCACTAAGTTGTCCCTTTAGATACGTAAATTTCTGAATGTCAGTTAAGTCCGTTTGGGAGTGAACACTACAATCAAAGAGCTCACAGAAACCCACCCACTGTGTTGGATCCCCGTCAAAAACTGGCAACTTCAGGGAAGGTAGCTTAATACCCTTCTGTTTCGTACTTGCTGCGCTATCATGAGATCTTCCAATAGTGGTTGTCTGGAGAGCATTATCCAACTCAGCTAACTGACTGTTCACTTGATTAACATATTGCATATCTTTCACCATCTCCTCTTCTAACTCTACATTATACTACTCGTTATCAGCTAGGGCCTTTTCTACAGTGATTTTCACACCCCTTATATCATGCAGTGTAGCAGCATGTTCAATAAAATCAGACAGATTAGAGGTAAGCTTAGTAATCCCTCCCTTCTTGGCGGCCCTGAACCGCTGCAATGACTTAATTTTCTCCTCCATTCTTAAAACATTTACGGTAACTAAAGCTTAAGGAACAACAATACTAATCGTCACTGTAGGCTAACCTATTCTAATCTATTCTAAGCCTAGGCTAACCTACTTACATTGATGACGACAGCAACCAAGCAAATTGAAGCATGCAGATCGCGTGCCCCCTGTGAGTTTACAAATGATAAAAGAAAAGGAAATTTACATATATCATATTACTCTACTTTACAATATTTTACTTTACTAGGCTATATTAAATTTTAACAAATTACAAAGTTAATGCCTGAAAAAAGAAAGGAAAGGAAAGAGAAGAAGGACCAAGACTCCTCTGAAGGAGGAACAGCCGCAGCCGTCGTCGTAGTCTTGAGATCTAGCCTATTGCGTCGACTGCTCCTCTTCGGCCCTGTCCTTCTTCTCAAAGAAGGCACGCGCTCTGTCCAGTAGCCTATCTAATACCTTCCGGCTCCCTGGCGCATCTAACCCAGGCCGAGGTCTGCCTGACAGTGTCCACCCTTGCCCCTGCTCTATACAGTATATCTGCTTAACAAAAAAAGCAGGGCACTGCACTGGACGGTCCAGCGGAAAATCCCGGACATACGTATGGCCGAAGAGGGCCACCTTTCTCAAGGGCACAGGGTAACCACTGGACGATGGCTCAAACTCTTGGCCGACGCCCCCTGCCCTTGCCGCTTTCCCCGGTGCGCCCCTCGACATTTGTCCACTGGATCGCCCAGCTCTACACAAAGGCAGACAAGTCAGGCCTAGCACCCCCCCAATTCTTATCAATATATAACAGATGGCCCAGAATCCTGGTCACACGGCACCAATTATATCCTGTTTATTATTCCTAGGGGGTAGAGGAGAAACGGATATAAATTAAATAACTAAACCTGGAAAGATGAATTGGCCTAGGCTATAAATGTGTTACCGGGTCGGCGGTTGACTTACATGTTAAAATGTATATGTAGGTTATCTGTGGTAATCCCAGTAATATCTATGAAGTACTTTTAGTATTAAAGGAACTTAGCTGTGATGCAAAGAGTGTAGATTAGATGATGGACATGTCGGTAGGTGAATATCAGGGAAGTTCTGGTGTTATGTGGCAGCAACTGGTGGTTTGTTGTTGTTGTTATTATTAAAGGGCCTTCGGGTGGATGCCACCTGCTTGGCTCTAGAAGACTAACCGTCAGTGGGACCTTAAACTATGTCGGCAACATGTGTCGCCAAGAGGAAGACACATAAGGCACGAGAGAGCAGAGAACACAGATCCGCATCCTGGACACCGCGGCCTAACAATAGCCCTAAGCTGAACCCCTGAGACGACAAACGGCGAACCGAGTCCCTAAGTTTGACCCTGTGACTATAGAACCGCGGACACTCCTCCACCAGATGCTCAGGGGTTTCGGGCTGTCCACACCAGCGACAGTCCGGGCACCGTATCATGCGGAGTCGGAACAGGTGTGCTGACAGCGCAGTGTGTCCAATACGCAGCCTGGCCAGCGAGACATCGAGTTTCCGCAGGGGGTGTCGACTCCAAGGCTGGGGGCACGAATCCCATCGGTATCTCCCCATCGTCATCTGTAGCAACAGCACCCGTAGCTCCCTGTCCCAAAGTCCGCGACTAGCCCGCCCGACAACCCGGGCATGTGTCCTCGTATCCATGTCAACCGACTCAACCTCTACTGAAGTGTGCGCCAGCTTCACAGCAGCATCAGCCACCGTGTTGCCACGAATGCCCGAGTGTGCAGGAACCCACTGGAGGACCACTTCCCACGGTTGACCTAAAAAGTGAACCAGCAACTCCTGGATGGCGAAGACAAGATGAGGATATGTAGCCGGGCGGGCCGCAAGGAGCAGATGGAGGGAGGCTTGGGAATCCAAGACGACAAGACGACCCGTTGAGGCCGAATATGACACCGCACAAACTCCAGGGCTCTAAGAATGGCAAACAGTTCCGCCGCTATGATGGGATGGTGCCCTGACATCCTCCAGGTCTGGCAGAGGGAGAGGTCCTCGTAGTAGACAGCCGCGGACGAGGAGGCCGGAGGAATGCAGGAACCATCCGTGAAGACACCGAAGTGCCCCTGATAACACGTCCCCACCAGCCCAGCAAAATAGGCCCGGGCAAGTCCAGCACCCGTCGACGTCCGGTAACCTTCATGGAAGGTAACCCGGATGCGAGGAGTGAGATCAACCCACGGCGGGACCGGAGACACAGAGGGGGTCGGGGAGGGAGAGGGAGGGTCCACAGCTATCCGCCGATAGTGGAGGAGGCTCCTCACCAGGAAAGGCTGACGCCGTTTCACAGGCCACGATGGTGCAGTCCTGGAGACCCCTGACGAAGCATGCAGGCCCGACAACGGGTGATTCCCAGGAAGCGTAGCAACTCGCCCAGCCCACCTACAATCCGTCAACACCCGAGAGCAGGACAGAGGCAACGTCCCAGTTTCCGCTAGGAGGGACACGGTAGGGGAGGAACAAAAAGCCCTCAACGCCACCCTGAGGGCCGTGTTATGAACAGGGTCCAAGCGGCTAAGAACTGACGACGAAGCCGAGCCATACACTGCACTACCATATGCCACCTTACTCTTGATGAAAGACTCATAAAAACACAGCAGATCATCCCGAGATGTCCCCCACTTGGACCCGGCTATACACTTCATTATACCCAGCCGCTTCATGCAAGACGATCGCAGGTAGTCCACATGATTCCTCCAAGTCAAGACCGGCCCATCCCAACACAGACCTAAGAAGGTGTGTGACGTCCGATACGTGAGAGGCTCACCCCCCAACGAAATCGTAGGCAGACCCGGGAATTTAGTCTTCAAGGTGAAGCACATGAGAGCGCTCTTTTGGGCATTGAGTCGTAGGCCCCATTCCCTCGCCCACTCATAGAGCTCATCAACCGCCAATTGCAGAGCAGTCTGTGCCTGTAAGAGCGTGTCCGCTGAGCAGACGATGGCAAGATCGTCGGCATACACCATCGTCGTAGCATTACGGGACCGAGGGACATCACACAACATGGCATTCAAGAACAGTGGACCCAAGATCGACCCCTGAATCACCCCACGACGGACAGGGAAAGGCCGCTACGTAGTTGTACCGACCGCCACTGAAAGGGACCTCTCAAGCAAGTAAGCTGCAGAGCCACGATAAAACCTTCCCACGAACACCAAGCATATCCAATTTGTATAGGACCCCGGCATGGGAAACCGAATCAAAGGCACTCGCAACATCGATGAACGCCACGAGGAGCACCTTCCTGTTCCGATACGCATCCTGGATGTGATATTCCAGCTGGAGGAGCACATCCACTGTTCCCCTAGCCGGGCGGAAACCATGAAGAACATCAGGAAGGAGTGCCTTACTCTCCAGCCACCAAGTGAGCCTCTGAGAAACCATCTTCTCCATTACCTTACCCACCACCGATAACAAGCAGATGGGCCTAATTGAAAATGGTAAAGAGGGATCCTTACACGGTTTAGGGAACGGAAGGAGGAGGGCCGACCTCCACAGAGCCGGATATGTACCAGTAGACCAGCTCCTGTTATAGAAGTCTAGCAGCACATCAAACCCCTCCCGTGGCAGATGGGCAAGCATCTCATATGCCACATCATCGTGACCCACAGCCTTACCCTTGGGGAGTGATTCCAAAGTGCGGTGCAATTCATGGGCGGTCAGCGGATCGGAAAGGCCGTCAGGATCAGGAGATTCAAGATGGTACGATATTACTGACTCCAGCCGATCCACATCCGGTAGTTGCGGAGGGGCCTCAAACAGCACCCAATAGTGATCTGCCAAACAATCCGCCTGCTCCTGCGCATCGCCGACTAGCCGACCGCCAACAGTAAGAGGGAAAGAAGTGTCCACCCTCTGGCCATTCATCTGCCTGACAAAACGCCACACCCTCTTGCTGGAGCTGGCAAACCTCAACGTAGGACAGAAGGCAGCCCAAGACCGACGCTTCGCCTTCAAGAGAGTGCGTTTGCACCGGGCATCCACCCTCCGTGCATCCCGCTTGAACTCAACACAGGGATGACGGCGCCAGAGAGACCAAGCCCGATGACGATCCCGTACCGCGACCGCACATTCCTCGGTCCACCAAGGAACAGTTGGCCTGTCCGTAGGGGGCCAGCCCGTCATCCGAAAGGCCCCACCGGCTGCAGCAGTCAACGCCCTTGAAATGGCTTCAGCGCCCGAGCCCACCGACTCCGCGAGAGAGGGAGGATCCAATTGGAGGCCATGTTGGAACTGACCCCCATCCCTCAGCACCGAACTTCCACCTCGGGCGGGAATGCGGAGGGGCAGGAGAGGAAAACCCAAAGACATCAAGCAAGACTGGCAGATGATCACTCCCCATGTATGGACCCGTGGTAACCCTAGCCCCTAAAAACAGGTCATTACCCAAGCAGAGATCTAAGGTGGAGGAGGACGCGGTATGTGGATCGACGCGGGTAGGGAGACCAGGTGGGGTTAAAAGGTCAAAGGAAGGGCTATCCAATAACGCATTAAAAAGCGAAGTACCAGTACGGTTCCGAGATGCCCTGAGAACCAACGGATCCCAGTACGGGTGACGCGCATTAAAGTCCCCCATCACCAGACAGGGCGACGGCAATTGATTAAAATAATGTTGGAATTCCGGCAGAGCAATATTCCGACAAGGGTTATAACATATGAACACAGTAGCCCACCCCTTCCGTAAGGCCACGCTCACCGCCAGAACCTCCAGGTCCCCACCATCAAACCGTTGCAAACCGAACAACTTGCTTGGGACCGTATCACGCACTGCTATAGCCAAACCACCACCCCTAGAGTCCCTATCTGCCCGATACACATTAAAATGAGGGATCCGGAAATGTAACATAGAAGAAAGCCAAGTTTCGCATAGCCTTACCACTATAGGGGCTTCACGTTCCACCAACAACCGTAAATCCTGAGTCTTACGGTGAACTGACCGAGCATTCCACAAAAGAAACTTCTCTGATAACCTGGGCAACCTTAACGGGACACCAACAGAGCCAACAGTCTGGGTATCAATGCGAGACAAACTTCCTTGAGAGTACGGCCTGACACTATGCACTCCCAGAAATCCGCCACCAACGAGCCAAATGTATCAGTTACAGGGGGGGGGGGGGGAGGGGGGGGGGCAGAATGCTGCCTCACCGCCGGATTACCAGCACTAGACGCTAAAGGACCAGAGGTAGGCCGGGGAGAGACAGAAATATTATTCGGGCAAGGGGGAGGGAGCATCTGGGGGATTGGCGGCGGAGCCCTGGGAGGAGAGGCATCCGAAAACCTGTGCCGAGGCCAAGGACCACTACGACGGCGCAGAGGCCTCGGGGACGACCGACAATGAAGGACCACTTCAGCGTCAGAGGAGGCCCCCTCTGAGACCCGAACCTCACGCCGACCCACCTCGCCCATTACTCCAACGTCAACACCATGTGGCTGAATCACATCCAGGTCATCCGCCTGATCCCCTAACACCTCAAACCTGTTGCCTGTGACCACCGAAGCATACAGCCGGTCACCAGCCGCCGCCGACGTCGGCGGGAGACGTGGGCCAGCAGAGCCACTTACAATCGGAGACGATCCTAAACGCGGAGGAGACCGACGCTGGGTAGGATTAAGTTCCCGAACCTTCCGGTTGAGATCAGGCAGGCCAAACTTATCCTGTTTGTAGTCCTCATGGATTTCTAGAGCCTTCAAGAAAACGGGGCAGGAGCGGGAGGTCACCCTATGTCCACCACCACAAAAATAACAACTAGGGGAATTAGGGCACGAGCAGTCACCCGACGCCATAGGATGAAACCCACTACAGTTCCGACAGCGCACCATATTCCGACAGGTGATCGAACCATGACCAAAAAAATGGCAGGTGAAACACCGGAGCAGCCGAAAAGAGTACCTCGAAACTGGATAGCACACCGAGCCTAAGACAACCCTGGAAGGCAAGCAACCCCGAAAACGCAATCGGACCACCCCTGAACTCACCGAGGGAGAACCCGACCCAGGAGACCCACCCCCCTCGCCTCCACCATCCCGCTCCACGCGTTTAGAGAGCCGCGTGACCTCCTCCAGGGCCGCTGTCGCAACCCCATGATCATCAGACAGGACCCTAAGGGACCCCATGGTTAGGTTACTTTCACTCTCTGAAATGACAGGGTCAACAGGGCCAATCTTCCCCCAGGAATACCTGCTAACCCCCGGGGAAATGGACTCCCGGCACACCACCGTCCAGTCCCCGAAACTAGTCAACTCCTGTAGAGGCCTAATCCCCTTACCAATAACCCCACGGGGAAGAGAGACACACAGGGCCTCACCTCTACCCAGTACCTTGATGCCGTGTGGCCGCACATACTCACCAAATGGAGCGTCCCCCACAGCCGCCGTAACCTTGTCAAAGACACGCTGCTGAGGAACAGAATGAATAATGTACGTTACCAAGGCAGCGTCGTCCGATCCATCCGGCACCCCCACCAAACCCCCCCCCCACCCCCACGGCCCCCTGGGCTGGGTCCACCGGCACACCGGGCACCCCATCCACCGACAACTTCCTCTGCACCTTGGCCCCATCATTGAGAGGCTCGGGAGGGCCATCAGTGACCTCATCAAGGACCAGACTCCGCTTCAGGCCACCAGACGACTGATCGTCCATGGCCGCCTGGCCCGCCACATCCCCCTCACCACCCACACTACACACACTCATCCCCTAGCACTACCCACCATAGTCCCACCGACTCTAACCAGGAAAGCCAGCTGGCAAGCCCGATGGCCCACCTGAGCAATAGCTCGTGAATTAAGAATAATGAATGGCACAAGAGACCAGCACGTCTGAACACTACGGCCGTCTTCTTCTTCCTCCATCCTGGTGGTTTGTTGTTTGCTGGAGCAAGTCTGTGTGAAGTGTGTCTGAGATTCCTTTTTGTCGTGACAATATAAAATATATTTAAGGGTTTTATATCGTCCCCCATGATTAAATAATAAGGGAAAATAAACTAAGGTATAATTGGTGCAACCACAGTAATATTTATCCACAAAGATAAATAAAGTGATGCGTATAAACAAAAAGGAACCAGCTGTCGTGAACCCAGGAAATTCAAACTACGGTATCTATACCAGGATTCACGACAGTGGCCAATGTTGTTGGAGGTTTGTGAAAATATATCCTGAAAGGATAGCAATACCTGTTACAATGCTTCCAGCTCTCCCATCAACAGGCCCTTCGGCTGATGGGGTGGTTGGAAATGTTCGTGATTTTTAGACAGTTCATGAACAGGGACAGTAAAGTGGGGAAGGTCAAGCAGTGTGGCGAAATGTGATGAGGGGAATTTATATGGCGTCAGACGTGGTGGCCTGGGCAATGAGGTGTGGCGTCTGAGGTTGGGCTTCGAATCGTAAGCGTCGGTGTTTACAGTCAATCTGTGCATTTAATATTTGTAGTAGATCTAACCCGAGGTACCCGTCGTAGGTGTCAGCGTGTGCATCTAATACTACGAACTTGTGGTCAACTGAGGGACCGTTATGTGGCGTAATGGTGACGGGGTAAGATTTTCCTTGTATTTGCAACGGTGTGTTTCCGCACTCATGAGCGTCAGTGATGACGGTTGTAATGGGCCAAATTTATGGCGTAATCGCTTGTAAAAGTGAGTGTGAGAGCATGAACGTGCGGCTCCTGTATCCACAAGTAGGCGAACTGGCAATCCGTTGAGCTTTATTTTGTGGTATTTATTAGTGGCTCCTCCATCATTGACGATATGCTTTAAACAGTAATGGCACTCTTTGAACCCCAGAGTCAGCTGTTCAAATCACCCACCCCGGAGTGCAAGAGACCAAACATCGTAAGCGTACGCTCATAATCACTTACGGAATCGTCCTTATGATGCGGGAGCTCACTACGAAAAAACGTAAATAAAAAAATAATATATTTTTTTTTTTGAACTACTAATCTGCTATGCTTCCCATTGTATGGATGTTGATAGCGTGGGTTAGCCCGGAGACGCTGAAGCGCCATTCTCCCCTTTTCACTCCGGGGCTCGTTGCCGTCGGACGTGCGGTCTCGACCTCTGTGCATTCTTCGTTCTACTGTCTGAGATAGTGAGTCTTTTGCTAATTTGTATTATCTGAGATGTTTCAGAATAGGTTTAGATTAGATAGGGCGGGCGTTCCGATTGGCACAAGCCCCTGGAGTGTGTCTTATAAGGGTGCTTAGGTGTTGGCGTCCCCTCGGTTCCCCTATGAACGAGGCCGTCATTATTTTATTGTTATTATTGCTCTATTTTTAGCCTAGCTAGTTTTGTGTGAGGCTTTTATTAACAGGGCAACGCTTTTTGGCTACCTTTCTGGTGGGTTAAGTGTCTTTTCCTCATCGGCAGAATCTATAGTTTAAGCGTGGCTTCACTTAGTGGAGAGCCTTCTGTAGTTAACCTCAGAAGTGCGCATGGGGGTAATTAGACACCTCTGCTTGTGCGCATGTATTTGAGCTGTTTCCATCACTAAAATATTCATTTTACCATAAATAGCATTAACACCTTACGAGCGGCCTATGCGGTTTATTTATGTGTACCGCCCAGCGGGGTGTTTTTAGCCAAAATAGGGCTGTTTACGTGATCATTTTCATGCCTAAATAAGACCCAGAACGTAAAACAAGTATCTATCCCTGAAAGGGCATAAACAGAGCTTTCGAATGACACCATAACGATCCTTGTATGATGGATAGTTTTCTTGCAATAACCGTGCAACGCGAGTGCAAAAAGCAGGTAATTCGGTACTTTCGGTACATAATTGAGTATGTAGCGAGTGAGAGAGGGAGGAGGGAGCTGAGATTTGTGTCAGTAGGTTCGCCGCGGTGGTCTGGAGCAGTCATACACTCCTGCCACCACTTGTCTCTCTCTCTCAGCCACATTACGTGCTGAAATTGCCACTCGAG
The DNA here is from genome assembly GCA_032716605.1 of Paralithodes platypus. Classification (NCBI taxonomy): domain Eukaryota; kingdom Metazoa; phylum Arthropoda; class Malacostraca; order Decapoda; family Lithodidae; genus Paralithodes; species Paralithodes platypus. The sequence goes on along the minus strand of CM064499.1, from coordinate 7,544,325 downwards.
TTATGTCGAGCGCCGCCACATAGTCCAGCTTTATTTAACTCGACTTAAGTGGTGAGCCGCTTTTTAAGGGTTAATACTTATCCATATGCACCTATTATAGGTTGATTATAAAGGTATTAACCTGTTACAACAATAAAACAAGTGAAAACAGCGTTTGGATGGTAAAAATCGGCGATACAGGGCGGGAGTTGCATAATGTATGGGTGAGGCAATCTCCTTTCCCTCCAATTTCCCCCAAGGCTGGAGAGACACTGTCGATCGATACTCTCTCTCTCTCTCTCTTGCACTCGCTTGCTAACAGTGATGACAATGCCCTGCTTGCAACTCGCTAATGTTAGCACGAAAATATACCTCAGAATAAGGGAATAACAGGGAAAATAGGTGATAACTGAAGGAGGGGAGGAAAGTGGGGAAGGAGGGGAGGTAGAGGACTGATATTTTGCATGGCCCAGGGGCAATTTTTTTTTTTTTTTTTTTTTTCGATGTTTAAATTTGTTTTTTCTCTGACTCTTAAGAGTCTTCCCGCAGTCCGCCGGGGGAACTCTTAAGAGTCTTCCCGCAGTTCCCGGGTTAATGAGTCGTCTTTACCCTACGTGCCTGTCGTAGAGATGGTGGTGATGGATGGCTGTTCTTCCTGGAGGTAAGGGTGTCGCTGAGTCGTCATGCTTCTTGCCCTAGGCCTCGTGGCCCGCCTCAGTGTAGGGGTTATTTTATGGCTAGTATGTTAAGTTATTATTGTTCTTATAATAATTTTAGCCATAAGATGTGACCTTCTACTTCATGATGAAGGTAGTCTAGTTCTAGCCTGTCGGACGCCCACTAGCGGCGGACTAGTGTAAATCAGATTCAAGTAACCCGTTTGTGGTCTTGATCCAGAAGAACTCCTGGTGGAAGAGGAAGGCTTCCAACGTGATTCTGGCACAGCCGGAATGACTCGCCTATACTATTAACATTATTCCTGACGCAGCGGGGAAGACTTCTAATCCGTTATCACGGTAGAAGAGTCATTAATAAAAGGCCGTTCCGGCGGAATGATAACTAAGTATAGGCCGTTGATAGGCATTATCATAGATAAGTTGTTGTTGATGTTCCCTAAGCTGCCTGGCCGAACAGCCCCGAGTCCCTAAGGAAGGCCATGGCCACGGTCGGGCTTTCCCACAGAGCTCTCAAAGAGTGTAAATTGTGTTATTGGCATAAGTGGTTGTGTGAAATGCAGTCTTCTATGATGTGTTTAATGGTATGGGGTGCTGTGTTACAACCCGGGCAGGTGTCGACGACGGAGTCATCCTGTCTCTTCTGATAGCTCAGAAGAGCCGGATGGTGTCCGCATCTCAGCCTGGCCAGGTGGACTCTGTCCTCGCGAGGAAGGGAGGATTCAGAAGGATGGATTTCGGGAGGTCGTGCTTGCAGCTGCGTGTTGTCTATGAGTGAGTGAATGGAACGGCGAGTTATATGAGTATGGATGTGCTTCCGGAAGTTGGTTTGGGGTGGGCAGGGAGGGAGAGAAGACAGTATTTGTGTGTGATAGTGTGCTGGGTGTTGTTTTGATATTTCTTGGTGTCTGTGGGTGTGTAGCCATGTAGTGTAGTGGGTGGTGTTGATTCGTGGAGGCTGCTGCCAGGAATTGTGTGCCTCTCATGTCTAGATGATCTTTGACTTTAAGGACTTTGGTTTCTTGATGTAGGTGATCTGTGGGTGTCGTAGCTGTGCATCCTGTGATGATTTTCAGGGCTTTATTTTGAATGGTCTGTAAGGTCTTATGATGTGTTTCAGCTAGGTTGGAAGCCTAGGCCGGGCTTGCGTATTCCATAACTAATCTTATGTATTGTTTGTAGACTGTGGTGGTGGTTTCTTTGTTGTGTCCAAATTTCGTGTGGGCAAGTGAACTGAGGGCGTGTCTGGGTGTCAGTTTATTTTTCGTGTTTGTGGTGTGCTGTTTGAATGTCATTTGGGTGTCGTATGTTACTCCTAGGATTTTGGGTGTGTGTGTGTGTGTGTTAGGGGTGTGTTGTTTATGTTGAGTCCCGGGACGTAATCGTGCTCTCCTGTCCAGCTTGTGAGGAGGGTTGCAGTGGATTTAGCTGGGGCTAAATTGAGTCTGTTTGTAGTGCACCATTCATGTAATGTGTCGAGATAGTCTTGAAGGAGTCTTGTTGCTGTGTCTGGGTTTTGGTGCGTGCTTGTGAGTGTTATGTCGTCTGCGTAGGAGGCTATGGTTATTTGGGGTGAATTTGGTGTATTTATATCATGCATGTACAGATTGAAGAGTGCGGGCGACAGGACGGATCCTTGCGGGACTCCGTTTGGGAAATTTCTAATGCTAGATGACTGACCGGCAAATGATACGTGTGCACATCTGCCTGCTAAGAAGTTGGCCAGCCATCTTTTTGTGTTGTTGTGCATGTTTGTGATGTAGATTTTGTTTGTTAGGTTATGGCGGGGGATGGCATCGAAGGCTTTACTAATGTCAAGTGTGGCAAGTACTGATCTGTGTGGTGGTCTAGCTGAGTTGATGCCGTCAAAAGCTCTTTGTGTAAGGTCTGTAAGAAGAGTGTTTGTGGAGTGCAATGGCCTGAAGCTGTGTTGTGTTGGAGAAAGGGTAAGTCAGGTGTCATCAGTTGTAGTACAAGGCGCTCTATGACTTTGGAGGGGGTGCAAAGGAGTGTGATAGGGCGGTGTGAGGAGGGTAGCGTGGGGTCTTTGTTAGGTTTGGGGAATGTGATGATGATACCATGCTTCCAGATGTTTGGTATTGTGTTGTGTGAGTAGCTGTAGTTTGATATGTTAGTGAGTGCTTGTATGCCTTGTGGTCCCAGGTGTCTGAGGTGAATGTTGCTTATGTTGTCTAGGCCACAGGAGGGTGAGAGCTTGAGATTGTTGATGAAATGCTTTGTCTGGTTGTTGGTGAAGGGTGTATAGTCAGGGTCAGTGGGGAATTGTCTTTTGCGTCGGATGACACGTCGGTCGTCTTTGTGGGGTTTTAGGTGACTGACATGAGAGAAGTGATTGATGAGAGTGTTTGCTTGTTGTTTACGTGAAGGAGTAGACATTGTTGTTGTGATTGCAGCATGTGATTGTGTTGTGTTGCTGTTGGAAAGTGTGATGCTGTTTAGTGTTTTGTAGAGTTTTTGGGGTTTGTTTTGTGATCGAGTGTTTGTAGGAAGTTATTCCAATTTAGTGTTTGTTGTTCTTGTATTTTGTTGTTAATCTGGATGTTGAGTGCTTGAATTTGTTGATTGATGTCTTGTGTGTGGGGTGCTGGGGAGTGTTTCAGTGTGTCGCATTGTATGATGAGGTTTTGAATTTCTGGTGAGAAGTTGGGGTTGTGTTTTTTTATGTTACCTCTTGGAATGTGTTTCTTGTCGGCGTTTTGGATAGTCGTGTTGAATGTGTGTACAGCATTGTTGATGTTAGTGATGGGTGTACTGTTTAAGGTTTCAAAGTGTTGTTCTGTCTCATTTGTGAAAGCTTCCCAGTTAGCTCTTTTATAGTTAGTGTAAGTGTGTCTGTGGCTAGCTGGGGTGAGTCTTGTTTTGGTGGTGATAATGATCGGGAGGTGGTCTGAGCCTAAGGTTCTGACCACCCTCCAGGATGTTGTGGGGGCGAGTTCGGGGGAGCAAAAGGTGATATCAGGAGATGATGGGGTGTAGAGGGCTTGGTGGGGAGTATGGGTATGCTGATGAATGTTATTAAGGATATATAGGTTGTCTGTTTGGTGTTGTAAGACCAGCCCTCTGTCTGTGTCGGGGTTGTCGACAAACCAGGCCGACGTCTTTGCACTGAAATCACCACCCAGGATGATGTGTGGGGTGTTTGTGATGTGTTGTATTTGTGGTCTGTAATCGTTTGGTACTGTAGGGATGTTTGGGGAGGGATGTATGTGTTTATAATGGTAATGTTGGAGCTATTGCCAGTGCGTATTTTAATTGATTGAATTTCTGTTGTGTTATCGTTTGGGGGGAGGAGGGATTTTGTATGTGCACTGGTGTCTATATATGTTATATCTTTGTGTAGCAGGGTGATGAGTCCACCGCCAATGCCGACGGCCCGGTCTTATCGTATGGTGGTGAAATTGTGAAATGTAGGTGTTTTTTGTGTTGTACGGAGTTTTGTTTCTTGTAATATGGCAATGTGTATGTTGTCTTGTTTGATGAAGTGTGTGAGTTCGTGTTTCTTTGTGTTGATGCCATCTATGTTTAGTTGAAGGATGTTAATGTTGTGTGTGCGGTGCATGTTGGATGCTGCTGCACGAGGATGGGGTGGGGGTGATGGTGTGGGTAGGGGTGGGGATTGGGGTGCAGGAGATGAGGGTAGGAATGGATTAGGTTGGGGTGTGGATGGGCTGGGTGGGTTGGAGAGGAGAGGTGGACGGGTTTTAGGAGTGGGAGTGGATGTTATGGGCAGGTTATGTGGGTTGGGGAGGAGAGGTGGACGGGTTTTAGGAGAGGGAGAGGGAGTGGATGGTATGGTAAGGTTATGTGGGTTGGGGAGGAGAGGTGGACGGGCTTTAGGGGAGGGATTTGACTGAGAGAGGGAGGGGCATGAGGAACATGTCCAGGTGTTTGTGTAGTATTTCATGGAGGCAAGTGTTGTGCAGGTGAAATGGGTCGAGCTCCCGCATGAGTTGCAGAGAACTGAACCCTTAGTTTGGCGGCTCAAAGTAATGGGTTTTGAGCAAGTTGGACATGTGTATTTGTAGGTGGGTCCTGGGTTGCTCTCAATGTCTCATAGATAAGTAGTCATAACTCCTTCAAAGGAAGAAACAACTGTGTTTTTTTTTCCAGAAGGGTACACAGGAAACTTAGAATAGTGGTGATCGCTATCTCCATTTTTCTTGCGTATTCGAGGTAACGGTATGTGTAAATGTCTTTGGTTATCCTTATGAGCATTGGAAATTTCTTTTCCCGAACCCTCACGTTCTCCTCAACAACGACCTCCGGACTGGGGGCCGATACCCGGCGGGGGGGTGTAATTTCATCATGGAATTTGTAACTCTTTGTGCTACACCGCTTTGTTTGAGCATTCCCATCATTGGACACAAGCTATGCGTTCGATGTGTGTCTTGTCTCGATCGCTCCCGTGGTCAGTGGCTTACGAGAAAATGTAGCGTGTGCACTAAGCTCCGTAACGGTTTGATAAATCATGAGTCGGCATGTCAAGTGGTACTTTCTGAAATCAACACTAATTTCGATAACTACACAAAGGATGTAGCCAATAAGGCGCTTCAATGCAACGACCAGGCTCTGTACGATATTCTCATTATCAAATCTCCTGTTGTTAAATCTTCAAAAACTATTCGTTCTGGGGTGTCCAAAAAGAAATCAACTAAAGTTACTTACAAAGAAATAATTAGTACTGAAGAATCCAGTGATGAAGACATAGATAAGAGTGTTACACCCCCACCGGCTGCAAAGAAGAGGAAGGTTACACCAGATAAGGTGACGCCAGAAGCTGCAACTCCCGGTAATAGAAAAAGGGTTCAACATCCCGTATGGCGACGTCGAGTGCACTGCCTAGGCAAACTTGTGCGCCGACACCTGCTCTCCCCAAACCTGTTTTAACTGGGCCTCAAGTGCAATCTGGCAGGTCTGAGACAGTTACTAGGGTGGTGGAGACGCTGCCGAGGGAAAGTGTTAATGACTTTAGCCAACCGATCGAACACATGTCGCAGTCGCAACGGCATAGTTATGTGATTCTTAGAACCAATGCTCCTCAGGGGGTCTAGTGCATCTGTCTCGTTCTCTTGTGTCATCGCAGGTGTTGACAGAACAATACCGGGACTGTTTTTTTTTTTTTCTATGTGAATGAGGGAGACAAAGAGCATAACTGCTTGCAGCAAGTGCCTCCCCGAGAGTTGAAAGAGTGACAGGGTCAAAATCAAGGGACGTTCGAGTTGAAATGCCTGGACACACGGAGTTTGAAGCAATTTAAGTCATAAGAAGAAGGAAAGACTAATTCTGGGAGAGAGTTCCAGAGCTCAGCAGTTGAATAGAAGAAAGTCTGAGAATAGCATTTCACTCTTGGGTTCTAGAGTTGCACAGAGTAGGGGTGGGATTGTGTTGCAAGACGAGTACTACGTACCCTACGTAGAGGAGGTGGTATACACTGGGAAAGCTCCTAGGAACACTGATTAATGTAGTAGCGATAGAATTGCGAGAGAGATGCAACATTGCGGCGAAGAGAGAGAGATTGAAGAGAGTTGGTGAGTGGACGGGAGTTAATGATACGAAAGGCTTTCCTTTCTACTTTGCCTAGGAGTGTGGTGTGAGAGGATCCTCCCCACACATGCGAACAATACTCAATACAAGGACGCACTGTGCCCCTGTACAGAGCAAGAAGCTGCACAGGGGTAAAGAACCCCTTGAGGCAGTTGAGCACACCCAGCTTCTGGGAGGCTGCCTTAGCAAGACTGGTAATATGGTCCTTCCAAGTGAGAGCAGAAGAAAAAGAGACACCGAGAATATTGAGAGAAGATGAAGGATTGATTTTGTATTGTTGAAGACTAAGGGATAGCCCTCTGGAGGTTCCGGACGGGTAATAAGATGGAGAAATCGGGTCTTGAAAGAATTAAATGCAACAATGTTTTCTCTACCTCAATTGGAAATAGTAGCTAGATCAGAAAATAAGTGTTTTATGGCTTCATTACGTTTGTTTTTGAGGGACTGCTGGCCAAGTGTCCGCAATATTGGAAGAACCAAATAGAGACTATGTGCAACAACCCAGTGAGGCTCAGGTGCCTTCTTCTATCCCAAACTTAGGATGGGAAGAGTTCGCACGTGATGTATTGGAGCACGCCGTTCGGACTGAGGAGGTTCGACTCCCCTCAGCCGGAGGCGAGGTCGGTTGAGTCAATGAAGTGCCAATCCATTCCTGATGATGTCTCAGAAAAATTGGAATCCGGACAGAAAATAGCTTCCTCAGGCCATTCTGACGTTGAATCTATTGTTTCCATGGACAATGCTAAAGATGTTGTAATTAGGGGGGATCTGCAAAACTTTATTGATCAACTGATGAATAAATTTAATGAGAGTTTCTCATGTTCCCTCCCCTGTTACTGCTAGCTTAACTCCCTCGACGTCAACTTTGACAACCTCAAATGTACGCGTCGTCACTGACGTAATTCCTCCACCCCTAGAGAGAGTCCCTCTCAGAAAAGGCCCTATGCCACTATTATATGGCCCGGATAGGTCTTGGGTAGACATTGTAGCCTTGAACCCTCAGGTCGCGCAGCCGACAGTCTCGGAGGAAACTCCGGTACCTGATCACTGGTGTAATCAGGTGAGTGAGAGCAAGAAATTGCGTGCTAAAAATATGTCGGGAGAAATTTTAGATGTAACCATTAAGGCTATTCCCAATTTATATGCCTCTGATTACTTTATATATGCATCTTCCCCTGCTTTGCCACCAGCCTCATCTGCAAGATTGTATTCGGATTGGTCGAAACTTGACGGATTTAATGATGTAAAGTCACTTGTTAGTCTAACAAATGAGTTAGACACCCTACCGACTAGCGATCAATCCGGTAATCCAGTACTGCAGATTGGGGAGGTAGGCACAGGGTCGTGGCTTGAGTGGGAGGCGGAGGCGCAAAATTGTGCGTGTACAATAACTAGTAAGTCAACCCACCAAATACCCCAAGAGCAACACAGTTGGTTTCCCATGTCGCCGGGGGCATTCCTCATTCTGTAATTGATTTCCTTAGTGCTCCAAAATTGTCATTATGGGAAATTCATGAACCCTTTTCTAGTCCCACACCTGCTCAGCTAGACAAAGACTACATGTTAAGGCAGAAAGCATGGAGGCTACTGTCTCAGTTCCTCCTCAGTCGTCAGATTGCAGAGTCAATGATCCGGACGACTGAGGACGACTGAGTAGCACAAGCTACTAAGGCCCTATCTCTTACCCGGCGGCTTATTCTCCAGAACTCAGTCCAAACAATTGGCGACATCAGGGTCGCCTTCTTGGAGGCAGTCCGAGCACGTCAAGACTTGCGAGTATAACTGGTTAAAAAGTTGCCGGAGGATATTGGGCGGCGAGTAGCTCTTTCCCCAGTATAACCCCGAATCTTGTAGTTCTTTCCCCAGTATAACCCCGAATCTTGTGTGTCAGGATACATGGAGGACTGTTTTAGCCTCTTGGACTCTTCACGATCGACTGCTTCTGCGCCGCGGAAGGAGTCAAGTAAATTTCATAAGCCCAAATTTATTCAGAAGAGTCACCCAAGTGGGACTATGTTTTTTCCATCCTTCAAGACCCCTTCTGCGCCGGGAAGCAGTAGCTCTACCAAGAGTAAGCCACAAGGTAAAGGATCAGGGAAGTGGTACAAAGGACAGTCCAAGGGTAAGTCAGGACAAGAGTCACGGCCCCCTACCTCCAGCCACCCGTCTACCTCCACCACACCCCAATAAAAAAACTAGTACACCACAAAACTCTCTCACTCCCAGGGCTCCCGAAGGGCGAGTTGGATTCGAGTGTAGTTCTGCCGGACAAGTCCAGTTGCGTGACTGGAGAATTCTGGACGTGTTACCGGGCTTGGCCCCGACGGACTTGGGCAAGGACAGTGGTACGCAAGGGCATCACATGGCAGTGGCTCCGGCGACCTCGTTTACGTCAACCTTTAGAAGTCAACAATGTTTCTTTATAGGTGGATGCACTAGTCCAAGAAATGCTAACCAAGCATATCATTGTCCCGGTCAATCCAACTTGCCCTGTTTACACGTCCAGACTTTTTCTCGTGCCGATGAGGGACAGCGCTCAGATGAGGCCGGTCGTAGATTTGTCTCAACTGAATCGCCATATTCACAACCCATCGTTCAGGATGCTCACTGTGAATCAGATCAGGTTAACACTTCCGCCGCAAGGTTGGATGTGTTCTTTAGACCTGACAGAAGCCTACTGGCATGTCCCGGTCAACAAAAGGTTCCAAAAATTCCTCTCCATGAGGATCAGACATCAGACTTATGTCTTTCAACGGATGCCTTTCGGCCTGAACCTGGCACCGAGAATTTTCACCAAATTAGTCCTACAGGCTCTGTTACCACTATTACGGCAAGGGATAACGATCATGTGGTACCTAGACGACTGGCTGGTGGTAGCAGAATCCGAGATACAATGCCTCAAATATGTCAATACCATTCTACACCATGTCAAATCCCTTGGGTTCAATATCAACTTGACAAAGTCGAATCTTGTCCCGACAAGGGTAATTCATTGGGTAGGGCTAATGTGGAACACAACGCACCTAACCCTCCATCAGAGTGTGGACAATCGGAACAGGTTTTGCAAGAAACTGTTTCTTTTTCTTCACAGTCTGACTACCACGAGGAAGGTGTGGGAGTCTCTTGTCGGCTCTCTCAATTGGATTCAACTTACTGTACAGTTGGGCCGGTTGAAAGTAAAGAGGTTAATCTTGGAGGAAAACAGACATTTTCCGCTTTTGCCGGCAGACAAGTCATGGCAAATCCCGAAGTTAATCCACAACTTACTAGCGGTCTGGGCAAGGCTAGAAACATTGCATTCAATTATGGCATGGACTTCTCCTCCGCCTACGGCATGAGTAGATACCGATGCGTCAGAGACACTAGGTTGGGGTTCTCAGTCAAACCTCGGACACCAAGGTCAGGGTCTTTGGTCCTGATACAAAGAGTTTTACATCAATGCAAAAAAGTTACTAGCTCCCTTATTTTTCCTTCAGGCTCACGGTTCAACTCTAGTGGGGAAATCAATAGCCTTTCGAATGGACAATCTGAATGCCGTAACATGCATTCAGAAGCAAGGGTCAACGAGGTCTCGAGTGTTGCTAGAGTTGTCGGAAAGGATATTTTCGTTGGCGAACAAGCTAAACATTTATCTTCACGCATATTATCTGCCAGGTGTGGCCAACGTATAGGCAGGTGCTCTGTCACGGAGAACAGAGCACATTAGTAGAATGGGCGCTCACGCAAACCGTCTTTCAAAAGATGATTGCAGAGCCATACCGTCCACAAGTGGACTTGTTCGCGTCAGAGGAGAACCGCAGACTCCCTCTCTTTCTTACTCGCCTGGAAGTAACCCCGGCGGGAGGATCAGACGCATTGCTGACGGACTGGAACAGGTGGAATTCCATCTATCTGTTTCCACCACCAGACGCTTCACTCATGTGTCATGTAGTTCACAAACTACGGGATTATCGGGGCATAGTCTCGATGATCGCGCCCCTGTGGCCAGCTCAGGTGTGGTACTCCCAGTTGAAGACATGGTGCGAGAACCCGGTGTCGCTCCCGATCTCGTATTTCCAGTTAGAGGTGATTGGCAACTTAACCCTTCTTTAGCGGCCTATGCGGTTTATTTATATGTACCGCCCAGCGGGGTGTTTTTAGCCAAAATAGGGCTGTTTACGTGATCATTTTCATGCCTAAATAAGACCCAGAACGTAAAACAAGTATCTATCCCTGAAAGGGCATAAACAGAGCTTTCCAATGACACCATAACGATCCTTTTATGATGGCTAGTTTTCTTGCAATAACCGTGCAACGCGAGTGCAAAAAGCAGGTAATTAGCCACTTTCCCGATACAATTCCGTATATAGCGAGTGAGAGAGGGAGGAGGGAGCTGAGATTCGTGTCAGTAGGTTCGCCGCGGTGGTCTGGAGCAGTCATACGCTCGCTAGTCTCCTGCCACCACTTGTCTCTCTCTCTCAGCAACATTACGTGCTGAAATTGCCACTCGACCTATGTCGAGCGCCGCCACATAGTCCAGCTTTATTAAATACGACTTATGTGGTGAGCCGCTTTTTAAGGGTTAAAGACCTCGCTGACTTTTGCCTTGTAGACATTCAAAGGGACAAATGGTTAGCCCTATATTGGGAAAGTGTGACTAATAAATTGAATAATCAGTACACTCTTTCCACCAGACGTCAGTACCAATCTCACTGGAAAACCTTTACTACTTGGATAGTGGAAACTGACCAGACTGATGCATCGGTGTCTTTAATTTTCAAATACCTTGACTATCTAATTGAATATAAAGGCTTGTCAGTAGTTACACTAAAGAATCACATGACCGCTATCAGAGTGCCATTTTGTATTTAACTGGATTCTCAGTACCGCAACCGGAGGAGAAGGGTTTCATGCGTGCATGTTTCAAGCTTTGTACACCACCACGCCAGCTCATGCCTACCTGGTCACTTGACAAAGCCTTGTCATTAGTTAATTCTCAGAAATATAGTCACAATCCTGCTTTTGATTTGATCTTAAAGAAGGCTGTGTTCCTTATGGCCTTGGCTTCAGGAAACCGGGTGTCTGAGCTGGTGGCGATGAGCAACGAGCCTAATTGTCTAAGGTTTGCCCGGCGCAATGTCAGTGTGCAAATTGCGCCGTCACCTACCTCTATCATAAAGAACGAGCACAATGAGCACGTTTTTACCGAGTTCGAGGTTCCAGCGCTCAAGAGAGGAGATTCTCACCATAAATTATGTCCGGTGGAATCTTTAATGACTTATATCGGAGTGTCCCGGCCTAACCAACTGGGAGCTCTGTGGGTGAATCAGACAGGTAAATGCCTTATGAAGCGGCACTTAGCAGCTTTTCTAGTCGATGTGATCCGAGAAAGTAACCCGGGAGTCGTGGGGCATGCTCGTGACATTAGAAAATGGGCAGTTTCCTTAGGTTCTTAACCCGTTGAGACCCAGCGTCGCACGTGTTGCGTCGGCAGTCTTTGATCACCAACTCCCAGCGACGCATCACGTGCGTCCGACATATAAAAAACACTTACGTGGCTCGTAAGGTAGGAAATGGCGGGAGAATAGGAGGGGGCGGTACCGTAGTGTGTGGGGGAGCCGGGCCAGTAGGTGTGAGCGGGCCGAGACAGCCGCGCGGCTGGTGGTGGTGGGCTTAGTGGGGATAGTTTACACCCCTAGTTTACCGCCACTTTGAACCTTCATTACTCCGGTCGTATGGGAGCTAGAGGCTTGAGATTTATGTGAGATACTCCTTAGGATGTATGCCGTACAATGCCATACTCAGTTTTTACCCTAGTGCTCCCGGGCGGGTGGTCATGCGGGGGAGACGAACTATTGAAACCCCCCCCCCCCCCCCAAATGACCGAAATGAGTTTTTTTTTATTTGTGTGTTCATTTCTCACCATTCTCTTTAATTTTGGCTCAACAAATTTTTTTGAAGCTCCCCCCACCCAACCCCCCACCGGCCCCCCCCCCAAAAAAAAATGTCAGAGGTGATTTTTTTTTGTTTTTTTTTCATTTCTCATCCTTGTCTTCCATTTTAGCAAACAAAAAAAATAAGTGAAAATGGCTTGGGACTGGGGTGAACAAAATATTATAACTAGCCGGGGCTCAACGGGTTAAAGAATTATTCAGTAACTGATATTCAACAGACGCAGTTATGGGCGTCCAATCACACCTTCCTAACACGTTACCTGTCTGTTACTCTAGATAAACCACGAATGACCTGTGTCGCATTGAGACAACGAGTCTGAAGGGGGGGGGGGGGGATGGGGGCATGTGATAGCTAAGACCCTCAGCTCCCCCGGACGTAGTTGTGAGTGCGTATATGCACTGTGAGATGCTTGATCCTAAAGGTTTTCTCGAAGACTGGAATACAGTCAAAAGTGAAAACATTTTGTTTTTGTATTTGTATGCATAACCAAATATACTATGTGATACTCATTATCATAAGGATACTCAGGAACTTGAAATATAGTCATGAGTTGGAGAATATTTTTGTATATGTTATAAGAGAATATACATAGACAAAGATTTTATTTATAACAGTTACAATGTTGTGTACATATAAGTGATCTGTTTTGTACATATAATCAATAGGTTTATATGTCGTGCAACGTTTCTACAATCCCTATTCTTTGATTTCAGAAATTGGTGTACACAGGTATATCTTTAAGTAGCTACCTGTAGGCTACCTCTTTTTACAAGTGTTTTTTTATGTATTTTGTATACAAAATAAAGACAAGTTAGAGCTCTATATCTGGGTTTATTTTCATCCTATTGTTGGTTTGTTAGTGGTTTGATATTTGTCACGAATGTCACCCTCCAGACTTGTGATATCAGGCATATCGTCAATGATGGACGGGCCACTAATAAATTTAGGTTTGAGACCCGGAGGGAAGAAGGAAAACCTAATATTTAGTAGTGGCCTCGGAATCATTGACGATTCCGGCCCTCCCTTCCATCCCGTTCCCATTCGTTCTGATGTTTCTAGGTTATCTTGATATATCAGTGAAGGGAGAATGGCGCTTCAGCGTCTGCGGGCGAACCCACGCTTTCAACATCCACACAATGGGAAGCATAGCAGATTAGTAGTTCTGATCTTTTTATTTTTATTATTTTTTATTTACGTTTTTTCGTAGTGAGCTCCCGCATCATAAGGACGATTCCGTAAGTGATTATGAGCGTACGCTTACGATGTTTGGTCTCTTGCACTCCGGGGTGGGTGATTTGAACAGCTGACTCTGGGGTTCAAAGAGTACCATTACTGTTTAAAGCATATCGTCAATGATTCCGGGGCCACTACTAAATATTAGGTTTTCCTTCTTCCCTCCGGGACTCAAACCTATAATATGGGTGATTTATAGATTAACGACTGGACCCCGCAACCTGAAAAGGTGTTGGGGGTGTGGCTAAAAATCCAGTTCAAAATCGGCGAGAGGACTGGTGGGGTTAGGGAGGAGCGGTTGAGGGCCGTTGGGGGGTACTGTGGAGGGATATTTTCACATATTGAGGTTAATGAGAGCTGAACATAATTATGACATAATATATAGAAATATGGTTTGCAATACCTGGTCATGAAAACACATAGACATATTTATAACATTTACTTGATGAAAGTAATAAGTACAGCCCAATGCCCAAGTATGCCTTAATCCTATCATTAATCCTACAAAAATAACACAATCATAATTACATAGCCTAACAATTACATGGTGACTCCAGTGAGAATCAGTCCAGGCTCCACCCAAACACCGGCACTTACTCAGAGAGTTGGAATATATCAGCTGGCAAGCTGTGTGTGTGGCAACAACAGACACCTCCTCTCAACAGGACGGTATCACTTAATGAGACTTAACACAAACCATTCAATAAGGCTTCACATAAGCCAATATATAAGGCTTTACATAAATCACATCACATCCTAATGAACACTTCACAATACGTTACACTAAGATACAGTAAATTCAAAGTTACTTCTCCACACACACACACAGCTGCTACGCCGACACCCTCCTCACCCTGGAAGACAACCGGCCGGTAGTGAAGCCTGCACCGTTCTGCCAGGTTGGCGCCAGACAGTTCACTCGTCACCTCCGTTTTCCATCACACAATCCTTCTGGAATAGTGACACGTCATATTTGTTAGTTACAATCATACTTAATACATATATTATCTCCCGTTTTCAGGCAACAATATACATATAAACAATTCCTTAACCCTTAAAAAGCGGCTCACCACTTAAGTCGAGTTAAATAAAGCTGGACTATGTGGCGGCGCTCGACATAGGTCGAGTGGCAATTTCAGCACGTAATGTGGCTGAGAGAGAGAGACAAGTGGTGGCAGGAGACTAGCGAGCGTATGACTGCTCCAGACCACCGCGGCGAACCTACTGACACAAATCTCAGCTCCCTCCTCCCTCTCTCACTCGCTACATACTCAATTATGTACCGAAAGTACCGAATTACCTGCTTTTTGCACTCGCGTTGCACGGTTATTGCAAGAAAACTATCCATCATACAAGGATCGTTATGGTGTCATTCGAAAGCTCTGTTTATGCCCTTTCAGGGATAGATACTTGTTTTACGTTCTGGGTCTTATTTAGGCATGAAAATGATCACGTAAACAGCCCTATTTTGGCTAAAAACACCCCGCTGGGCGGTACACATAAATAAACCGCATAGGCCGCTCGTAAGGTGTTAATAATAAGATCTGGAGTCATCATGTATGCCATAACAATTGATGAATTCCATCCATTCTCTCTCAACTATTACAGGGTAAACTCAAGCTGAATTCTTGACATCATCCCCCCCTTTAAGGCAAACACAGTTTGATCTACATCCTGCTCAAGTAATCAGCAATGACATTCTGTGTGCCTTTAATAGCCTTGATAGTGAAGTTGAAGTTCTGCAAATACAAAGACCATTTAAGCAATCTACAGTTATCTACTGATTTCTGGTTCATGTACTCCAAGGCTCTATGATCAGTGCAAATAGTGAATGCTGTGCCATAAACAAAATTCTCAAAATGCTTTACACCGAACACGATAGCAAGACTCTCACGCTCTACCGCTGAATACTTAGTCTCTCGAGGCATCAGCTTCCTGCTGGCGTATGAGATTGGAAACACCCCATCCTGGAACTGCTGGACGAGAGCAGCACCCAACCCTGTAGATGAAGCATCAGTCTGGTGTTCCTTGGGTCCTGTCCACATCTCCTTCAGCACCTGCATGGGTCCACGCACTGCCCTCCCGTAGAGAAGCTCGAAAGGCGAGAATCCAGTGCTGGCTTGCGGTACTTCCCTGTAGGCGAACATCAAGGCTGGCAGATACCGGTCCCAGTCACGTGGCCTCTCCTGACACATCTGCCTCAGCATCTGCTTTAATGTTCTGTTGAATCTTTCATTCAAACCATTATGTCTGGGATTATAGGGGGTGGTATGTTTATAAATGCTTAACACTAATTAGTCTGCAAATTTCTTTCATGAGATGAGAGGTGAACTGAGTACCACGGTCACTTAATATTTCTTCTGGTAGTCCTGCCCGTGAAAACACCTCCAACAACCTCCGCTATTCTCTCAGTTTCAATACTAGGTATTGCTACTGCCTCCGGGTACCTGGTTGCGTATTCCACTATTGTCAAGATATACTTATTACCCCTCTCCGTTTTAGAATTAAGTGGCCCAACCAGATCTACAGCTACTTTCTTGAAAGGGGCATCAATTATAGGAACATCCTTACCTAGTGGAACCTTGGTGACCCTTCCTCATGGCTCTGTCCTCTGACACACATCACATCTCCGACAATACCTTTTGATGTCCCCATACACACCTGGCCAGTAGAAGCTGTCGAGGATTCTGTCGCACGTCTTCTTGATGCCGAGATGGCCTCCCATCAGACCTTTATGAGCTAGGTGTAGGACCTTGGGTTGCCAAGCCTCCGGCACAGCAACCTGGTTAATTTCACCATTTTGAAAGATCTGTCTGTACATGACACCATTAATAAGAGTTATCTTAGCATTACCTTTACCTCTCAAAGTTTTTCCCACGTGCTTACGCAAAGTGTCCAAACTACCATCAGCTTCTTGGGCATGCTTTAATTCCTCAACACTGCCGACTATGTGGGTTCCTTCTGCAACGCGGAGAGGAGCCAAGGGCTTGTCCTACCTTGCTTGGCTCCTGGTGACTGCTGCTGCTGCACAATGGTCTTCTCCCTGTTCCTCCAAAGTTGCTCCTGGAACATTTCCAATTATCAAATCACAAACTGCATCATCTAGACATGTTACAGACACTTCTCCCTTAAAGTATGGGGTATGGATATGTATTTTAGCCACTATACAAATGCGAACAGTGTTATCAATCAAAACACACTTCTTTTGATATCCAGTCAGTTCATGAAGTTTCACAAATTTAAGTTTAACCACAACACCAGTACACCCTGTATCCCTTATTACTTCTACTCTCTGATCACCAATATGACCCTCCACTACTTTTAGCCATCTCTTGCCTCACAAACACCCGCCAATAATGGGATCTTCTCTCCAGTAGAAAAGTGTACTATTCCACCCTCTTCAAAGGCAGCCGCTTTCTCCTCCTTTACCCCAGTTGACCTTTCTTGAGCTAGTTTAGTGGGTTCCCGTCGGAGCCTACCAAATACTGCACAATCTTTAGCAATATGACCTGGGCGGTTGCATACAAAACAAACACGTTTTCCTTTCAATATCTGGTTGCTCTGCTGCTTGTAGGCACTGGAGACTGGCTTTGCTTCACTTGTGGGAGAGGGCGTCGTCTTCGTCTGTGTCAGGTGGGCCAGCGATGAAACACGTGCATCCAGGTACCGCTCAGCCACTGCTTCCATCTCCGGCATGTCCTTTGGTCTCCGGTCCTTGAGGTGGACCGCCAAATCTGGGGGACACCTAGTCGCAAAATGTTCCCTCAGGATTAAATCACAGATGCTGGGATATGTTTTTGCTACTGTAGACAAATCTATCCACTTTTCTAAATATTTCCTCAGTCTTGACACATACTGCTTTACGGTTTCATCTGAATCTGGCTTAGAATATCTAAATTTCTTACGAAATCCTTCTTCAGTCAACATATACCTGCGTAATAAAGTTCTTTCACCTATGTAAAATCCATGGAATCTTCATTTGTCATACTCACATAAGCTTGGAGTCCTTTACCTGTCAATAACATACTGAGATGAGTCGACCATTCCTCACTCATCCACTTTTGGGTGGTGGCATATCTTTCAAACCTGGCTAAATAGGCATCCATGTCGTCCAGGTCTTCCTGGAACATCGGCAACTTTACCTTGGCTGTAGAAGACAACCCTGAAGTGATTAGTCCCTGCGTTGGAGTTTGGGCTAATTGCAGCTCCAACTTCTTTGCTTCCAGCTCCACCTCAGCCCTATGCTTCTCGTCCGCAGCAACAGCTAAACGAGCCTGCCTCTCCTCAGCAAGAACTACTCTCTCCTCGGCTCGCCTATCCCTTGCCAATTCTCGCTCATATTTAACAAATTCTCGAAAACCAGTATCAGTGAGTCCTAACTTCTCACCAGCTGCAATTAAATCATTAATATGCATTTCGGACATGGCTGCTGACAAAAAAAAATAAAAAATAATCCAGACACCTCACAAGATCAGAAAGTAAACAATGTCATAGATAAACCACACATTACCACATCCAGATTAAATCAAATAGTTAATATTAATTAATGGCTGCTGGATATCAAAAGAAAACTCCAAAAACCCCACAAGATCAGAAGAAATAAAATCCAGACACCTCACAAGATCAGAAAGTAAATGTCAAGAGATAACACACATATCACCTCACCAGATTCAATTAAATCATTAATATTAATTTCGGACATGGCTACTGGATATCAAAGGAAAACTCCAAACACTTCACAAGATCTCAAAGAAAAAAAAAAATTTCACAAATATATCACAAGTCACACAACACAGGGTTACAAACCATTAAATCCCGGTCAGACCCCCATTATTATGTCACATATTGAGGTTAATGAGAGCTGAACATATGACATAATATATACTGTAGAAATATGGTTTGCAATACCTGGTCATGAAAACACATAGACATATTTATAAAATTTACTTGATGAAAGTAACAAGTACAGCCCAATGCCCAAGTATGCCTTAATCCTATCATTAATCCTACACAAATAACACAATCATAATTACATAGCCTAACAATTACATGGTGACTCCAGTGAGAATCAGTCCAGGCTCCACCCAAACGATAGGTACTGTATGCATCTGTAGTTTTATGAATGAACTAGGCCTATATGTTTTTGGGTAAAATTACTTAAAATATGTTCATAATATTCCAAACATCCACACATATTAAAGGAGAGAGCTCAATATTCAGTCTTATCATCTATTCATCATATTGCTCTATGTTACTGCTTTGAAACTTGTTATTGTTTCCTTATTATATTTTCCTTACATATTTGGTTGTTTGAAATCAATACAAAAGCACATTGTCTTGTCCGTGTGTGCTAAAACAGCCTGGTACAACACAAACTTGACCAGTCTCTTTGTGTACAAGCGCGCGGCAGCTCCGTACCGCACGGCCAGGTACTGATTTGTTTATTATTGTCACGTAACCTGTCGTCACGTGCCCACTATGAATAGGCCCAACTCACTAATACCTTGAGTACTGACCCCACCAAAACGGTCAGAGATTAATACAAGATTACGGGGGTCTGCTGAGCGCCGATTGGCCCACACCCAGCAGATCCCCCTCACACCCAACCCACCTCATCCATTATGCCTATCTATTTTTTTCTTAAAGCTCCCTATCGTTCTTGATCCCACTATATCACTTGGTAGCCTATTCCACCCATCTACAACTCTGTTACCAAACCAATATTTGCCTATATCTTTTCTGAAAATAAATTTATATAATTTGAAACCATTTGTTCGAGTTCTTTTGCTATCACTGAACTTCAGTACGTTTGTCATGTCTCCTTTATTTATCCCACTAACCCACTTGAACACTTTTATCATATCCCCTCTAACTCTGCGTCTTTCTAACGAATGTAAGCCTAATTTGTTCAACCTTTCTTCATATGGTAGATTTCTGATATTATGAATCATTTTTGTCATTCTTCGCTGTACTCTCTCCAACGAATCTATGTCCATTCTGTAATAAGGACACCACAATTGGACAGCATAATCCATGAGGTCTCACTAATGACAAGTAAAGTTTCAAGATAACATCGGCAGTTCTGTTACTCACACTCCTTGAGATGAACCCTAGAATCCTGTTTGCCTTGTTACGAACGCTTATACACTGTTTTCTAGGCTTCAAATCGTTACTAACAAACACACCCAAATCTTTCTCGCAGTCTGAGTTTTCTAATTCCGTATTAGTATTCGTCTTCCCTATCTTTAACCCAGCAAGTGAGGATCTCATCATAAGAGTTTTACCGCTGCGCTGCGGAACTCCTCATATAATCCAAGGCCTAAAAAAAAACATTTAAATCAGCCCAGTATATATATATTTTTTTTTATTGCCCCTTGGCCATGCCAAATATCACTCCTCCACATCCCCTAATTCCCCCCCCCCCCCCCTTCAATTATCACCTATTCTCCCTGTTATTCCCTTATTCTTAGGTATATTTTCATGCTAACATTAGCGAGTTGCTAGCAGGGTGTGGTCATCTGTGTTACCAAGCGTGGGAAAGAGCGAGAGAGAGACATCCAGGGATAGACAGACGAATGAGGAAGTAAGAGGTAGATGTGCTGGAAAGTGTGAAAAGGAACACCTTGAGATGGTTCGGCCATATGGAACGTATGGGAAGCAAGATAATTACTAAGATGGTGTACGAGAGCGAGGTGGAAGGACAGAGAGGGAGAGGTAAACCGAGAGAGAGGTGGAAGGATGGAGTGAAGAAGTATATGAATGAAGGCGGTGCTGGTTGGGAGGAGGGGTGTCGACTGACTGGGGACAGAGGTGCATGTGGACGTTTCGTTCGTGGCCACACCTTCGGGGATCACGGCATCAGGCAATAGATAGATAGATAGACATCAGCGGGCTCAGGCCGAAAAAAATCACCTGTATCTAAAATAATAAATTAACTGGAATTATTTAAATGTTCATCCTCATTACTTCCATTGTTCTGGCACATTTCAAATATATTTTTACCAACATTTGTCGGTATACTTCGTATACTTCGTCAAAGTCAGCAACGTTTTTATTAGTCTTCCTGTTCGAGACAATATTTCGTATGTTTCTCCATGTTCGTGCGTTATCACCCTTACTTTGCTCGAACTGATCACATTAACCCGTTGAGACCCAGCGTCGCACGTGTTGCGTCGGCAGTCTTTGATCACCAACTCCCAGCGACGCATCACGTGCGTCCGACATATAAAAAACACTTACGTGGCTCGTAAGGTAGGAAATGGCGGGAGAATAGGAGGGGGAAGTACCGTAGTGTGTGGGGGAGCCGGGCCAGTAGGTGTGAGCGGGCCGAGACAGCCGCGCGGCTGGTGGTGGTGGGCTTAGTGGGGATAGTTTACACCCCTAGTTTACCGCCACTTTGAACCTTCATTACTCCGGTCGTATGGGAGCTAGAGGCTTGAGATTTATGTGAGATACTCCTTATGATGTATGCCATACAATGCCATACTCAGTTTTTACCCTAGTGCTCCCGGGCGGGTGGTCATGCGGGGGAGACGAACTATTGAAACCCCCCCCCCCCGCCCCCCAAATGACCGAAATGAGTTTTTTTTTATTTGTGTGTTCATTTCTCACCATTCTCTTCCATTTTGGCTCAACAAATTTGTTTGAAGCTCCCCCCCACCCAACCCCCCACCGGCCCCCCCCCCCCAAAAAAAAATGTCAGAGGTGATTTTTTTTTGTTTTTTTTTCATTTCTCATCCTTGTCTTCCATTTTAGCAAACAAAAAAAATAAGTGAAAATGGCTTGGGACTGGGGTGAACAAAATATTATAACTAGCCGGGGCTCAACGGGTTAACACCTTACGAGCGGCCTATGCGGTTTATTTATATGTACCGCCCAGCGGGGTGTTTTTAGCCAAAATAGGGCTGTTTACGTGATCATTTTCATGCCTAAATAAGACCCAGAACGTAAAACAAGTACCTATCCCTGAAAGGGCATAAACAGAGCTTTCGAATGACACCATAACGATCCTTTTATGATGGCTAGTTTTCTTGCAATAACCGTGCAACGCGAGTGCAAAAAGCATGTAATTCGGTACTTTCCCCATATTATTCAGTATGTAGCGAGTGAGAGAGGGAGGAGGGAGCTGAGATTCGTGTCAGTAGGTTCGCCGCGGTGGTCTGGAGCAGTCATACGCTCGCTAGTCTCCTGCCACCACTTGTCTCTCTCTCTCAGCAACATTACGTGCTGAAATTGCCACTCGACCTATGTCGAGCGCCGCCACATAGTCCAGCTTTATTTAACTCGACTTATGTGGTGAGCCGCTAATTAAGGGTTAATAAGAGCTCTTAATAATCTATATTTTTATTAATTTTACCACAACACCAAACACCTCCAATGAAATTAATGAAAGCATATATGTGATCCACCGGGATTCGAACCTGGGTTATCACACACAGATTATTAGATACCTTCACCATTACACCACCAAGACGGTTAAATAGAGATTTTACACACTCCTTTTCTACCTTGTACTTATTTTGAAGTAATATATTATTTCTGTCTGATATTAATTTAACCTCTCCGCTTCGTAGGTGGGGTATTGGCCACCCCTCCCTGTGCGGAGATATATAGACTGTTTCCTAAACTCAAATCGTCATCGTACCATAAATATCATTAATACTTATCTATATGCGCCTATTTTACGTTGATTATAAAGGTATTAACCTGTTACAATACAACAATAAAACAAATGGAAACAGCGTTTGGATGGTCAAAATCGGCGATAGAGGCCGGGAGTTACATAACTTATGGCTGAGGCAGCCTGCCAGCCAGCCAGCCGTCACGACGGCTGGAGAGACACTGTTGCGTCCATCTGCTGATGTCAAGATGGTTATTCTAATGGTATTATTTAATTATGGTTATTTAAATTATAGACACAAAACCAGTAGGAACTGACGGGATTTCTTAACGTTTCATAAGAGATAGTCTATATATGCAAAGGCCTTCTAACTGTCCCGTATATTAAACACTTCAATAGTTACGGGTAAATTTCCCCTCATGAAAACAAAGCTATCGTTGCGCCTGTATATACTGTAAATGTGGAAGCAGTAATGAAATTTGTAATTACAGACCAATCTACTCCCAATTTTATCAAAGGTACTAAGAAAGATCGTTGCAATTCAGCTTGAAAGCCATTCGGAATGGAATAACTTGTATTGCCAAGGGGCAATAAAAAAGAAAAGAAAAAAAAAACGAAAAGTGATACTGGGCTGATTTAAAAAACAATATTTTAGGCCTTGGATTATATGAGGAGTTCCGCAGCGCAGCGGTAAAACTCTTAACATAAGAACATAAGAAAATGGGAGTCTGCAGAAAGCCGATTGGCCTACACAAGGCAGATCCCTGTCACACCCAACCCTAATTATAAGCCCAGCTTAAAAACGCCATTAGGACTTACCTCACCGAAACGGTCAGAGGTCAGAAAAACGGGGATCTGCAGATCCCCACACCTGACAGATCACCCTCACACCCAACCCATCTCGTCCATATGCCTATCTAATTGTATCTTAAAGCTCCCTATCATTCTTGATCCCACTATAGCACTTGGTAGCCTATTCCACCTATCTACAACTCTGTTACCAAACCAATATTTGCCTATATCTTTCTTGAAACAAAATTTATCTAATTTGAAACCATTTGTACGAGTTCTTTCGCTATCACTGAGCTTTAGTACATTTTTCATGTCCCCTTTATTAATCCCACTAACCCACTTGAATACCTCTATCATGTCCCCTCTAACTCTGCGTCTCTCTAACGAATGTAAGCCTAATTTCTTCAACCTTTCTTTATACGGAAGATTTCTAATATTATGGATCATTTTTGTCATTCTACGTTGTACTCTCTCCAATGAATCTATGTCCATTCTGTAATAAGGACACCAAAATTGAACAGCATAATCCATATGGGGTCTCACTAATGACAAGTAAAGGTTTAAGATAACATCAGCAGTTCTGTTACTCACACTCGTAGAGATGAACCCAAGAATCCTGTTTGCCTTGTTTCGAACGCTTATACACTGTTTTCTAGGCTTCAAATCATTGCTAACAAACACACCTAGATCTTTCTCACAATTCGAGTTTTCTAATTCCATATTAGCTAGTTTATATTTAACATTTGTATGCATCTTCCCTATCTTTAATACCTTGCATTTGTCAATGTTAAACTTCATCTGCCAATTTACTGACCATTCGTGTAAGGTATCTAGATCCCTTTGGAGGCATTCTATATCTCTATCTGAATCAATTTTTCTCCCCATTTTGGTATCGTCTGCAAATTTACTTATCCTACTAGTTATACCTAAATCAAGGTAATTTATGTATATAACAAACAACAGAGGACCTAATACAGATCCCTGGGGGACTCCACTTTTGACTGTTCCCCATTCTGACTTCGTACCATTTATGCTGACTCTCTGCTTCCTACCTGTAATGGATCACGTCCGGGTGACTAATAGGTTACTGTAACACTTGCCCCTTACCTAGGAAATAAATCTATATGTTGATAGTGTCGTTACTTTAGATCAAAAATAGACAAATATCCCTTGTGAAATTAAGACAACAAAAGTCCCAGAACATGCTATACATTTATATCTATACTGACTCGATGCAGTAATATATATTGAAAAGAAAATTGCAGTTCCCAGCTTGCGGGATATTAGAGTTCACAGATTTATTGCAATGATAGATATATATTGATAATAATTATATTCTTAGAGTTAGCAAGAATCAAAGAAACAAACATTCCTACTAAAATTGGTTTTATTGAATAGCGACACTGAAATTGCATTAATCAAGGAGACAATTTCATTCACACACTCAGCCACTCAATCTAACCCACTTATCTAATCCACTTACCCAAATACAATTACCCAGTATTATAACTACCCCTAAGATTACCCCAAATCATTATACTGATTTCTGCTAGTCATACGAAATCTCACATCAACCAACCCTTTAGTCTAATGTGACACTGATAACGTCTAGCCCAGCAAATGACCGCATGATCGAATAGGCACAAGATTTTCCCACACTCACAGTACCCGTCAATCACACTCATCACTCTCTCTCTCCACTCTCACCTCCTCACCTCACACACGTGACTCGCTAGACTAATGAGAGTTGTCTAATTAAAGAGTCTCAAAAAGGCAGTACGACAAGCCCTTCAAGCCGACAATCCTCTAGCGGTAACCATCACCCTCTGTGGGGTTGAGATGCTACGGCGTCACTCACCCACACACGCCACACACACGTGACTCGCTAGACTAATGAGAGTTGTCTAATTAAAGAGTCTCAAAAAGGCAGTACGACAAGCCCTTCAAGCCGACAATCCTCTAGCGGTAGCCATCACCCTCTGTGGGGTTGAGATGCTACGGCGTCACTCACCCACACACGCCACACACACGTGCACACCCAACACTCACCCCTGGCCACGAGCATAGCTAAACAGTGAGATATCGCCGCAAGGGAACTACGTCGCCCTGGGCATCCCTATAGCCTTTAGCAAGCCCTCTGTGGGGTCATGCTTACACCTGCCATTCCCGGCCATAGCATGAGCTAATTCGGTCGGCGTCACAAACATGGCCATGTGTATGGTCTGGCACGGTCTTGGTGACTGCACACAAACACACCACCACACATCACGCACACCACCGCAGCCGAATTCAGACATACGTTGACACTTGTCTAACTGAATTGGACTCACCTGATTATGGTAGGATTTAGGGCACGAGGTACCCTCGCAGACCCGCCGACCCATTCATCGCGTGCACAACAAAAAGTGACTGGTTTCGTTGGGGTCGGGCAGGTGAGAAGGACTATCCTGGGCATCCCTGCCCCTTTTATAACCTCGGTCCCCCTCCCCCAAATTCATTTTGAATTTGGATCCAATAGGAAGCCTGGACACTACCTTGACCCCGCCTGCGAGCGCGAACGCACACACACACACACGCGAGGCGCCTAGCGGTAAACACTACACAAGCCTAGAAGAAAAACGCACACACGCACACATGTACGCCGACGGTCAGCCTACCCCGCGCACCTCTCACCTCTCACTCTTCCTTTCTTTCACTACAGCTGTTCCCACCTCCTCAATTTTTCCCGCGCTCGAGAAATATACCTAACTCCTATATGTATATAATCACAGTCACGGTCGGACCCGTGACACTACCAATTAGCCATGACCTAATCCATCCCAACAACGCCCCACGCGCCTCAACCTTTCTCATCAATCTCTCATGGGGGACTCTGTCGAAAGTTTACTGAAATCTAAATATATTATATCATATGATTTGTCATTATCTACTGCTTCATATACCTCTGAGAAAAAACTAAGCAAATTAGTAAGGCAAGAACGTTCCTGAGTGAATCCATGCTGAGAAGAATTTATTAAATTAAATGTATCTAAGTTGTTTCTAATTTTACTAGCAATAATTGACTCTAGTAGCTTTCCTATGATTGATGTAAGACTAATGGGACGGTAATTGGAATCTTACGGTAATCTTATGATGAGATCAGCACTTGCTGGGTTAATAATGACTGTAAGTTGTCTCTAATGTTCATGACTTTAATATCGTCAGATATCCATGGAGCAGGAGGTCTGGTTATTACTTTGTTTGTCATAGGAACAATTTCATCAAAACATGAATTAATGTGATGTTGCTTCTGGTAAATAAAGAATATTACAAATAATAGTTAACCTGTAACATACCAGTGTTTATCCACTGCTCCACCATCACCAATCTACCTAATACAATTAGCCAGTTAAGCTCACTTAACCAGCTGAATATATATATATATATATAAACCCCTTCACCATGATGCCGCCTTTTTTGTTTTTCATTCTGGGTAACATTAGACGATTTTATGCAGTTTAAAAAGGTTTATATTTTATTTTTATGATTTATTTAATTGCTAAAAATACTCTTCAGTTCTTCATGTTGATTATTAGCTAAAGAAAATCATCTCATGGTAACCATAATAAGATGAAAAATACGTGATATACATATTTTCTAATGGACGATAGTTGACTTATCTCAGAATCGAACACTGGCCGTGTAGGGAGTTCCCAGATAGTAACACTGTTCTCATGACCATCGTAATTATATTTATTTAAAAAACAAAAAAACTGCGCAAAGAATACATTTTAGGTTAAGGCAAATATATCAAATATTTAATTTAAGCACACTTTGTAGAGGAAAAAACAAGGAAGAAGCCGAACATTAAGAAAGGCATGAAGAAGAGAGTGAGAGTGAGTGTGTGTGTCAGTTTGTGTAGCGTAGGAGTAAGGGAATGCGGGAAGGATGAGGACAACGGAGGGATCTTCGAGGGGACACTGTTGCAAAAACCCGGAAATAGTTTAGTGGTGAAGGCAGTGGGCACAATGTGTTGCCTCATGCTTTCAGGGGGATACTAGTAGCTTTTATCAGGATGTGGGAATGTTCTCTCTCTCTCTCTCTCTCTCTCAGGCATCTTGTAGACGTTATAATATATTTCCTGAAAACAAAATGTGTACACGCGCACACAACATGTGTACACGCACACACAAAATGTGTACACGCACACACAAAATATGTACACGCACACACAAAATATGTACACGCACACACAAAATGTGTACACGCACACACAAAATGTGTACACGCACACACAAAATGTGTACACGCACACACAATATAAAATAAATAAAATAAAGTGAATGGTAAAAAAAAAAATATATATATATATACCGGTATACATATGTCAGAGTTGGGTCAGTTACTTAAGTTAATTAACTTAACTTTTGCCGATTAACCAACTAAGTTAATTAACTTTTAACTTAACTAGTTAATTTTGACAAATGGGCTAACTTAACTTAACTTAATTGAAATATCTTCAAATCAATCGTTAACTTCAATTAAATTCCGATTCATTTTCCCCTATTCCATGTTTTCTACTCTGTGTCTGTGATGGGAGTCTGGGAGAGGAGAGCGAGGTGTTAAATTCAACACTCCCGTGCTAATGTCTAATCTATCCTACGATCGTCTTGTCGGAATAGTATATCTTTTCCATATTTCCTTTGTCTGTCTCTTGCGGTAAAAGAGTCACAAGGAGTTACAAGTAATAGTTAGTATCTCAAAGACCTTGCAGTCCATTCCGGAGAGATACTCGAAGAGGAAAGAGAGAGATTATGTAGTGCACTACACTCATTGCAGTGTGCAAAATACTATCTACACTTCTTGAACTGTTCTACTGAAGAACTGTTTACAACTTTTGAGGGAAGTTTGTTCCAGGTAGAACAGATCTTATATGTAATACAGTTTCCACAAATACTAGTGCTGAACCTTTTCAATTCTAACTTCCAGCCATGGTTGCGTGTTGTATTCATATTGAAACTAAACAGAGATTTCCTCTTAATTATTTTGATGCGATTGTATTATTTATTGTAGACCTATTGTTTCTACTTCAAAGATATGAATATAGACCAGGAGCATTACAGATGGACATGGAAAACAAATATAGAAAGCTGATTTTGTCAGGGATGCTACTCTATGACCTACTGATTCAAAATCCATAAAGTCCCCAAAAGTCACTAGTGAGCTAAATGTTCGGGAGCCCAAAATCCAAGATGGCCGCCTCTGCCGAGGCGACAAATATAACTTTTTAATCATTCAGCTCACAAACCTGTGTAATACCTCTTTTCCAACTAATTTGATGATGAGAAACTCAATTATGACCTTATTTTTAAGATATAAGGACAACCTGACCTAACAAAATCTAGGTTAAAATTCAAAAATTGATTCCTAATATTTATTTATTTAAAATTGAAAAAATTGTAAATGGTGGGGAACGTTTTTTAGATTCTGATGCCCTGATGGAATGTTTTAACATATATATATGTATATTTAATTGTGCTGTCAATGTACTTAAATATACATGGTATTATAATCACTGATTAATATAATCACTGATGGGCATGGCACATGTCATGCTATGGGAGGAATTGTTGGCGTCACACCAGCTGGAAATGTAAATGAATGTGAACTGCCACGGTCAACTAATATCCGTGCTGCAGTTGAGGTAGGTAAATTTGGTGAATTGCCTCTCAAAAGGTATATTAGACCAGTGGTTCCTGGCCTCAAGAAGGTGATGGTTGGTCCATTAGAACCACCCAATACTGAACCCTCTGGTCTTCTCTTAGCAACAGCACTAGACACTGTGTGGCTATCTAGTTACTCCATATGCGACCCACTGAAGTGTCCTTCATGGAGTGGTTTCAACCAATCGGTAATTACACAGGGAGAGTTTGATGTAAGCCGCATTGAAGTACTCCTTTTCATAAACCACAACCCAAGCCAACTGGATACCATTTACACAGCCCTTTGTTTTGCACAGAAGCTGACAGAGAAGTACAATTTGGGTGTTTCACCAGTTACATTTGACCAGCCATTGTATGCAAAAGCCACTGAAATCGCAGAGAGTTCTTCCAATCTGCCAAACATTTTCATCAGACTGGGCGGATTTCATTTATTGATGTCATACCTAGGCTCTATTGGTCATATCATGGGTGAGTCTGGTTTGAGTGAACAATGGAAAACAGTATGTGCCCCGAACTCTGTGAAGCGTATGCTCAGTGGCCATGCCTATGCACGAGCTTTGCGCGGCCACATGCTTTCATCTGCATCAGTCATGGCTAGGATGCTTGCGACTCCCGACTGTCTGAGTGGCATAAACCTTGATGAAGCCAGAATGGTTCATGAGATGCTTTTGAATCACTCATCCTCACCTGGGAGTCTTGTTACAGAGCGTGTGACTACCCAGGTGTCCCAGATAGTCGAGGATCTACAAGAGGAACTATCTCTGTCCAGTAGAACCGGGAAGCTCTGGATCCAGTACCTGAAGATGGTCAAACTTTTATTGCTCTTCATTCGGGCAGAACGTACAGGGGATTGGGAACTTCACTTACTGTGTGTTTCAAGAATGATCCCGATTTTCCATGCTGGAGGGCATACAGCCTATGCAAAGTGCTCAAGACTCTACCTAGATCAAATGAAGCGACTACCACAGGTTATGAGTGAAGCCCAGTTTGCCAAGTATCTTCGGGAGGATATTGGACAATTAGACGATCCCATAGATTCTGGTCTGGTATTTTCACAGACCAAACAATTGAACAAACACTAATGAGAATGCTCAAGACCAGAGGAGGCTTAGCTCACGGTCGGGGAATAACTCCAAGTACCCAGTCAAAAATGGTCTGCATTCTGCCGCAAACTACCCCTGTGTGTGCCTCCCTCGAAAGTTTCTGTGGTACACACGTTTCCACTACAGATCAACACACAGACCTCAGGCCTACTGCTACTCCAAGGGATGGTGAACATTTCATCAAGTTCAACTCCTACTTATCCACGTATTCACCATTTTCTTACAACGGAGAGTATGCTACTAAATTGGTAAGCGTTGCCACAGGAGTTGTAGCCCCTTCATCTGCCAATGCAGACAGTGCGTTTCACTTTGGTGAGGAAGCTGCAGCAAGGCTGACCGGTACGAACTATGCTGACGCTAAACTCAGAAGAAATGACAGGGTGGTGTCAATTGGTTCAGCAAATAACAGTGCAGAAGTTCGTGGTCAGCAGGTGGAAATAAAACCTCTCAATCTCTTCATGCGTTTAACATGCATCATACGGAATCGCGCAGAGATGCAAGGTCACCTAAACTATGAGTTCAGTAAACAGCCCCCTGCCCTTTTTGAGAATGGTGCCATGAGGAAGAATACCAAAAGTGCTTTTGCCAAAGAGTTAAAAGCCAGTGTGGAAAAGTTATCAGCAGAAGCTTTACCAAACGCCACGCATGTGATAGACGGAGGCCATCTTCTGCACAGTGTGCTCTGGCCACCGAGCTGAACTTACATGGATGTTTGTGACAACTATGTCAGTTATGTCATCAACAACTATGGACCTGATTCTGTCATGTGCTTTGATGGGTACCCTGATTTCAGCATGTCAACAAAGGTGGCAGAACAAAGCCGCCGTGCCCAACGCCAGAATGTATCCCAAGACATTCTATTTGAACTGAGCTCGCAGGTAACCGGCAACCAACACTCAATTTTAGCAAATCATCAAAATAAGGCAAGGCTCATTGCTAAATTGATGATGGTACTTACCGCTGCGGGCATACCATGCCACCAGAGTACAGCAGATGCAGACTTTCTGATATGTAGCACTGCAATTGAAGTTGCTGGTAGCACTCAAAATCCAGTTATAGTAGTCGGGAGAGACACCGACTTACTCGTCATGCTGGTTGATAAAGGTCTCCCGAATCTATACATGCAATATGCCAGACATGATATCTATAGCACAGACAGTATCAAACAAGCACTGCATCCAAGGGCAAGGGATCACCTGCTTGTTGGTCATGCAATTACAGGGTGTGACTTGGTATCCACACTCTACAATATCAGGAAAAAGAAGGCTTTAAAAGTGCTTGTCGGAGAGGACTGGCAGATCCTTGACGTCTTCAAAAGGCCAGATGCAACAAATGATGACATTGCCAGAGCTGGTGAGATGTTTCTTCTCAAGATGTATTGTGCAAATGCTCGCTCAACAACTCTAGACAAGCTGAGGTTTATCTTGTATTTGAAGAAGATGAAGACGTCACTTTCAACGTTTGACCTTGCCAGCCTTCCTCCAACATCCTCAGCAGCCAAATTCCATGCATATCGTGCTTACTTCGCAGTTCAGGAGTGGCTAGGGAACTCAGGACAATTGGAGCCAATCAAGTGGTGCTGGCAGCTGTGTGATGGCACGCTAAATCCAATATTTAATGACAAAGACCCAGCTCCTCCTCATATCTTACGCATGATTTCATGTGGATGTAAGACAGGATGTGGTAAAAGATGCATGTGAAGAAAATCAGGACTAAACTGCACGGAAATGTGTTCCAACTGTATCGGGTTAAATTGTACGAATGCTTCCCCCGTTGACGATAATGAAGATGAATAATTTGGAATGACAGAACAACCACATACTGTTTAGGTTAGTAATCTATTTTTTAGGTCAGGTTGTCCTTATATCTTAAAAATAAGGTCATAATTGGATTTCTCATCATCAAATTAGTTGGATAAGAGGTATTACACAGGTTTGTGAGCTGAATGATTAAAAAGTTATATTTGTCGCCTCGGCAGAGGCGGCCATCTTGGATTTTGGGCTCCCGAACATTTAGCTCACTAGTGACTTTTGGGGACTTTATGGATTTTGAATCAGTAGGTCATAGAGTAGCATCCCTGAAAAAATCAGCTTTCTATATTTTTTTTCCATGTTGCTGCATTAATTTTGCTAATGCTCCTGGTCTAATATACATAATTATGGATATGCAGAAATAAAGTAGAAATGTTAGGAACATAATCAAAGTGGGTAGAACATTATGGATCGTTGGTTGGGGGTGGAGTTGGTCGGGTAATTATGGAGGATTCACACTGTCAAATTTGTCCAGGTTCTTTTCTCATCAACTACGGTGACTTGTCTAGTTGTTTCGGAATTCAAGTTTCTTTAGAATCCAGCTAACTATTTCCATCTAACTAGTATTTATGCTGATACATATGATAAATGAGTTCCAAAATGCTGCAAGAAAAAAACGATCGTATAACTATATCCTAAAGTGAGGTTAAGTGTTCGTGTGACTCGGTCCTAAGGTGAGTTAGAGGTAGTGAACACACACACACACACACACCAATGCTAAGCAAAGACAGAGCATGCCGATATTATATGGCTGAAAAATACTGCTTACCTTCGGCTACGGTATATCATATCATTCTCCATCTGGATTACGAAGTGTACCCTTCCAGTATGAATGACATTATTCCTATTATATTTTTGCTAATTTCAGGCTATCTTGTTCAAAATAGGTAAGACTTCTAAGAGTCGAGAGGGGTAAAACCACGGTATAGTAACATAAGGAGGTAGGCGCATGGCGGTAGTATTGGAACCACGACAGTCACTTGTTTGGGCCTCCGTGACGTCACTGAATGACTCCTGTACCGTCTCCCAGGCTAAATATGGTGTTCTAACAGGATCAGTATATTGCGTTTTCCACCGAAAATGTAAAGTGACATGGATAAACATAGAAATATATAGTGTGACAGGACCCTAATCTATTTGCTAAAGTTGTTATTTTTTGCATTTAAAGAATATATATACGGCTATGAGGTAGTATATAGCCGACGTCGCTTCAAATTTTACCGCGGAAATGCGATGATATTTTTGTTGACCTAATTACCTAATATGTAGAGTAATGCCGATTGATATCGATAATATTATTGTAGTAGGACCCAAGCTACATGTTAGCATTGTTATTTGATATATGTGTAGTTTATATGAAGAGATATTTCGAAGGTGTTGGTGATATTCGATTCGTCGGGGTCGGGAGAAAAGGTAGGCCTAAACGGATTCTCGTTTATCCCTTGCTTAACTTCCTTTAAATTCACGTAGTTTGCCTCTGACACTCATCAACTTTCACCCAGTGATGGCGTGTGAGGGTGTATGAAGGCCTAGGGGATGTGGAGAGATGATTTGTATAAATATATGGCCAGCTAGAGGGAACATAGATTTCTACGAAGCGAAATGGTGGGAGTTGGGGGGAGAAGAACGGACGGTGGTGCCCTCTGACGGCCAGAGAGAACACTATAGCGGAGCCTATGTCAACAAACGATGGTATACGAATATTTCACTAAATATTAGCTTATAGAATAATCAACGTTATTCCGACAACTATATCTTATATTATGACGGTACCATGTGTTACGACTGAGGTTTAAATATATCAGGGTTCTTATTCATTGGACTAGTAATGGCATAAATGCTACAACGGAAAGCGCTAGATCCAACCTCTGATGTACATTCCCAGTGAAGAAAGAACACAAATACTCTCCAGAGTTCTATATGCAATAATAGGTTATTAAACTCTCAATAAATGTGCGTCTACTCTAGGCTTAATGTTATGTGAAAACAGCCTATTACTACCTATAACCGAAGGTGCTTGGTTATGGTATGCAAAGTAAGGTGGTAAGGGAAGTTACAGCTTACGTTACTTTAATCAATAAATGTCAGGCACTCCTGCATGAAAGAAAGTGCACTAAAGTCCTTCAACACCAACAAGGAATCTTCTTTAAATGTTAGATGCTATCAAGATGCTCGAATCGGAAATGGAACCCCAAAAAGGCTGGCAGCGGAACAATGCTCGAGCAGGCTATGCTCACAAAAGGCAGGAGATATAATGCAGTCAGAGCCAAGAATATCCTAAACGCCACAACAATAATAATAATCGCCACGACAATGCAGTATTCCTATCAACAAAAAGAGCCTAAGTCGTTTGTGTCTCAATACATCAAACTAGGCTGTGAAATGCTTGTGTAATCATAAACGGGTATGCATAAAAAGAGTAATTGGTTTAATATACTTAATATCTACTGTGACTGATAAAGTCTAGCTAGAGTCAATGATATGAGATACTGGTGCGCATGGCATGCCGCATAGCCTAGTGCAAATCTCAAGTCTGTGCGTCAAATATTACGTTATGGTGAAGGGTAGGTCTCTTGAGAAACCTTAATACCGAAGTATCAAACGTTCTCCTGGCGTACCTCAAAGACAAACAACCGAGCCTAGAACAGTGCAGAATGGTATAGGCAAAAAGCCCTCATTCGTGCATGCTCTACTCTCAATGGCACACAGACTAGAATTTACCCAATCAACTCCAGTTCTCAGGTATGTCGTGCAGCTTTTAACTAAAGCCAGCACTCATCGGAAACAATACCTTATAGTATCAGACTCCTAGTCTAGCATTATCTAATCTAGCAGAACACTAATAATTATAGGAAGCGGTACTGAACAATATGAATGCCAACCAATGCTTCGTGATCAACTTATCTTAACAACTAACATACATGGGTTATATCAGACCTTAACGCACAATACGCACAATACAACTGGCCAGCATGAAGCTGATTATGCAGAGTTAACCAGAGGGGATATAATATTAATAAAAGGTGGTGAAAGGTATGGAAAATGAGAGAGATAGGCAGAGGAAAAGGTTCTCAGGTGCAGAGAGGGGGACAGGTATCAAAGGGATAAGAGGGATGCATTCTAGAAACCAGATCTGAGGGAGAGAGTGGCCAGAGAGCAGTATATATACTAGCACTAGTTCGAACCGCGTAGAAAAAGCGGTAACAAGTCCTCTAGCCAATGATAAAGAAGCAAGTCAAACATGACGTCACCAAGCATGGTAAAAAACTCCTTCACCGAATCCCCACGAGGCCATCCAGCTATGACGTCATCGAGTATAGCAAAACACTGCACGCCTCCCAACACTCTGTTCTACTCTCTCTCTCTCTCAAATCCTATCATTACTACTTAACCCTTATTTAGCGGCGAGCAACATAAGTCGAGATAAATAAAGCTGGACTATGTGGCGGCGGTCGACATAACTCGAGTGGCAATTTCAGCACGTAATGTGGCTGAGAGAGAGAGACAAGTGGTGGCAGGAGACTAGCGAGCGTATGACTGCTCCAGACCACCGCGGCGAACCTACTGACACAAATCTCAGCTCCCTCCTCCCTCTCTCACTCGCTACATACTCAATTATGTACTGAAAGTACCGAATTACCTGCTTTTTGCACTCGCGTTGCACGGTTATTGCAAGAAAACTATCCATCATACAAGGATCGTTATGGTGTCATTCGAAAGCTCTGTTTATGCCCTTTCAGGGATAGGTACTTGTTTTACGTTCTGGGTCTTATTTAGGCATGAAAATGATCACGTAAACAGCCCTATTTTGGCTAAAAACACCCCGCTGTGCGGTACACATAAATAAACCGCATAGGCCGCTCGTAAGGTGTTAATGATAAAACATATACTTTGCAATTAAATATATAAAGCCTTGACATGGGTGAAAACAAAGAGCCTTTCTGGACTGCCCATGACACGAGCTTTCATATGAAATAAAGCACACAACAATACATCAACTGTAGCCACATCCACTGCCCTGGCGATCCTAGCGAGTCAGTGTAGGACAAGCCACGCGGTTCTAACGGAGTGGTTAACGTCACACATGGTTGAGCGTGAAGTCACAAAATAAAAATAATTAATAGAAGTCTGTTTAGTGCTTTTTAGAAGCCTTTATGTATATGAGTTCAAGAAATCGGTGCGTCTACCTTCTATGTTACTATACCGTGGGTAAAACTACCTCGAGTATCTCCTTATGTAAAGTATATCTTTATGTTTTATTTTGTCTATCATCAGACAACATTAATAAGTTCCGGAAAGGCCTCCCATATTCAAAGAGTTAATTTCTTGCCTACAGATTTCAATACAATTACAGATTTACAGATTATTGAGAATGGTAACCAAGTAATCGTATGGCAAGTACCAGAAAAGGGACTGAATATGAACCACGTGCCACGCAGACGACTTACTGTACATGTACACTGATGCCTGTATACATTTTATGTCAACTACTATAACCTTGGGCGGGTGCCCAACCCCGAAAAGGGTTGAAATAGGGGAGCTATCCCCCCGCCATAGGCGGCTTTCTAGGGCCTTTCCTAGCTGATGCTGAGAGGTTTGGGTTCTAGTCATGTGGTGATGGGATGGTCTATCAGAGTGAGAACTGAGCAATCTCTGCCATACCCATAGCTTACTCTGACTGTTCCTTTTACTTATATATTTTCTAGATCTCAAGTGACGGCGTCTCTAACGTGGATTGACCTCCCAATCTACCAAGATTGGAAGCCAAAGCGTCACATTTTTCCCTTGCCCCTCAACTTTCTCTTCATAATTGCTGAGGGACACAGGGCCCTGGGTGGGGCTATGGTTTCCCGGGCATTTCCGCACCCTCCTCAGCTCCCCGCCATGGAGTGGCTTCGGTCACCCAGGCTTTATTGTGGTCGGCGGGGAGGGTTCTGTGGGGGCGCTCGGTTATGGCCTTGGCCTTGCTCGGGGCCTTGGGGCTGTTCGGCCAGGCAGCTTGGGGAACAACAACAACAACAACAACAACCTCAAAAGTGCTACATAATTATTATCAATCGTAATTTATTGACATACTAACAAGTACATTGCTTATTCTCCTGTTTGGATTTGTATGCTCAGTAATCTTTCCATTTATGCATTTTAGTTATCACTGTCCTTTTCGTTATGTGTTGACCAGTTGACAAGCAAAGCTTGTGAAATGTTTCACTCTTCTATCAATATTACAATAATCAGTGTTCTTCAGAGCACTCTCAGTGCATACCCCATCTCCTGCGGCGAGTGTGAGGCACCCACCTTTCAACACAGTCCCACTCCTATATTGTCCAACTCTCCAACCCAAGAATTAGCAAAATTGTCTCGGTCTTTCTTCTACTCAACAAACTCTCTCCCTTTCCTTCATACTATGACTTAGACAGCTTTATATTCCGTGTGTCCAGGCATTATGACCCCAACGTCACTTGAATTTGGCTCTCTGTCACTCTTTTGGCTTTGGGGGAGACACTCGTTACAGGCGGCCTGCAGTTTGTCTCCTTCATACACACATAAGAAAAAATACTTATTGAAACGTTTAGCTGTCTTCCAAGTGTTATACATATTTTGTATGAACACACACAATCGTGATAGGTTGTCCTGTCTTATATTTCATTTGAATTGTTGTATAATTATTATTAATTTCGTGTTTCTAGTATCGGTATATGATTATGATTATGATTATTGATATGATTATGATTATTGATATGATTATGATTATTGATATGATTATGATTATTGATATGATTATGATTATTGATATGATTATGATTATTGATATGATTATGATTATTGATATGATTATGATTATGATTATGATTATTGATATGATTATGATTATTGATATGATTATGATTATTGATATGATTATGATTATTGATATGATTATGATTATGAACAGGCTCTTAACCCGTGGAGCCCCGGCTAGTTTTGTAATGTTTGCGCACCAGAACCCGGCCGGTTTTCAAAAAATGGTTTTATTCCAGAAACAATAGCGAATGGGTTAGGAATGAAGGAAAAACCACGAAAAACCGCTCAAAAAGCTTAAAAAATGGTCCTACAGAGCCCCCGAAAACGGATTTTATAAGAGTAAAAAATTGAAGGCAATTATCCCAAAAAAACAGGTTTTTGCGCGCTCGCGCGCACGCACGTGGACTTTGAGAGTTTTCAACCATCGGCACGGTTGCGTGGGATACGTACACAGTTCCCATACAAATCTGAGCCCTCTTGAGTGGCTACACCTGAGGTTACGGTCGGCGCAATTAGGGTGACGCGCCAGGCGCGTCTCTGGGGCTGTGCGTTACATACATCGCCGACGCGTCAGGCGCGTCGCTGGGGCTGTACGGGTTAAAGTAGTTTATTGTAGTTAAGATTAAAACAACATTTGAAGAATATTCGGAGGTTAGGAGTTTTACGTGGACATACCGGTATGTAATACATTGAAAACCGATAGTCAAGATTATGTGAAATGCATAGGATATTTAATATTATAGAAAGTTTTGCTTAATACATATACAAATTTATGTTTGCAATCACAAGTTGAATAACTTGTGCATATAATTATAAAATAAGCAGAAATTCAAGTTTGGGAAGCTTGAAAACTTAAATGAAAGGTAGAGTTAATTGATTAACTTAACCGATTAACTTTTAAAATTAACTTAACTTAACTAGTTAATTCCCAAATTCGAGTTAACTTAACTTAACTTAGCTGATAACAAACTAAAAATAACTTAACTTAACTAGTTAATTTGATGAGTTAATTGACCCAACTCTGATATATATATATATATATATATATATATATATATATATATATATATATATAAAAGAAAAGTAATGGTGTGTAATACAGGAGGTCATAGGGTGAATCTAGATGTGAGGCTGGATGGGGAAATATGGAACAAGTAGAGTGTTTTAAATATCTAGGAGGAACGATAAGCAGGAGTGGAGGTATGGAAATGGAGGTAAAACAGAGAGTGTGTGAAGGAAGGAAGGTTTTCGGAACAATGGGAAGTATGTGGAAGACGAGAAATCTCGGAATGAAAGTAAAAAGTGCACTGTATCAAGGAATTGTTGTGCCAACAGTGATGTATGGGGCTGAAACATGGGCTCTGAAGAAAAAGGAGAAAAGAAAGCTGGATGTGATGGAGATGAGCTGCTTGAGGAGTATGTGTGGAGTTACTCGTAGAGACAGATTGAGGAATGAAGAGATACGTAGGAGAGTGGGGCAGCAGGAACATTTGTCAGCCAGAGTGAACAGAAGGGTGCTGAGCTGGTATGGTCATGTTGAACGAATGGGAGATGAAAGGCTTACAAAGAGAATATTTGAGTCAGATACAAGGGGAGATAGAAGGGCAGGAAGACCCCCATTGAGATGGAGAGACTGTAAGAAAAGCTTTGGATGATAGAGGAATGAATATAGATCAGGCAGAGGAAGTGGTGGTGGACAGGAGTGAATGGAGAATGCTTGTGAATAGTTGAGTGAACACGTGGTCATTTGGGGGAAGGGGTCGGGGCAAAGTTGGACTAAATAATAGTCCATCAGGCGCCTGGCCCGGGAGACGATTAATATGAAGGGTGCGCCTGGAAGTGTGGTGGGAGGGCTTGTGGCATTGGCTCCGCTGCATGTCTGCCTGCCGAGATCGGAACCTCTCCGGATGGTCGGGGGCCGGGGGAGTGTTGGAGCGACCTTGGTGACCCTGGTCTCTGGGTCTTCTCCTGGGTGACCCAGATGTGTGTGAATTTGTGTTTTTATCTGTGTTTGTTCGTTGTTTTATGTTGTTTTTATGTTTTCCCTGTTCTTGCTCTGTCTTGAGTCAGCCACCCTCAATGAAAAAGGAAAAAAAAAACAATAATAAAATAGAATGAAATAGAAAATAAAAATAAAAAATTGAAAAATGGGGATTGGGCCTGAGCATATATATATATATATATATATATATATATATATATATATATATATATATATATATATATATATATATATATATAGTATATATATATATATATATATATATATATATATATACATATATATATATATATATATATGTATATAATATATATATATATATATATATATATATATATATATATATATATATATATATATATATATATATATATATATATATATATATATATATATATATATATATATATATATATATATATATATATATATATATGTATATATATTTAATACGTATATGAAATATATTTAACATAGGCATATAATACAGCCAGGAAGGTGTGCTCATTTATGGCCTTGGCCTTGCCCGGGACCTTGGGGCTGTTCGGCCAGACAGCCTGGGGAACAGCAACAACAACAACACAACAGGGAAGGGAAAACAAAATAAAAACAAATATGCCTTATAAAAACAAATCAAAAATACAAATTTAAAATTTAAATAATACATAAAATAACTAAACAAAATAAACAAATAAACAAATAAAAATATAAGTAAAACATAAATTAAAATACAAAAATTGTAATTATAATAAATTATATACTGTATATATATATATATATATATATATATATATATATATAATACGTATATAAAATATAATATATGACATAGGCAT
Source organism: Paralithodes platypus (assembly GCA_032716605.1). Taxonomy (NCBI): domain Eukaryota; kingdom Metazoa; phylum Arthropoda; class Malacostraca; order Decapoda; family Lithodidae; genus Paralithodes; species Paralithodes platypus. The sequence continues at coordinate 7,504,293 of CM064499.1, read as the reverse complement.
AAAATACAGCCAGGAAGGGGTGCTCGTTTATGGCCTTGGCCTTGCTCGGGACCTTGGGGCTGTTCGGCCGGACAGCCTGGGGAACAGCAATAACAATAACACAACAGGGAAGGGAAAAAATGAAAAAATAGGCCTAATAAAACTAAATAAAAAAAAAATAAAAATAAAAATAAATAAAAAAAATCATAAATAAAATAAATTATAAATATCCAATATATATATATATATATATATATATATATATATATATATATATATATATACAGTATATATATTGTCACTTCCACCTGATATTTCAGTTGTAATTTATTTAGTTCGCATATTGTATGTGTGTTATAATACCTCATGTGGCCTGTGGAGAGGCTAGTTCTATATTTCTTTCTTTCTTATTCCCACGTGAGCTTCCTTGTCGTCAGGATGGCTCTGTTCTGTGCAACACATTGCCTTTGTTGCCTCAAGTGTAATTACCTCTTTTGTTTAGTTTGTTGTGGGTTGTTTTCGTTTATCATAAGTCTACACAATGTTGTCTTATATTTTATTGATTACTCCTGTATTGTTAATGAGAGCACAGGCTGCCTAGTTAATTGTATAGTCTAGCATTGCCTGGCGCCCCTTCCCTTCCCCGCATAAGCTCCGAGACTCTCTCGGCCGCACGAGTTCATCACTTCAGTTCTGTCCCTCGCACTGACAACACCCACTGCTTCGGTGTTGTTAGGTTTGCTTTCCTTGTTTCCCTTAAATACCGCATAGATATCTTTTGTTCCTTATTGGATAGTAGCAGGGAGGGGCTGGAGTCACCTTGAGCATACCAGTTTTGTTTTAATATTAATATTCTGTATTCTAGAGTTTTTTTCCGTTTGTCTTAGACATCATTACTGCATTTTGTTTCTCTGGCAGTCTAGACTATAAGCTTCACCACTGTTTCCTTCCATTTCTACTGCATTGTTATTTATTATATTATGTATATCTTATGTATTACTGAGGTTGACATCTACAGTGGTTTGTTCGGTGGCTCTTAGAAGCCCACCCTACAACCTACTGAGATATCAACCTCTGTGCATTGTTGGGCACTAGACTTTCCCCATGTTTTTGCTTCATATTATTCCTAATTTCTAAGCGATTGGGCATGATATAGAAGTGTCTGGGAGTCTAGCAGTGTTATGTTTTGGCATTTATGTGCAGTCTAGAATAACCTTAGAAGTTCTCTTGCCATACTACCAGCACTATCAACCAGACTCGGGGACAATCAATATTTTTGTGTCTCCTTGTAGTACTGCTTTAACCTAAGAAGTGCGCATGGGGGGTATGAGACACCACACTCCTGCGCTGACGTATTTGAGCTGTTCCCATCACTAACATCGTTATTTTACCATAAATAGCATTAATACTTATCCATATGCGCCTATTATAGGTTGATTATAAAGATATTAACCTGTTACAACAATAAAACAAGTGGAAACAGTGTTTGGATGGTCAAAATCGGCGATACAGGCCGGGAGTTACATAATGTATGGCTGAGGCAACCTCCCTGCCCTCCACCCCTCCCCTTGTCTGGAGAGACACTGTTCCGCAATAGTCTCTCTCTCGCTCTTTCCCACGCTTGGTAACAGTGATGACAACGCCCTGCTACCAACTCGCTAATGTTAGCACGAAAATTAACCACAGAATAAGGGAATAACAGGGAAAATAGGTGATAACTGAAGGAGGGGAGGTGGAGGAGTGATATTTGGCATGGCCCAGGGGCAAAAAAAAGAAAAAAAATTTGGGGGGGTATTTTAAATGGATTTTTTTTCTCCCTTACTCTTAACCCTTTGGCGCACGATGACTCTTTCCGAGTCATAAGGTGTTTTTTTCCTAGGTGCACGATGACTCTTTAACCCGTACAGCCCCAGCGACGCGCCTGACGCGTCGGCAATGTATGTAACGCACAGCCCCAGAGACTCACCTGGCGCGTCACCCTAATTGCGCCGACCGTAACCTCAGGTGTAGCTACTCAAGAGGGCTCAGATTTGTATGGGAACTGTGTACATATCCCACGCAACCGTGCCGATGGTTGAAAACTCTCAAAGTCCACGTGCGTGCGCGTGAGTGCGCAATAACCTGGTTTTTTGGGGTAATTGCCTTAAATTTTTTACTCTTGTAAAATACGTTTTCGGGGGCTCTGTAGGACCATTCTTTAAGCTTTTTGAGCGGTTTTTCGTGGTTTTTCCTTCATTCCTAACCCATTCGCTATTGTTTCTGGAATAAAACCTTTTTTTGAAAACCGGCCGGGTTCTGGTGAACAAACATTACAAAACTAGCCGGGGCTGGACGGGTTAAGAGTCATCAAACTTAAAATTATTCGCCAAAAATTAAGTTTTCGTCCGACACGCGTCATATTTGGTATGGATATTCGGTATCAAATCAAGTTCAATGGAAACTCATTGCAACCCCCTCAGCTTCTCTGGGTAGACATGCGGAGGCTGGGACTGTGACAAAGGAAGCCTCAGTCTCGCCTCAGTCAGCGTCCACGGGAGAGCGTGCGTGTGGGCCTCAAGACCTTTGCCCCGCTCGCTTGCTCGCTCGCTCGCTCGCTCTTGGGTCCAGCAAAGCTTGTGTTTACAGTGTTATAGTGCAATATTGTACACAAATATAGTGTTTTAGTGAAAAATAATGATTGTGTCTTCCTTTTGTATCTATTATGTGTAATAAGTATCTCCAGGTGCGAAAAATCATTTTTTTATCAGTGTTTTCAATACTTTCACGTTTATTCGTTTATCTCACTTACTATTTGGTTTATCGTAATTCTGAAGTTACCGATGGAATCCTCATGAAATTCCGCTTTCATATATGTATGCAAATACAAATTGTTCTCTAACAAAATTTTGAGGTAGAGCGAGTTGGAAGTTAGGTATTTCGATTATTTTTTTACAATGCTTATTACCGAGTGCCCTAATGTGTTTGTTTTTGTATTTATTTAATGTTTTTATTTGCTTATCTTCAAGTTCAATCTATAACGAAGCCGATGATACCTCATTTATCCAAATACAAGGATTTGTTGGTGGATAAAAACAGCAAAGAAACAAATTATCGCCCGGCCCCAAAATCCAGTTCTGAGCCAGCCCACTAGCCGTGATATTTTTTGGAGTGGGAAAAACTTAAATAGAAAACTATAGGTGCGCCAAAGGGTTAAGAGTCTTCCCGCAGTCCGCCGGGGGAACTCTTAACACCTTACGAGCGGCCTATACGGTTTATTTATATGTACCGCCCAGCGGGGTGTTTTTAGCCAAAATAGGGCTGTTTACGTGATCATCTTCATGCCTAAATAAGACCAGAACGTAAAACAAGTACCTATCCCTGAAAGGGCATAAACAGAGCTTTCGAATGACACCATAACGATCCTTTTATGATGGCTAGTTTTCTTGCAATAACCGTGCAACGCGAGTGCAAAAAGCATGTAATTAGCCACTTTCCCGATACAATTCCTTATATAGCGAGTGAGAGAGGGAGGAGGGAGCTGGGATTCGTGTCAGTATGTTCGCCGCGGTGGTCTGGAGCAGTCATACACTCGCTACTCTTCTGCCACCACTTGTCTCTCTCTCTCAGCAACATTACGTGCTGAAATTGCCACTCGACCTATGTCGAGCGCCGCCACATAGTCCAGCTTTATTTAACTTGACTTATGTGGTGAGCCGCTAATTAAGGGTTAAGAGTCTCCTTGCAGTTCCCGGGTTAATAGAGCAAAAAGGAAGATAACCCCTTTTCCTAGAGAACCTGCGTGTCTTGCTGTTTGAGTCAGATATTAACCCTCTCACGTTATTGACGCAATTTTGAGCCTATTAGGGATACTTTAACACCTTACGAGCGGCCTATGCGGTTTATTTATGTGTACCGCACAGCGGGGTGTTTTTAGCCAAAATAGGGCTGTTTACGTGATCATTTTCATGCCTAAATAAGACCCAGAACGTAAAACAAGTACCTATCCCTGAAAGGGCATAAACAGAGCTTTCGAATGACACCATAACGATCCTTGTATGATGGATAGTTTTCTTGCAATAACCGTGCAACGCGAGTGCAAAAAGCAGGTAATTCGGTACTTTCAGTACATAATTGAGTATGTAGCGAGTGAGAGAGGGAGGAGGGAGCTGAGATTTGTGTCAGTAGGTTCGCCGCGGTGGTCTGGAGCAGTCATACGCTCGCTAGTCTCCTGCCACCACTTGTCTCTCTCTCTCAGCCACATTACGTGCTGAAATTGCCACTCGAGTTATGTCGAGCGCCGCCACATAGTCCAGCTTTATTTAACTCGACTTATGTTGCTCGCCGCTAATTATGGGTTAAAGCCTTTGTTACCATCAGGGGTATTTAGAAACCAATAGTTTAGTTACTTTAACCTCTGCAGTTGTCTTTTGAGTTAGCTGTGGGCAGAAAACTAATTTTGGCGAGGTAATTATATGAGTGAGAGAACTTTATTTCTTATTGCTAATCTGGCAACCTCTGCATCATATGGTCGTGAAGGGTTAAGAGCGTGTCTGTTGCAGGGTAGTGCAGTACGGTGGGCGGTGTTGGGTGCAGATCTACAGCATTGTTTGTCTTTTTGCTACAGCGTTTCCTTTTTGCCAGTGCTGTGGGCTAGGCTATTTGAGCATCTGCTTTCCCCGGGCTCCCCTCTCGTAACAGTGGCGACCTCAGGCCAGGATAGTGTGATAATATAGAGTTCTTGGTGGTGTGAAGTAATTATATTTAGATTGTTATTAATATTTCTTGCAGTTGAAAGTCTACGGACATAGTACCCTTATTTCATTAACCCGTGTCCACATCTATTGCTAAGATGTCGCATGTTGATTACATTCCTGTTCACATTGTGGGGAGGGAGGACGTTTGGCAGTTTATTAGATCCCAGCCTAGTCAAGAAGAGGTTGCTAGCAGGAGTAGTGATGAATTAAGACGTGCGTTGGAGATGTATGGTTGGAGGTGCAGTGCTATGGCTAAGGGAGAGTTAGTTCAGGAGGTGTGTAAGTTAGTTGCACAGCTTAATGGTCTTCAGGAAGCTAGTACTCGTGTTGTGGATGATGGCACCCTCCAGCATGTGCCACAGCGTCCTATCAGTCAGGCTAGCTATCATTCTACTGGGGACCGGAGTGGAGCAACAACTCCAGAGCTAGGTGATACTGTATTTAGCCAGTCTCCTACTATTACCACAGCACCTGCCACCACGCCCCCACCGTCAGCATTTAACCCTATCAGTACGGCCCCTTCATTTTCACAGGGCTATGTTTATGCCCCTATGGCCAGTACATTTGTTTCAAGTTATGCTAGCAATACCCAGTATCCTCCTTCTTCCCCCCATGTGTCGTGGGCCACACCCCAGCATTTCACTGCCACTCATACGGTGGGTGCTCAGCACAATGTTCCCCCTTTCACCCAGTTTCCTCTTATAACCCCGATAGGGTCGAGGAGTCCAGAGGTTGAGCTGCAGCTCAAGAGATTGGAGATAGAGGAGAAGAGAATACAGGCAGAGAGAGAAGAGAGACAGAGAGATAGAGAAAGAGAAGAGAGAATTGAGTTGAGGAAGATAGAGATGAGGAGAAGAGAATACAGGCAGATTTGGAGAAGACGAAGTTGGAAACTAATGGGCAAAGACGACAAGGGAATAATGCTGGTCATACATCTAAGGAGGAGGCAGAAGAGGTACTGTTGTCTCGACGGCTGAAACTCGTGCCGGCCTTCGATGAGCTCAAGATCACGGAGTGGTTCTTGCGTTTTGAAAAGAAGGCCCACGAGTATCAGTAGCCGAGGCAACGCTGGGCAGTGTTGGTGTCTAATGTTTTAAAAGGCAAGGCTCTTGATGCATACGATCGCCTAGAAGTGCAGGAACTATAGAGTATGATGTACTTAAAGAGGCTGTGTTAAAAGCCTACAAGCTGCGTCCCGAGGCTTACAGGTTGGCCTTCAGGGGGGCTCGTAAGTGGCAGGGGGACTCGCACGTGGAATGTGCCAGGTACCTGCGCGATATTCTAGCGAAGTGGCTACATTCAGAGTCAGCTGGTACTTTTGAGGCGGCGTGTGAGGTTTGGCTGATGGAGCAGTTTACCAGCATAGTTGAAAAGGACATTGGGGCAAAATTAAAAGAAAAGCGGTTTAAATCAATAAGGAAAGCAGAAGTTTGAGCTGATGACTTTGCACTACCCCAGTGTGGCAGTGGCATGGGGAGCATTGGTGACAGGAGAGACCGACCTGTGCACCAAGCAGCCACAGTATCAGCTCGCCCATCATCACCCAAAGTTAACACAATTAAGACACAATATCATAACAAGGCTGACAAGCAGTGAGCTTCTACGGAAGTGAGATGTTATTTTTGAAAGCAAGTGGGTCATATTAAACCTCAGTGTGCTAAATGGAAGGCTACTCAGGAACCCAAGGCTGTCCAGTTGGTGGCGACACTAGGGGAGGTGCCTGTGAAAGGCAAGCCTGGTACAGGTGAGTCTGGGGGGCAGTGTAGGCCAGCGCGAAGCAGGGTTGTAAGCACTTTGCCGCCCCAGATGGTATCACCACCTGAGCATAACCAGACTTCCCCTGATTGGTGTCGGCCATTCATACATGATGGATTTGTACGGGTTGGGGAGCAGACTTACCCTGTCAAGGTGTTTAGGGATACTGGTGCGCAACAATCCATGTGTCGCAACCTGACAGGGGGACCTATTAGCATGGGAGAGTTTGTAATGTGCAGGGGAATCAACAGTGAACAATTCTGTGATTTAGTCCCGGTGACCCTAAAGTGCCCATTGTTGACCGCCGAGGGTAAGGTGGCCATGGTGGACACTCTGCCAGTTGAGGGGGTGGACTTTTTGCTCGGGACTGACTTGGCAGGGGATGTAGTTTTCCCACCTCCTATAGTCATCGCTGAGGATGCTTTTGAGCTCCCTACTGGTGGTTGTTTGCAGGAAGATAACATGGACTCTATCTACCCTGTTGGCGCAGTGACCCAATCAGTGGCACATTTGGCACAACAGGTGGATGATTTAGTGAATGCGGGGGCTGACAGCCATGAGTGCTGGCCATCCCATGATGCACTACTAGATGACACTGGTCCGGAGACAGCTGTGGGCCTGGCTGACCCCAGTGAGGCTACCGAGACTAGTAGAGGTGACCTAGTGCCAGACGAGGAGTCTGACAAAGTGCCGCCGACTCAACCTTCTGATATTTTTGAGAGGTCAGAGGTAACTGCCTTGATGGAGTTACCTAGAAACAAACTGAGCAAGTTGCAGCAAGAGGACCCGAGTCTGGGCCTCCTGTTTAAGAAGGTTGGTACGACTGGTGGGAAGAACGGTCAAGCAAAGTTTATTATAAAAGGGGCATTGTTGTATCGGCAGTGGACGCCGGATACGAACTCAGGCTTGGGGAAGGAGCAGTTAGTGGTACCTACCCTGTTCAGGGAAGAGCTGGTCAGGCTAAAGCATGAGGCACCACTGGCGGGTCATTTAGGGGTATGTGAGACTACTGATAGGCTACGCTTTCATTTTTGGTGGCCTAATATGCATGCATCGGTGGCTTCTTTTTTGATGTGTCATATTGGTAAGGTAGTTGGAGAACCCCACCCAGGAATACCCGTGGCACCTTTGATCCCTACACCTGCAGTTGAACCGCCATTGACTCGTGTCATAGTTGACATGGTTGGTCCCTTATCCCCCACCAGTTCGGGATATAAATACTTGCACACTTTAATTGATACTACCACTAGATACCCGGAGGCTATTCTGGTTAGCAGCATGAACACGAAGATGAGAGACCATTGTGACCAACAGGCTACATCTAGGGTGTTCAAGGTGGGCGACGAGGCTTTGGCACAGTTGTCAGTTCAGGGTCGACCCATGGCTGCTAAGTTTTGTGGTCAGCACCAGGACATTAAACAGATTGGTGAGGTTGACTATGGGTAATAGATATGCCCGACCGTCGCATAGCCTCCCAATTCTGCCATATTAAAATGTTAGAGCCCTACCATAGACCGACTACATCTGGCTGTGGCGCTGACGCAGGTGATGCTGCGCAGGCAGGTGTAGCCGCAAAGAATGTGGGGGTGCACCTATCTGGTATCGGCGGGGAAGCCTTTGTTCTTATGAATTGTGGGAGTGACTGCACAGGCGGCACAGATTGTCCCTCTCATGACCTGGCTGTAGTAGGGACGGAGGAGGAGAAGGAGGTTGACTATTTAGAAGCTGCGGTCCCGGCTGGGTTGTGGGAGGGCAATGGGTATGTAGCTCTTAGAGACAAGTTGTTGTTGTTGTTGTTGTTCCCCAAGCTGCCTGGCCGAACAGCCCCAAGGCCCTGAGAAAGGCCAAGGCCATAACCGAGCGCCCCCACAGAACCCTCCCTGCCGACCACAATAAAGCCTGGGCGACCGAAGCCATTCCATGGCGGGGAGCTGAGGAGGGTGCGGAAACGCCCGGGAAACCAAAGCCCCACCCAGGGCCCTGTGCCCCTCACCAATAATGAAGAGAAAGTTGAGGGGCAAAGGAAAAATGTGACGCTTTGGCTTCCAATCTTGGTAGATTGGGAGGTCAATCCACGGAAGAGATGCCGTCACTTGAGATCTAGAAAATATATAAGTAAAAGGAACAGTCAGAGTAAGCTATGGGTATGGCAGAGATCGCTCAGTTCTCACTCTGATAGACCAGCTCATCACCACTCTTAGAGACAAGTAGCAGCATCTTGGTCCTAAGCGACAAGATGAATTGTTCAATAGGCTGTTGCAGTACTCCAGTGTGTTTGGTGATTCTCTAGGTCTGACACCTGGGCGATGCACGACATAGAGGTTGGAGACAGTAAACCGCTTAAGTTGGCCCCCTACTGTATAAATCCTGCTCGGCAGCCTGCCTTAAAAGCAGAACTGGACTACATGTTGGAGAAGGGTCTGGTGAAGAAGGGATATAGTGAGTGGTCTTCGCCAGTGACTTTACAACCTAAACCGAATGGCAAGATCCGCTTTTGTGTTGATTTCAGCAGGGTCAATGCATTATCCCAGACAGATGCCTATCCATTACCTAGAGTTGACGACTCCGTAGACCGCATCGGGGCTGCCACGTTTATCACTAAGGTGGATTTAGTGAAAGGTTATTGGCAGGTCCAGTTGACTGAGAGAGCCAAGAACATTGCTAGTTTTGTGGGGGACTGGGCTGTTTATCAGTGTCTGGTGATGTTTTGCTGCCGGAACACAGTCTGGATGTGTGGCATGTTAAAGGCACTGATAATGTTATGGCTGATTGTTTGTCACGGGAGGGTATGTTATAAGGAGAACCCTCGCCGTTCAGACAGTGTTGGTGTACCCTCCTACTTTGGTTTGATTAGCCTGCTTACGTCTGGTGCTTGTTGGTTGCCGTATGTAGCCCAGTGTAGGGTCGTAAAGTAGGAGTTGCGGTGTTTGTGTAGAAGAAAATATTTAAATACAAAAATATAAAAAATATAAAAATACTAGAAAAAGACTGTAGTTGTGTGTGTCTTGCAGTGTTACTGAAGTATAGGCAGTCTGTTGTTTCAAGATGCACCAACAGACTATCCCTGGGTGTGAGTGTGTCACTTCCACCTGATATTTCAGTTGTAATTTATTTAGTTATTTAGTTTTAAATCCAGTTGTTACAAACATTTTATGAATGGAGGATGCCTTTAGGTACATGGACCTTTTTGTTTTATCTGTGTTTTTCCTTCCTCCGTTCATTGTCTCTTAAAAAAAAAAAAAAAAAAAAGTTCGCATGTTGTATGTGTGTTATAATACCTCATGTGGCCTGTGGAGAGGCTAGTTCTATATTTCTGTCTTTCTTATTCCCACGTGAGCTTCCTTGTCGTCAGGATGGCTCTGTTCTGTGCAACACATTGCCTTTGTTGCCTCGAGTGTAATTACCTCTTTTGTTTAGTTTGTTGTGGGTTGTTTTCGTTTATCATAAGTCTACACAATGTTGTCTTATATTTTATTGATTACTCCTGTATTGTTAATGAGAGCACAGGCTGCCTAGTTAATTGTATAGTCTAGCATTGCCTGGCGCCCCTTCCCTTCCCCGCATAAGCTCCGAGACTCTCTCGGCCGCACGAGTTCATCACTTCAGTTCTGTCCCTCGCACTGACAACACCCAATGCTTCGGTGTTGTTAGGCTAATTGCTTCCCTTGTTTCCCTTAAATACCGCATAGATATCTTTTGTTCCTTATTGGATAGTAGCAGGGAGGGGCTGGAGTCACCTTGAGCATAAAAGTTTTGTTTTAATATTAATATTCTGTGTTCTAGAGTTTTTTCCGTTTGTCTTAGACATCATTACTGCATTCTGTTTCTCTGGCAATCTATACTATAAGCTTCACCATTGTTTCCTTCCATTTCTTTTCCATTATTCTACTGTATTGATATTTATTATATTATGTATATCTTATGTATTATTGAGGTTGACATCTACAGTGGTTTGTTCGATGGCTCTTAGAAGCCCACCCTACAACCTACTGAGATATCAACCCCTGTGCATTGTTGGGCTTCTGCACTAGACTTTCCCTATGTTTTTGCTTCATATTATTCCTAATTCCTAAGCGATTGGGCATGATATAGAAGTGTCTGGGAGTCTAGCAGTGCTATGTTTTGGCATTTATGTGCAGTCTAGATAACCTTAGAAGTTCTCTTGCCATACTACCAGCACTATCAACCAGACTCGGGGACAATAGATATTTTTGTGTCTCCTTGTAGTACTGCTTTAATAGAGCAAAGAGGAAGATAACCCCTTTTCCTAGAGAACCAGCATGTCTTGGTGTTTGAGTCTGATATGAAGAGCGTGTCTGTTGCAGGGTAGTGCAGTATGGTGGGCGGTGTTGGGTGCAGCTCTACAACATTGTTTGTCGTTTTGCTACGGCGTTTCCTTTTTGCTAGTGCTGTGGGCTAGCCTATTTGAGCATCTGCTTTCCCCGGGCTCCTCTCATAACAATATATATATATATATATTATATATATATATTATATACAGTATATATATATATATATATATATATATATATATATATATATGTTGGTAAAGCCAGGTAATAAATTTTCTTTAATACATACGAGGTAGAAAGAAATGGCAATTTCTGCGTTGGAAATTTTATTATTCAAAGTTTCCAGGTCTCTGATGAGTTTTCGCTGGGTGGCAGGAAGTAGATGAAGGAGATGAGCAAAATTCATGGTGGTACAGGGTTACATTAAAGTACATGATGATACAGGATATACGACGCGTTTCACTGGACAACCAGCATTATCAAGTAAGGAAGGAATGATATAAAAGGTAAACAGGAAGGGTATATATAGAGGGTGGAGGATCAGAGGAGGCGGAAAACAGGGGGCAAAAGTCTGCTATTGGTGGAAGGGAAAACTAATAAAATTTCCAACGCAGAAATTGCCATTTCTTTCAACCTCGTATGTATTAAAGAAAATATATATATATATATATATACCGGGTATATATATATATATATATATATATATATATTATATACAGTATATATACAGTATGTATATATACTGTATATATATATATATATAATATACATAGGCATATGCTGTAATATAACTAATATTCCAAAGAGTACTTACCGTACTTCCTGTAAGCTTCCTGTAAGCATTCCTGTGACATCTTGTATATAAAACAAGTCACCACACTACACTGTCAAATAGTCACTCAAATAAAACTATGTACTCACAAAATAATTGCCCAAAATGTGCAAAATACGTAACTATAATTTGTGATTATAATGTATTTATTTCGTAGGCAGTATTTATTGATAAATATATTTGTCTTTCAAGCAAAAAATAGTGTAAAATCATCAATGATACCTGGACAAAACTGCATCAATACTCAAGGGGTTAACTAAGATTCACTCCCCTCAGTCACCAAAAGTCACAAGTAACTTATTATATACATATATAATTCGAATTATTCCCTAAACATGTAAACACTTTCACTGGGTAGACGAAACAATCCATAATTGCCTGACTATAGCTAGGCATGGCGGGCGAGAGGGAGAGACCCAAGAATTAAAGGGCCAGGACCCTGCCTCACAGTCTGGCGGCCGGGAACCTACTGAGTTAACAAAGGCCCGAGCTCCTCAGAGAGGGACGCTATGGGGTTGCTAGATACTTTATTTTGTAACTTACTGTTGCCTAACTTACCAGTCCAAATTGCGTCCAAATTGCGTCATAAACTTATTTTCGGCGAATATTTTTAAGTTGCGGGTGGCAATATGACGCAATTGCGTCATAAGGTCGCGCTTTGGCTTATGTCGATATGACGCGATTGCATCGTAAAAGCGCGAGAGAGTTAACACCTTCTCAAAAAGTATATTTTCAACTCTCATAGGTCAACCCGTCATAGTTTCTGGAAGTTGGGGCACATGGAACCTTATTCGGGAAAAATTGAAAAATTTAAATTCTGCCTTAACACCTTACGAGCGGCCTATGCGGTTTATTATATGTACCGCACAGCGGGGTGTTTTTAGCCAAAATAGGGCTGTTTACGTGATCATTTTCATGCCTAAATAAGACCCAGAACGTAAAACAAGTACCTATCCCTGAAAGGGCATAAACAGAGCTTTCGAATGACACCATAACGATCCTTGTATGATGGATAGTTTTCTTGCAATAACCGTGCAACGCGAGTGCAAAAAGCAGGTAATTCGGTAGTTTCGGTACATAATTGAGTATGTAGCGAGTGAGAGAGGGAGGAGGGAGCTGAGATTTGTGTCAGTAGGTTCGCCGCGGTGGTCTGGAGCAGTCATACGCTCGCTAGTCTCCTGCCACCACTTGTCTCTCTCTCAGCCACATTACGTGCTGAAATTGCCACTCGACCTATGTCGAGCGCCGCCACATAGTCCAGCTTTTTTTAACTCGACTTATGTTGCTCGCCGCTAATTAAGGGTTAAGTAGCTTGTGTGGGTTAAACAAATTACTTTTGATTGTTTTGAATTGGCTGCGATCATTTGTTTTGCAACAAAATCACCCCTTGGTGGAAAAACGGCCACGCCTATTTTCTGCGCTCGTTGTAAACCCAATAGGAGAACACATTTACTTCAATTTTGCTGGGTGCAAATTGTGTTGTGATTGTGTTTTGATTATTGGTTACATTACTTATTATTGATCAAGTTGATGATGTATGGGATGGGGTACCTTTGGGTTCTTGCTCGGATAGGGTTGAGTGTGTTACTATGTCACATTAATTGTCTCGTACGGTGAGGGGGGCTGATGGAGAGGGCAGGTGACGGTGTCTGGAATGGTTAGGAACTGTTCCCCAAATTTCTGATTGAGGTGCTTGTGCATGCTGGATAGTGGTTCTCGACCGAAAGTGGCTAGTGCCTCGTGGTAAAGTGTGAATCCTGGACCGAGGATGATCTTAGATGCTCTCTTCTGTAGGTATAGTTTGAAACCAGAGACCTTGATTACATCACTGATATGAGGCTTCCAGTTTGGGCTATTGTCTGTGATAACCCCTAATAGTTTGACCATGTTCACTAACTGTAGGATGTTTGATCCAAGGGTGAGGAGAGGTGGTTCTATTTTCTCTGAACCTACACTGATATACATCACAACCGTTTTATTACTCTTGATGGTGACGTAGTTTGCTGAAATCCACTCCTGAAACTCGTTGATGTTGTCCTGAAGGGTGCTGAAGTTGGGGATAGTGTTATCAATGCTGACTCTGATGGTTGAGTCATCCACATACATCCACTGTAGGTCTATGTCACTCATAACTTCATTGATTAGTATGAAGAAGCAGATGGGCCCATTCTTGTGCCCTGAGGAATTACGCAGTTGAGGGGAACGGTGCTGGATATTGGGCTTTGATACCGCACTGCCTGTCGCCGGCCTGTGAGGAAATCTGATAGCCAGGCTACCAGATATGGGTGTAATCCTAGCTCTGCCGCTTTCCTGATAATGATATGATTTACCAGTTGAAACGCTTTACTGAAGTCGAAGAATGTCAGGGCTACCGATGTTGTTCATTTTCCTAGGTTGCGTTATATGAAGTCGAGGAAACTTGCTAAGCAGTGTGTGGTTGAAGATAATTTCATATTACCAAATTGCTGTGAGTCAATTGATGAGGCTAAGTCTGTGTATGCCCAATCAAACACAAAACTTGCAAATTAGGCTGGGGAATCGGGTGATTGCTATTAAGCGTAGTTTGTCTTGGGATTCTGGGCTGGTGTTTTTGGGCAATAGTGTGATATACAAGGTTTCCACACTGTTGGACACTTGCATTGTGATAAAGATGCCCTTATTATAAAAGTGAGGGGCTTGGCTATTTTGTATACAAATTCCTTGTAGAGTCTGCAGGGATTTCGTTTGGAGAGACAGATCTTTTTGTTTTCAGATCTTTTAGACGCAACTCAACTTGGTACTCCTCCACAGATTTCGTCGGATTAGGTGAGGGAAGCTAGGCTGGGAGGACTTATGGTTGGTGGAGGGGAGGCATAGACAGATGTTGGCGTAGTATTGATTGATTTGTTTGGCCGCGTTATGCTAACTGTGGTTGCTTACATAGGGGAAAGATTGGGTCCGTTTCTTGTTCAAGCCAGTTAAATTTTTTGCACCTTCATTGTTATGCCCTGTTTTTCTACAGGATTAACTTGGGTAATGTGGGCTCTATCTGACTGGGTATATAAGGCTGCATGCACAATACAAGGTATGAGGAATAGAGAACACAAAATAAACACACGGTAACACGACACACGATAACGTTTATTTAAATAGGTAAATAAAGAGCATAGAAAGATAGTAATACTCGTACAAAACAAATAATAGAAGGGAACTGCTAGCATTAGCGGATCTGGATGGAGCCTAGTCTCCCACTTCCAATGTTCAGGTATACTCTTCTGATCACAGGTTTCTGTTAGCAAGGTTTATTATACTGGAAGACCTCAATGTATTTATGTATTCAATTTCACTAATTAGATTTCTTACTGGCAGGTCGCATGCCCAAGTAGCAGCTCACAGTTAGAAATAGATACGCATATCTAATTCTAACTGTGAGCTGCTACTTGGGCACGCGACCTGCCAGTAAGAAATCTAATTAGTGAAATTGAATACATAAATACATTGAGGTCTTCCAGTATAATAAACCTTGCTAACAGAAACCTGTGATCAGAAGAGTATACCTGAACATTGGAAGTGGGAGACTAGGCTCCATCCAGATCCGCTAATGCTAGCAGTTCCCTTCTATTATTTGTTTTGTACGAGTATTACTATCTTTCTATGCTCTTTATTCACCTATTTAAATAAACGTTATCGTGTGTCGTGTTACCGTGTGTTTATTTTGTTTTCTCTATTCCTCATACCTTGTATTGTGCATGCAGCCTTATATACCCAGTCAGATAGAGCCCACATTACCCAAGTTAATCCTGTAGAAAAACAGGGCATAACATTGGCGGCAGCGGTGGTTCTTGATTTGGATAAAAGGTTGCATTACATTGCAAGTTTGGAACAGCCAGAACACGATAACATCATGGCGCACCGTTCTCACATTCCCATCCCCCATTATGATGGAGAAACTTATGAGATCGAAACAATCATGGACATATTGAAACCCGTACTTGACCTAGTTTATACCATGGACGCAGAAAAAATAGCCGTAACATTAACGCACCTGGGAAAAGCCGTTTCCCTGGTTGCCTATCAAGTGCACCCTGCTCTCACCTGGGACGAATTTCGCCCAATAGTGATAGAAGCCATTAAGCCTTCGTTGGGCGTTTTCGTGGCCCACACCCGTATCCAAGACACTAAATTCGAAGGCGATTTAGATGCCACTGTGAATAAGATTGCCCATCACATAAAAGTTTCTTTCCCCACGTTGACCAGAATCCAACAAGAACAGCAAATTCTGGTCAACCTTGTGTCTATATTGCCCTCAGCAGTAAAAGACCATTTCCGTGTGCACGATTTCGTCGGATACCAAAAAGATCTCATCACGATCCGACGTATTTTGGCCGTGCGCACAGAAGCACCCACCCAAATCGCTGCAATCAAGAGGTTTCCCACGCACCCGCAGCAACCCGACCACCAAAACTCCAAGAATGCCTACCCAGCCTCATCCTTCCACAACAGACCCACCTACCCTTCCGGCAAGCCCCAACCCAGTAGACCCCGGTTCTAACCTACCCAGCCACGCAGAATCTTCAACCGGAACAGGAACTACAACACCTACCAAAGTAAAAACCCTACCTTAGTAATTATCAACCCCTATGATTTCCCTGCCTGTAATGCTCAGTGTGCTTTCCATCAAATTCGTGACTCTGCCAAACCTCGCCCCTTTACTCCTCGCATTTCTGTAAATGAAGAGGAGTTGGGACAAGAGGAAGAGATGGAAGAAAGACACACTGGAGAAATAGCCCCTAACATGACCTCAGAGGATACCGAGGAAACCCTGGAGGAGGTAGATACCGATTCCCAGGATTTTTAAAGTACCCCCCGCCCAAATTGGCCTCGGCGGGGGACGCCATAACTGACCGCACTGCCCCCATTTATTACATGGCCAAAATCAAGGACATTCCTGTCCGCTTGTTAATCGACACGGGAGCTGCCAAGTCATGTTTGTTCAAAAATTACTATGATCAACAACACCGACTATTTGGCCCTTTGTTAACCACCAAAGCAGAACTAATCTCAGCTGCTGATACTTACTTAAATCTCCTAGGAGACACTTTGCCCCTATCAGTAACTACTCCTGCCCCCCATGCTCGTTGTTATCACACATTCACAGTATTTTCCTCCAACTGTAAACATTACGATGGTTTCCTTGGACTTGACCTCCTTCAAAAACTCCAGGCCCAGGTCGACTGCGGCCAAAGGCTGATATCATTCAAAAAATTCCAACCAAAAGCCTCTGACAAACCCATCACGCAGAAACCCATTCATAAAAAAAAAAACACCTTCCCCCTCAACAAACCCTGAGTCAGGGTTACCAAATTGCAGCTAGCACTAAGGTGACTCCTAAAACCTCCCCTTGCCCTGAGTCCCCTCAAAATCTCACCCCATTCAGTAACCAAATGCCTCAACAAACGAAAGAAGACAAGTCCAAGCAACTCCCTCTCGGTAATCCCCTCCAGTCTCGTAATTCTGTCCCGGATAAATCCTCCCATGTTTTCAGGACAGACTCTGATATATGTAACCATAATTCCATCAAATGTTTATGTACACATGTTTCCAGGGAAAATGCCGATCAATGTACCCAACAATGTTTCCCCCATGCCCCCAGAAATGTTCAGCTATCCCACAACCCACAACAATTCCCTTGTGACAATTTTCAGTCAGTAGCTCCCTTGCCCCCCCACACAATTCACACCCCTAGAAAAATTCACAACCCCACACTTGACTCACCCTCTCATGACAAACAAACCCACCCGCCCCACATGACTTTTAACCAGACCTCGACTGCCACCAAGAAAGTTCCCCACGTTCGTCCTATTAACAACCCCAAATCAATACACCAGTCCTCCACCAATAACCCATGTTCTACACCTAACTTTTTCCCCACCAACCCTCCGCAGTCCCCCCAACAAATCCCGTTTTCTAACTCGCTCACCTCTCACCACTCTGAACCGCCCGCACGCGCCGTTAATCCCCCCCTCACGCGTGCCAACCGATGGACACAACCATGTTCCCACCATGCCCCCAGAAATGCCCAGCTATTCCACACCCACCCCAATCCCCCTTGTGACAGTTTTCCGTCAGTAGCTCCCTTCCACCCCCACACAATTCACACCCCTAGAAAACTTCACAACCCCACACTTGACTCGCCCTCTCATGACAAACAAAACCACCAAATCCATATAAACTCCAAACAAACCGTCACTGCCACCGACAACGCTCCCCAAATTCGTCCTTCTAACAACCACAAATCCTTACATCAGTCCCCCACCAATAACCCATCTTCTATACCTCACGCTTCCCCCACCAACCCTCCGCAGTCCCTCCAACAAATCCCGTTTTCTAACCCCCTCACACCGCCCCACTGATCCTCCCACACGCGCCGTTAATCCCCCCCTCACGCGTGACCCCCACCAAAGTGACCTTGCCCCCCTTATAAGTACCAAGCACCTGCTCGCCAGTCAATCCCCCACCATCATTAGCCCAGCTGTAGTTCAGGATAAATGCCAAATTCCCCCCCCACCATCAAAAATGGGTGAACCTGCAGCCCATACCCCAAACTCACGTAAATATTTTCCCCCACTACCACGTCTCCCAACCCCCATCGTTGCCTCCTACAACCCGCCATCATTTCCGCTCGCATCAACCACATTCTCGTGGCAAATATCTCAGAGGAATCCCTGACATTACCAAAATGTCTCATTATAGGAGACCTCGAAATTTTCGATGACCTCCCCATAGATTGTAACGACACCCCTACCAGCCTCCAATTGCCCCCTCTCCCTGAGACATTATCTGACCACCAAAAGAACGGCATGTACGACCTACTGCTGGAATTCAGTGACGTGTTTGCCCAACAACCAACCGAAATCGGACAGACTGATGTAGAACAACACATCATTAACACCACAGGCCCCCCCATACGACAACCATCCCGTAGAAAGAACCCCATACAACGTCAGGAAGAGGAACGCCAAGTCCAGGAAATGTTAGAGGCCGGGATTGCCACCCCGTCCATTAGTCCCTGGTCTTCCCCTGTTGTCCTAGTCAAAAAGAGAGATGGGACAACCCGTTTTTGCGTCGATTACAGGAGGTTAAATGACGTAACCATTAAAGACGCTACGCCCTTACCCCGAATAGACGATTCCCTTGACTCCCTACACGGATCTAAATGGTTCACGAGCCTCGACTTGCAAGCAGGGTATTGGCAAGTGCCTATCAAGGCCGAGGACCAAAAGAAAACAGCATTTTCCACTAGTGGTGGCCATCACTATGAATTTAACGTCCTACCTTTTGGCCTCTGTAACGGACCCGCCATTTTCTCCCGTTTGATGGAAGCGGTATTACATGGCCTAACCTGGGAAACCTGCCTAGCCTATCTGGACGATATTATTGTGTACTCACCAACCTGGGAAGAACACCTCCTCAGGTTGAGACAAGTCCTTCAAAGAATCCGAGCCGCCGGGTTGAAATTAAAACCCTCAAAGTGCGAGATTGCCCGAAATAAGGTAGATTTCCTCGGACACGTGATATCTGAACATGGTATTGCGCCAGACCCAAAGAAACTTCAAGCCATACAAAACCAACCCCCACCCACCACTGTTAAAGGAGTACGTTCGTTTCTAGGTTTAGCAACATACTACAGACGTTTCGTCCCCAACTTTGCCACCATAGCCAGACCCCTCCACCAACTCACCCACAAAGACACCCCGTTCACCTGGACACCTGAAAGAGACCTCGCATTTAACACTTTGAAGCAAAAGCTAATCCAAGCCCCGATTGTCGCTTTCCCTGACTACCAAAAACCTTTCCGTCTTTATACCGACGTATCTCTGTACGCCATGGGTGCAGTTTTAGCTCAAGTCAGAGACGGAGAGGAACATGTGATAGCGTATGCCAGCTCCACCCTCAACCAAACACAGCAGAATTATGCAGCCACCAAGAGAGAGTGCTTAGGGATCATTTGGGCACAGCCACTTCCGGACATTTGTGTTGGGCGCAAAACTCGACATAATCACCGACCATCAATCTTTACAATGGCTGCGTAGGTGCGAAACCAACTCAGCCATTTTGGTACGTTGGAGGGAGACACTAGAGGACTACGACTTTACCATACAATATCGTCCAGGCAAACTCCATACCAATGCAGACGCCCTGTCACGTTTGCCAGTACCAAAAGACCCCCCCACCAACCTAGCCGCCTTACAAAACACTGAGTGGGTATCTACCCCCACCCCCCGACATAATGCCCCCTCCCTAATTCAATCTTGGGAAGCAAGAATCAGACCCCCCTGGATACCGTTAAATGTCTTCAGGGGACTGACTCGCTGGGGAGATCAACTTGCCACAGACACTGGTCACATAATCTTGGACCCCACCATTGCCCATGCCTACATGATTGCCATCCACGAGGGAAACGGCATACACCTTGGACAAAAGAAGATGTTAAAGATCTTCACAGACCAATACTGGACCCCCAACACCTCCAAAATTGCACAACGAGTGACAGAATCCTGCAAACCGTGTTTATTGGGAAAGGATAGATCACACACCCCAGGCCCAGCTGGTACCTTGTCGGCTACCAAACCGTTCCAAGTCCTATCCCTCGACATCATGGGCCCGTTTCCTCCTTACGCTGGCAAGCGCTATATCGTCACATTAATTTTGTGGACGTCTATTCCAAATTTGTAATAGCCTGCCCAGCTAAAGACCACACAGCCACCACAGTCGCCACACTGCTAGCCACAGAAGTATTCCCTATATTCGGTCTGCCCCTTGCTCTTCTATCCGACAATGCCCCGAGTTTAGTGGACACGTTTGGCAACAGTTCACCCAACAATGTGGCATTAAGATTAAACACTCATCCCCATACTGGCCTCAAGGAAATGCTATATGCGAACGCAGCCATCGCACCATCAACAATCAGTTGCGAACAAAAATGATTGCTCTTAACACCACAGACTGGCCATCACAACTAAAAATGATACAATGGGGCATGAACACCTGTCCCCGAGAAGACGGTATTTCCCCTCATGAACGTGTTTACGGCGTACCCCCCCTGTTACTGCCGTTCCACCACCACGCTCACCTTCCCTCCACCACCTCCACAATTGACCCATTGCAACATCTGCAAAACACCCTCCATACCGCCCAAACCTGTCAGGACACCAAAACTGATAACACCAATGACAAAAACCCTTTCGCCATCCATGACACCGTAATGGTAGCCAACCTCCCTATCACCAACAAATTAGGCCCTCGCTATGTCGGGCCCTACACCATCACACAAGTCCCAAACGCCTATCAAGTCACCATCGACTATCACGGCGTGACTCGCACGTTCCGAACTAGATTCGTCCGAGCGTTTAAACCACTCCAACCACAAGACAATACCCCACCCCACACGGCTGAACCAGAATTAAACACCCCTACTAAACCGTACACTCCAGCTATGAAAATCCCCACACAAACCCCTAAGGACCTAAGCCCTCCGACACCGAACAGACAGATCATTCCTCAACATACCCCCCAAACTAACCTCCACAAACCCCAAGCCCCCACTATCACACCCTCCTCCACCATGACACCTTCGTTCACTTCTGATAATCAAGTACCTCCCCCGCTTATCCAAATACGAAAGCCTCCCCCCACAACCCCGACCACAACAGAAACTCTGCCGTCTAGCCCTGACATACCTTACCCAGGCACCACACTAAGAAAACCACACACCCCACCCAAAACCAAGTACACACCCAAACACACCACACAATCTACCTCAGTAACCTTACGCTACAACCTACGCCCACGACAAACACTTTTTAAAACCTCCAGGAAACACACCCTGCTAACCAAATTCCGTAGGGCTGCCAGACCACTAACCTCCTCCTCTTCTTCTTCGTCGACTTCTCCTCCACAAAGGGAAAGAAGACGAATAATCACCCCTAAACACCATAAACCCTCTAACTATAGTCCAGAAGTAACAACCCCCACCCCCGCAAGAAAACACATACCTTCCTCTTCAACCTCATCCCCTCTCAACCCCCACCAAACACCCATAAAACCGCCTACTTCCACCACCAGCAAATCACCAACCTCACCAAACGACACACCCCACACCCGTCCCTACCCCCAACCCCCCAACTTAAATCTACACTCCCTACCCACCCGTCTAGCCCCCCCCGCATCCACCCCTTTCCCCTCCACGATCCCCACCACCCCACCCACACATCGACCAACCTCCTCATCCCACCGCTGCCACCAATCAAATGCTAGGTTTTTCCAGGTTAAATAGGAATGAAATATCCCCAGGCCCACTTTTAGCAACCTTAGTCCGAATTTTAAGAACCAGGTGATAGTCTTGTGGTGTTTTCACGTGATGAGTTTATTGGACTTACCATCCACGACTATTTTACGCTATACATGACGTCAACTCGGGTACTACATTATTGTGGTTGCGGGACATTTTCGAGGGCATTACACCGGTGTAATGCCCTCGAAAATGTCCCGCAACCACAATAATGTACTACCCGAGTTGACGTCAGGTATAGCGTAAAATAGTCGTGGATGGTAAGTCCAATAAACTCATCACGTGAAAACACCACAAGACTATCACCTGGTTCTTAAAAATCGGACTAAGGTTGCTATAATTTTAGTACGTCCGTGGTAGTACAGTGGGTTAGGGCGCGGGCATGGTGGTGATGGTGGTGAGTCACTAACCCGGGTTCGAACCCCACCCAAGGCATCTCAAAACCTGTGGGTTTTTAGGAGGGTTAAATTCCCTTCAGAGGTTCGTACCCCGTGCCAGGTACAAGGAAAGGTTGATCCTAAAAGTGGGCCTGGGGATATTTCATTCATATTTAACCTGGAAAAACCTAGCATTTCATTGATGGCAGTTAGGGAACGTGACCTGGTAGCTACATAGAGCACCCGTCACACGAACCCTAAACCATATTGAGATGGCTAAGGTAAAAAGGCTACGATACCTTACGACCTGACGAGGCTAGGGACTAGCCTAACTAAAAAGGAATGTGGTGTAATGCCCTCGAAAATGTCCCGCAACCACAATAATGTACTACCCGAGTTGACGTCAGGTATAGCGTAAAATAGTCGTGGATGGTAAGTCCAATAAACTTATCACGTGAAAACACCACGAGACTATCACCTGGTTCTTAAAAATCGGACTAAGGTTGCTATACTTTTAGTACGTCCGTGGTAGTACAGTGGGTTAGCGCGCGGGCCTGGTGGTGATGGTGGTGCGTCACTAACCAGGGTTCGAACCCCACCCAAGGTATCTCAAAACCTGTGGGTTTTTAGGAGGGTTAAATTCCCTTCAGAGGTTCGTACCCCGTGCCAGGTACAAGGAAAGGTTGATCCTAAAAGTGGGCCTGGGGATATTTCATTCCTATTTAACCTGGAAAAACCTAGCATTTCATTGGTGGCAGTTAGGGAACGTGACCTGGTAGCTACATAGAGCACCCGTCACGCGAACCCTAAACCATATTGAGATGGCTAAGGTAAAAAGGCTACGATACCTTACGACCTGACGAGGCTAGGGACTAGCCTAACTAAAAAGGAATGTGGTGTAATGCCCTCGAAAATGTCCCGCAACCACAATAATGTACTACCCGAGTTGACGTCAGGTATAGCGTAAAATAGTCGTGGATGGTAAGTCCAATAAACTTATCACGTGAAAACACCACGAGACTATCACCTGGTTCTTAAAAATCGGACTAAGGTTGCTATACTTTTAGTACGTCCGTGGTAGTACAGTGGGTTAGCGCGCGGGCCTGGTGGTGATGGTGGTGCGTCACTAACCAGGGTTCGAACCCCACCCAAGGCATCTCAAAACCTGTGGGTTTTTAGGAGGGTTAAATTCCCTTCAGAGGTTCGTACCCCGCACCAGGTACCAGGAAAGGTTGATCCTAAAAGTGGGCCTGGGGATATTTCATTCCTATTTAACCTGGATAAACCTAGCATTTCATTCATACCATTTACAGATGTTCGCCTTTATCAAAATAATAATAATCATCTGGTTACTTATATAGCGTCCGTATCTCCTCCTTCAAGGATTCTCAGACGCTTCACACTTCTTTAATCAACCAGAGACCATTACCCATCTCCCTTGCTCATGGGAAGACAGTAACCGCCGGCTATATATCAGAAAAACTTTTCAATCTGAGCGGGGATTGAACGCGAGACCTGTAAGATGGGAAGCAGGCACTCTATCAACTGAGCCAGCCGGACGGCTTTATGTATTTCTCAGATGACTATGTTGCGTCATTTTCTATACAGATTCATATGTTGCTAAAGGGACAGGTTTCATTGATGGATAAGCCCTTTAATATGGTGAGTGATCCAAGCTGCATCAGAGGGGTGGAGATATATGTTTTGACTGGTAAGTGCTGTTCATATGTTTGGGTGGTGAGGGTGAGGTTGAAATTGTCTCTCTTTGTGTCCACATCCTCAGGAGTTGTTACTTCTTACCAAGAGTGGTTGGTAATCTATTGGCCAAAACTTCTGATTCCAGAATCAGTGAGAGGGCGATAACTCTTGGAGGTGTCAGGTGGCGGTGGTTTGGAGATCGTGGGGGAGGGGGGCTAGAGGACAGTGTTACGATGTTCCACCATCGTAAGATTAATTTAGTTAATTTGTGTTCATAACTTACTATAAGCATTGGTCATATATTCACATGGTGAATATATCATCCCGTCTGGCGGTAATTCCAATAGTGCGTGAAGCAGTAATCAACCCTGCTTCATATTATACTTCGATATTTATCGTATCTTATCGCCTGATTTAAATTCATATTATTTCGTTCAATGACGTAGTCTCTATTATTTTCCCATTCTCTAAACTGTGGCGAAATTATGTAACCCATTTATTATTAATGGGTTTGTCCGGTATATTGATGTAGTACGCATATTATATTATGCGTTGTGTAAGCATGTTTTATTTAGTTGTTTAGTCCTATGTGGTCCTACTTGCATTATTTAAATAAGACTTACATTGTGCATAAGGAACCATCTGCCAAGCTGGTTCATGTGGAGCCATCTGGTGGTGTCAGTGGATACCAGGTGGACACGAGCCAGTCCGCATTTAATATTTGAAAGAGCAACAACTAGCTCTCGTTTCTCTCATATTGGCAATTGTTTATCATTATTATTTTACTCTTTTACTTATTCATTGGCATATTTAACGTAATATTAAACGAACTCTAAGGGTGTGTGTGTGGTGGTGTTTGTTCCTCTTTACTACAAATTTATATGTTTTCTTCCTTTCTGTTTTAACTAGTCTTTAACTAGTCTTTGTAGAGCCGCAACCTTGGCCTTGTTAAGGCAAGCCAGTATACTTGAGTATTGGTGGAAGAGTATGAGAATTATTCCTCGCTGGCATAGTAGCTTGACCGAAGAGCTTACTTATTTTATATTTATTCCTGCTGTGACTTGTGTTTATTCCAGCCGATAGTTATTTATTTCCTGTGCATTATTTTAGCTAGGGGTCCAGGGTATTGGGGTTGGTTTGTTGGAAGTAGTGGGTGGTGGACTTCTATAGTCTGTCGGTTACAGGGGTGGATTACTTCGGCCAAGCAAACCGATAGTCTGGACAAAATAGATTGTGGCGTTTTATAGTTGTGTTGCAGTGCGCCGCAGGTAGGCTGTATTGCCTACCTGGGTATTCTTTCTCTACTCGCACAAGCACTGGCACAATTATAAAAACCCGTTGAGTTGAAGTTGGCTTAGGACGCCTCAACGGTTATTAGGATAAGCTTAGGTGGGTGGTGGTTGACAGGTGCTTGTTTCATCTTTAATTAATTTGTTTATGCTTGATATTTGCTTCATTATTTTGGCCTTAATGTTGGCATGTATTTAACGTAATTTTATTAACGTAGATTCAATCAGAGCTTTCTCTTCTTTATGCAGCTTAGAAAGGATCCTTCTCAGTATTGCTATTCGGTACTGAGTTTTGTTGATAATTGTGGCTCAAGATATCTTTTCACCACAACTAGGGGTTCCAGTTATTTGCATTGTTTGTGTAACGGAACCAGTTCGGGGAATGTGTGCACCTTTGGTCACCAGAGAGCCTGGAAGTTGCGAATGAGCTCTGTTCTGTTGCGATAGGCTGTGTTACGAGTTGAGGCTACGGGGGTGCTGTGTATTTAATAGTCTGTGTTAGTCCAAGGACTAGAAGCCTCTACTGACAGTCGTAATAACAGACGGTAAGATTCTATGTAGCGGTAGTCACAGTATTTTGTTTGCCCATTAACTAAAAATCCTTATTTATATCCTCATAACTCTTAGTTATTTTCTTCACTTACCTCAACAATACTAATATAACCCCGATAGCTGGGGAGGGTATGAAATATATCAGGGAAAGAGAGGGGTTGAAACACGGCAATTAACCTAAGAAGTGCGCATGGGGGTAATTAGAAACGTCCCCCTGTGCTGACGTATTTGAGCTGTTTCCATCACTAAAATATTCATTTTACCATAAATAGCATTAATACTTATCCATACGCGCCTATTATGGGTTGATTATAAAGGTATTAACCTGAAACAACAATAAAACTAGTGAAAACAGCGTTTGGATGGTCAAAATCGGAGATATAGGCCGCGAGTTATATAATGTATGGGTGAGGCAACCTGCTTTCCCGCCAATTTCCCCCAAGGCCACTGAGACACAGTCGATCGATATTCTCTCTCTCTCTCTTGCACTCGTTTGCTAACACTGATGTTAATGCCCTGCTTGCAACTCGCTAATGTTAGCACGAAAATATACCTCAGAATAAGGGAATAACAGGGAAAATAGGTGATAACTGAAGGAGGGGAGGAAAGTGGGGAAGGAGGGGAGGTAGAGGAGTGATATTTTGCATGGCCCAGGGGCCCAATTTTTTTTTTTTTTTTTTTTTTCGATGTTTAAAGTTGATTTTTTTTTCTCTGACTCTTAAGAGTCTTCCCGCAGTCCGCCGGGGTAACTCTTAAGAGTCTCCCCGCAGTTCCCGGGTTAACTAGAATA
The DNA here is from genome assembly GCA_032716605.1 of Paralithodes platypus. NCBI lineage: Eukaryota > Metazoa > Arthropoda > Malacostraca > Decapoda > Lithodidae > Paralithodes > Paralithodes platypus. The sequence goes on along the minus strand of CM064499.1, from coordinate 7,477,666 downwards.
TAGCCATCTTGATTAACCAAGCCAAGACGTTGTGTATCCTTGCTTGTGATTGGTTGTTGACTATTGCGACGTCATAAGCCAAGGCGGGCCTCAACTATGACGTCATTCCAGCCCTCGGCCAACATGTCGTCATTACACCCGCTTATTTTAACACCCGCTTAATCTTACACCCGGTTAATTTTACATCAGCGGTGTACCTGTTTCACACGTGTTTATAATGTCATTAGTGCACTGTGTAATTTGCGTCTTGATATTCAGTGTTTCTATTTATCAATACTAATTAGTATTCACCCCCCCCCCCCATATTTGGCTCGTGAACGGTAAGGTTAATCTGCGAGAGCGGTATCGTCCCAAGATGAACTGATATATTGGTAATTAGGCTATAGGGAATAGGCTCGCACCCTTATTTTTCATGTTTTTTCTTCCAGATTTTGAGAAATGAGTGTATTCATGGTCTTAGTTATAATGCCAATGTTGGATACACGATGGGTTGAGGGGGGGCTTTGCCCCCCCTCACCCCCCCATGAATTATTGAAATCGTCATCTATGTTGCCAGCAGGGGGTAAATATTGATTATACTGCATAAAGAAGGCGTTTGTAAACAGTGAGGATGTCCGAAAGAGCTCTGAGATTTATTAGAATGGGCGTTTTTTCGGTCAATATTAAGGAGACGGACCACAGCTATTTTCAAGGATTTTTTTTATGTGGATGTTATTTATATGATTTATCTATCTATCTATATGCTCAGGCCCAATCCCCATTTTGGGGGTAACCGACTCAAGACAGAGCAAGAACAGGGAAAACACAAAAACAACACAAAACAACAAATAAACACAGACAAAAAACACAAACTCACACACATCCTAGTCACCCAGGAGAAAACCCAGAGACCAGGGTCACCAAGGTCGCTCCAGCACTCCCCCGGCCCCCGACCACCCGGAGAGGTTCCGATCTCGGCAGGCAGACATACAGTGGAGCCAAAGCCACAAGCCCTCCCACCACACTTCCAGGCGCACCCTTCATATTAATCGTCTCCCCGGGCCAGGTGCCTGATGGACTATTTTCTAGTCCAACTTGCGCCCGACCCCTTACTCCAAATGACCACGTGTTCACTCAACTATTCACAAGTATTCTCCATTCACTCCTGTCCACCACCACTTCCCCTGCCTGATCTATAGTCATTCCTCTATCATCCAAAGCCTTTCTTACACAGTCTCTCCATCTCAATGGGGGATTTCCTGCCCTTCTATCGAGAATATGATTTATAAGGTTTCTATAATAAAATTTGGGAAAAATGTTATTTTAATACCACAAATTTTCAGAGTGTTTTTTATAAACCAAATTGGTCATTTGCATCAATATATAGTGTTTGTAATTAATTAGAAATCTCGGGAAAACCTATTTTCCCCATTAGGCCTATCGATCGATGTTGAGACACGCTCGCTCCCCGATAGTGATTTGAAAAGACATTAGCCTAACCTAACAACCTTACCTAACCTAATCTAGTATTATGGGTGGGGGCTGCCGCCCCCACACCCCCGCTGTTTGAGTACTAATCCCTTAATAAAAAATAAAAAAAATTGGCTGTCAATTATACGAAGGTAAATTTGTTCATGGAAATTAGGGAAAATATCAAGGAAACTGGCCAACTTTTATTTCGTGATTTTTTTTGTTTTGGTTTTAGCTAGTTTTCATCATTATACAGTGGTTGTCATTAATTAGAATCTCCGGAAAAACGTTTGGTAATTCTGCATAACTACTACTGTTATTTTAGGTTTTATTTATTTTCTTTATGTATTTTAATGCATTGTAAGTGTGTATTTTATTGTTATAAAGTGCGGAAAGCACTTTTTATTAGCATTTGCATTGTTAATTGTAATTATTCAGATACCCCAACAATCTAGGAGTTTACTCGATATAGTCAACTTTGAAAAGACATTAGCCTAACCTAAAAACCTTACCTAACCTATCCTAGAGTATTATGGGTGGGGGCTGCTGCCCCCACACCCCCACTGATTAGGTATTAAAACTATACAAAATTGATGGGATAAAGTCTATGGTGTTTACTCTGGAATCTTCAGCTTTGGCTGTCGATAACAGGAAAGTACCATTAAAAATGTACCGACTTCTTGTAGGTTAAGCTACACTCTGATTGGCTACTAAGCATCTGGGAGGAGCCTCCAAGGAGGCTAGAATGTAAACAAAGTGTCCTGGACTTGCTGTACAAAAATAACTCTGATAATGTTATTTGGGGAGTGAAAATCAAATTGACAAAATAAGAAAAGTAGCACTTATCCGCACATCAGTAAGGTCACCTGAGTAAGGTAAGAGCAAAAAAAAAAGAATTCCACGAGACAGGAATCCCTTAATCGAGGAGTAGTTGTTCTGCAGAATAGCCAAACGTTTTCCCCATTATCCAACAATCTTAAGATACGGCCCCCGATAGTGGGGAGGGCTATGAAGTACAGGGAAATTGAGGGGTAAAAGACGAAAATAAGGGGTAATATTAGCGTAACCTAACAACCTTACCTAACCTAACCTAGTATATTAGGTGGGGGCTGCCGCCCCCACACCCCCGCTGGTTTCGTATTTAATTAATAAAAAATTGACGGTCGCCAAAACAGGTAATTGTAAGAGTGAGAGAACTCTATTTCTTATTGCTAATCTGGCAACCTCTGCGTCATATGAGTCTGAAGGGGTTAAGTGGGCTAAGAGTTAATCAACATGGCTAAATTGCAGATAATGTTTCAACATCACATTTTCTTTGATATAATTCATGCCCTCTGCACCTATATGGGTTATTATTGACGAGGTAAGTGAAGGAAATAAGTCTGTATTGAGGATAATTATACAATAAAGATTCCGTGGTAAACGTAGCCTAGGCTTGGACCCAAATAACGACGGTATAAAACCCTTACCCTTGGTGTACTGGAGAATAATGGTCTTCAGCCAAATTAACACAATGCCGCTGGAAGCTCCGTTCGTAATCCCGTTAAATAGAAGATGTTGTAGGTGTTTTCATAAAGCAAAAACACTTCACTATTCATTGAACAACAGTTCCACCATTTCAAATATGGGCGACTGGCCCGACTCAGAAAGATTATAAACACCAAGGATAATAAATTAATCAATGTGACGTCGTAGAGGGATTGAGAAACAAAAGAGGCTCATTATATGGACTGACGTGTATTTCTACACCCGTTAAAATGTCGCGAGAATTTGTGACGTCACCGTCTAGACAGTGACGTACTCCCACAACAACCATTCATATGCCATCATCGCTCGTGACGTCACACCCAGTTTATTGACCAATAGAATATCAGTATAAAACTCGACTCACCTCCACTCGTCGTCCACCAGCTGAGCTGGGAAATTGTAAAAGTGAGTCCACAGATGCCCTCTAATTATTCATTTACCAAGTATATTTTCCATTTATACTATACTACGAAGCAATATACATAATACATATATATATATATGTACAAACAACAAATATGCTATAACACTGCCCAGTTCTTGAGATATAATGCATACCGTTATGCAGGAATATACCTAACAGACATATTTGGGCTGCGACCTAGGGGTGGCAGCGGTTGTGGGCTTTGGTACATGGCACACATTCATACTATTTTTCATCAACCCACCAATTAACTTACAAATAAACCTAATTAATGAAATCAAAGAAAGTAATGAATACATGTGGTACTCCAAGGACTCGAACCTAGGATACACACACCAAAATTCCGCACACTAAGCATTAGACATTTAAAGGTTTATGCACAAGCCTACGATATATGATGCATTCTCGAATACTGCATACTTTATCTAAGCATATACAGTAAAAGTCTGATAATCCGACGACCGATAATTGGAATCTCCCAATAGTCCGATTTTTGTAAAATGAGGCCAAATCCGAATTCACCCGATAGTCCGAATTTCAAAAAGTCCCGAAGTCCCTTTTTTGAGGCATTAGGCTACCCACAACCCACCCAAATAACACATAATGGTACACACACATATCATATGTTCATGAAATAAATTTAAATGTTTACCATTATGTGTCATATTGGATGTATAGCATTATATTGTGCATATGAATAGCCTATATTGTTCAGGTTTTCGTCAGGCCATCATAGGGGTAAATTGCAATAATCTGAAAAATCCGGTAATCGGAACGAGGCCCGGTCCCCTGCTATTCGGATTACAGGACTTTTACTGTACATACTCCCAACTGCTCCATGGTGGCCTAATGATTAGACAAATGGATAAGATGAGATCCAGAGTAGGCTATTGTCATCATGGGTAGGAAAATTGAAGACTTTTCTAGATGAAGTTGGTCTTGAAGGGAAGTGCTATCAAATTCCTTGAAGTCTCCATAAATCACAAGTTTAGCACAGGGGTAAGTTGTTTTTAGGCTGTCGGTGGTGTCAGTGAGGTGTAATAATCTATCTATGGTGGGGGATCGTGGTGGGTGGTACACAACAGTAAATTATGGAGGTGACCTGTCCGACTGTGTTTTGGTGCAACTCTAACCATTAGTGCCTCGACACCTTCTGGCACTTCAACTGTCAGCTGGGTTGAGCATAAATATTGATGGCAGAAAAAGGATACCCCACCACCGCGTTTGTTCGTGCGTAGGTGGGATAAGAGATGGTAGTTATCATAGAGCATAGCTCGGGAGGAATTTGCCAGGCTTCTGTTATGGCTACATGTACGTGTCTGTGTGATTCACCGAATTTGATTCTTAACCTCTGGGCTGCGCATAGGGGGTAGTATACACCACACGCCTGTGCGGAGGTATTTACACTGTTTCCTCACTAAAATCGTTATTTTACCATAAATATAATTAATACTTATCCATATGCGCCTATTTTACGTTTAATATGAAAATAGTAACATGTTACAACAATAAAACAAGTGGGAAAAGTGTTTGGATGGTCAAAATCGTGAATTGAAAGAGTTTCATTCATCAAGTGTGAGCCAGCCGCCGTCACACCCTCCTCTCTCTCGAGGGTTGAGGCAGTACTGAGCTACTGAGTCACACACTTACTGTCTCTACCTTACGTAACAGACACATGAACACACACTAAGATCGGGTTGGAGATGTTTACACGAAAATATACCTAAGAATAAGGGAATAACAGGGAAAATAGGTGATAATTGAAGGGGGGGGGGGGGAAAGGAGGGGATGTGGAGGAGTGATATGTGGCATGGCTGAGGGGCAAAAACTAAAAAATTAAATAAAAAGTTTCAAGTGCTACTGGGGCGTTTTAAATGTTTTTTTTTAGGCCTAGGATCATAAGAGTCTCCCCGCAGTTTCCGGGTTAAGGGGATTCCACGCAATGCGAGCTTCAGCTCATCATTATCGCACCTCTTAACTGGGAATGTATTGCGTGAAGTGCATGTCATGTGTTAGTGTATCATTTGGCTGTGGATGTAAGTGTAGTCTGTAATCAGTCAATTAGCGACATCTGAAATCGAAGGGTTTTGTTGATCTGTACGGTACCACCAGTCCCCAGAGGGGATGTCACAACTTTGTTCACTTATACCAGGTTCCTATTTATACTGCTAGGTGAACAGAGGCTACACCGTCATATATACCGCCCAAATGTCTCTTCCCCACCTGGGTCTCGAACCCAGGACCTTCTGGTTGTGAGCCAAACGCGCTATCCGTTACGCCACGGGGAGGTGTGTGCGTGACTCTATACGTACACAAGTGTACATCGCGAGATCACTTCAGGTGCGCCCTGTGTAACTGCTACTTTTAGAAACTTAAAGGTGAACTCCAGGGATGAAACTTATTCAAACTACAATGTCCATTGTGATCTGCTTGGGTTTGGGGATATGATAATGGAGAACTTTCATCAATGTGTTCTAACAACATTGAATTATAGCATATGTAACATATTTTATGTGGCGATAACTGGTAACTGGTTTCCATGTCAACAAGAGTATATAGTCCTGAATCACAGAGTGCAATGGCGGGCTAGCACAACAATGGCGATCGTGCAAGAGTATGCAGTATTATCAATGAGAGCGACTCTGCAAAACATATAATCACGCGCTGAATAGCAATCTAGTCAAGAGAACGCGATATTTAACCCATGAAACGCGATAGGCCTCACGGAAGGCTTACCATAGGGAACACGATAGGCCTCACGGAAGCAAGGCCATAAAAAAAACCTTCCAAAACATCCCAGGGGCTATCAAAACAAAGGAATTTGTCTCTATGCGAGATAATTCCCCTCTAGTACTCATCCATGTGTTTCTCACCCCCCCCCTTCCCCACCTTATTCCCCTCCCTCCTCAATTATCACCTATTTTTCCTCTTATTTTCATAATTTATCGGTTATTTTTCTCTCCCGCGATAATGTAGCACAAGTGGGTTGCATAAAATATCGTTATATAACACCCAGACACCGCCTGCTCGCCTCAGTTACCTCACAGACAGCGAGAGGGGAGGGTTGCCAGTTGCTCACTCTCGCCTGAGATTATGACTGGGTGGCCAATATATACGTTTTTCGCCACCCAAATGCTTTTCCAACTTATTTTAGCACTCTTGAAGGTTCATATATACATCATATATGTAAAATAAAAGCATATTGAACACAAATAATGCTTATATCGTAAATATAACTAATGCTGTCAGAATCCAAGGCTAGAAATTCACAAATAAGTACCCTTGCCCCTAGGGTATTTTTGCGTTTAATGGGTTAATATAACAGAAAACTATACTTTCAAGAAGAAATATGCCTTAGAAATGATTCCCCCCTAACTTTGGACCACAATAAACTCCAAATGATTGTTGGCGAAATGAGATTATTTCTTTGTGTGCCAGTGCAACACATCTTCAGGACCTTGTTTGATCTTTTGCAGAGCTTGAATATTGAATTGAAGGGTTGCGATTCAGAAAACAAAACTGACATGTCCATGAGTGTGTGATCACAGGTGTTTGTTTACACTATGATGGAGTCCAGGATAAGACTAAGAAAAGGAAGAAGGTCCAATCAGCTGTTAAAGCATGTACCGATAAACCTGATAATTCAGTCATTTTATCTGGTGTTTGGGTGAAATAGATGGATATTGACTGTATTCGTAGATTGCTCCGTGTTGGTTTAGATTTCTCTCACCAGACAGTGCGGCGTGTTGTTGGCCGTGGTCCCTAGTAAATAAACATGTTAAACTTTGTGCGATTGAATCAGTTTCTACTTTATATGCTCGTAATCCTATGCCTTACATGAAAACTATGGGAATTGAGTTATCGCCCTACATTCTCAATGCTTTGAAGGGGGAGGATAGGGTAAAATATGCCCAGAAGTGACACAAAATAGGGGGTGTAGACCCATATAAAATTCCTAGACATGTGTTCCAGGATATAACCAACCTGCCTGGTGACGATCTTCCTGATGTCAGCTATGGCGATATTTACAATTACTTAATTAATTTCAAAAGTACATATAACCAACATCTGTTTCTAGTGTGGTTTCTAGTGTCTCTAGTATGGCCATGTACTTTTACATAAAGGTCAGACATATTTGTTGTTGTACTAACATGTAGATTAAGTCATATTTCACTAGACAATGCTGCTAGCAATTCGATTTTATCTACATCATCGGACAAATAAACTGTAGATTGTCATTAACCTATTAAGCGCGAGCTGTATATAGTGAACACCTTACTGCCAGGCGACCATATTAGGCCTAAAATCGACATTTTACAATAAATATCGTTATTACTTATTCATATGCGCCTATTTTACGTTTAATATGAAGATATTAACATGTAACAGCAATAAAACAAGTGGGAATAGCAAATGGGGTGCATAAATCGCAAATTTTTGCCGAGCGTCCAGTCATGAAAGGTGAGGCGGGCGCGACGTATACCCTCCCTCTCTGAAGCCCAGAAGAAGACTGAGTCTCTCTCTCACACTCTCTCACCACGCACTCGGTAGGCGCAGGAACACGCCTTGGAACCGGATTGAAGATGTTGGTGAGGTAAATAAACCGATAAACAAGGGAATAAGAGGAACAAATCTGTGATAATTGAAGGGGGTGGGGGGGGGGGAAGGAGGGTTTTTTGACACATGTGGAGGAGTGATAGGAGGTATGGAGGGGAATTATCTCACTTAATCACACATTCCTTTGTTTTGAGTGCTACTGGGCCTTTTAAACATTTTTGTTTAGGCCTTGGAACATAAGAGGTTCGTCACCTTTGCCCACCAAAACCTCTGAAGTGTTCTCGCCTTTCCCGGGTTAAGGCTTGTTTATGTAGGAATTAGATAAGGGTAATAAAATGCCCCAGAACGAGAAGCCCACCACAGAAGCCACGAACGAACACCACACAGAAACACCAAAGGAAAGGTCCACAGAACGAAAGGACCAGCTGACCGAGCCAGCCATTTCAGACAGGCCCAAGTCCGCAGGGCTAAGCAGCTCCAGGCTTGCACCCATTTACCTTTTCTAAACTGACCATTTTCCACACCTCACGTACACTAACCCCCTCGTGTCCTACACTCCTAACTACAAAGATGATGAACAGGAATATACATTCATATTAAAAACACCCATGCCCTGTCCCGACGTTGAGCCAATGCCAACACATCAGACAGCCATAATTATATCTATGTATGTTCTTACATCCGAGAAGTAGATGTTATATATCTTAGAAGTTAAAACACCCACGCTTGTCCCTAGACCTCGTATATCATTTTCCATGACGAGTATAGATATATGTAACCCGTGCTCAGTCGCCCCTTGCATTGTTCCTCTAGTAACTAAGTCTATAATATTAACTGCCACCAGCATTGATACGACATAGCGGCACTGTCCTTGCTACAAAGATGATGAACAGGAATATACATTAATATTAACACCTTACGAGCGGCCTATGCGGTTTATTTATATGTACCACACAGCGGGGTGTTTTTAGCCAAAATAGGGCTGTTTACGTGATCATTTTCATGCCTAAATAAGACCCAGAACGTAAAACAAGTACCGATCCCTGAAAGGGCATAAACAGAGCTTTCGAATGACACCATAACGATCCTTGTATGATGGATAGTTTTCTTGCAATAACCGTGCAACGCGAGTGCAAAAAGCAGGTAATTCGGTACTTTCGGTACATAATTGAGTATGTAGCGAGTGAGAGAGGGAGGAGGGAGCTGAGATTTGTGTCAGTAGGTTCGCCGCGGTGGTCTGGAGCAGTCATACGCTCGCTAGTCTCCTGCCACCACTTGTCTCTCTCTCTCAGCCACATTACGTGCTGAAATTGCCACTCGACCTATGTCGAGCGCCGCCACATAGTCCAGCTTTATTTAACTCGACTTATGTTGCTCGCCGCTAATTAAGGGTTAAAAACACCCATGCCCTGTCACGACGTTGAGCCAATGCCAACACATCAGACAGCCATAATTATATCTATGTATGTTCTTACATCCGAGAAGTAGATGTTATATATCTTAGAAGTTAAAACACCCACGCTTGTCCCTAGACCTCGTATATCAATTTCCATGACGAGTATAGATATATGTAACCCGTGCTCAGTCGCCCCTTGCATTGTTCCTCTAGTAACTAAGTCTATAATATTAACTGCCACCAGCATTGATGCGACATAGCGGCACTGTCCTTGTGTCGTATTGTGCCAAGTACAGATCAACCAGGTTTCATCACCTTATTAGGACGACGACTATAATGTCATCGTTCATCGATGTATGCAATCCTTAGGTTAAGTATTTTTATCCGCCATTGTGTTCACCTTTTTCCATTTACTTTCCACAATTGTCATACGTCTTCCCCTTGCCTCCTTCGTATCCACAGTCCACACTACGCCAATTTACTTCGTGTCTTACACATCTTACCCCAACCAGAGATTGTATAAGATAACCTGGTTACCAGTATCTGTCATAAGTACCCCGAAACAATAACTAAGTACCCCTACGAACTGCCGCTGTTGTTGGTATATTATATTTAATAGAAAACGCAGTTCCCAGGGCCAACTAATAGTATCCATAACCCTCGGACTGATCACATAACTCTATCTTTTCCAGACTCATATACCACCCCATAGTTGCATTCCCCGGTAGCATTTGGCTAACGTATTCTACTGCCTTTTCAAACTTCCATATCCATTGTAGCCTAATAACACCCCCACACCCAGGGACCTTAGGGGCAAAATTTCCCTGTAGCCCTTGAACTCTCCCCCCCCCTCTCATTAAGACACCCGCGCTTCGGACTCTTGTCCGACCTAGCCTCTCTCCTACCTCTTGAAGATCCTTGAATTGTCCGTTGCTAACGCTCTCCAACCTTTTATATATACTCCTATCCAGCCTACCTTCACTTAGTAGGCCAGAACAACATTAGAACTTTACTAGCCCCTTGCATGCCATCTATTCTCTTACATCACATTGACAACCCTGCACCCAATGGTCGTCGGTGCGAGGCTAGCCGCCCCGCCAGTAACTAACTTCTATTGCCATACTTTCAGATAAATGTGGCAGAGTTAGCAACCCAGTCTCCACCACATCCAGCAAACCCTACAATTAACAACCAGCCGAGTAAAACCAGCTAGCTAAGGCACCTTCGGTTTTGGTATTAGCCCTTAATTAGCGGCGAGCAACATAAGTCGAGTTAAATAAAGCTGGACTATGTGGCGGCGCTCGACATAACTCGAGTGGCAATTTCAGCACGTAATGTGGCTGAGAGAGAGAGACAAGTGGTGGCAGGAGACTAGCGAGCGTATGACTGCTCCAGACCACCGCGGCGAACCTACTGACACAAATCTCAGCTCCCTCCTCCCTCTCTCACTCGCTACATACTCAATTATGTACCGAAAGTACCGAATTACCTGCTTTTTGCACTCGCGTTGCACGGTTATTGCAAGAAAACTATCCATCATACAAGGATCGTTATGGTGTCCTTCGAAAGCTCTGTTTATGCCCTTTCAGGGATAGATACTTGTTTTACGTTCTGGGTCTTATTTAGGCATGAAAATGATCACGTAAACAGCCCTATTTTGGCTAAAAACACCCCGCTGGGCGGTACACATAAATAAACCGCATAGGCCGCTCGTAAGGTGTTAAGGACACTCACATCTGTCTCATACACAGAGGGTTATTACAAACACTGGTGATATGGCAAGCCCCTAGCCACAGCCGCCGGACGACTATCACAGAGAGAGGGCGCCCAGCTCCCCCTTTTTGCCCACCCGAGGAGGGAGACCCCCACCCCCGCGGAGGTATACCTGGCCCCTGTTTTGACTTTCGAGTCATTGCCAGGTAGCACAGGAATTCTTCCTATCAATGAACTAACCATGCATGACTAACACCTTTACTAACCTCTATTTACTCACAATAAACCATTTACCTTTCTTGCATGCTCTGGTCACTAAATTAGCACCTCAGCTATACCATAGAATGAAGATTGCACAATCTAAGAGCTGTCCCCATCCTCCTCGCAAAGTAGATCCAGTCTCCCTCCCATAAATACTTCCAGTATAGCCAAAATAGTACCTCTTACTAAGGCTCAGTTATATGAAAATATAAAGGCTTCCTATAGCCCTGTGCCACAACAGTAAATACCATCTTACCTAGTCCCCATATCTATTGAGAGCTCAATTAAGTCCATAAGACTCGAGATCCCTACTGTCTACAGGGTCCAGAACCGAGCCTATAAATCTAACTCCCGCCCCCAGTCAAATCAGTTGAAAGCTAGACACCAACCAGGGGTCACTACCCTGCAGTTAACTTCTAGCTCTGCCCTTGTGTTGTTCCGGAGTGAGATCCCAGAACCGGCAGACTCCGTGGCAGATTTGGATAGAAGGACCTGCCCACGTATTTAAGAACTTCACACATATGGGCCCCCTGGATGGCCGCGGAACCTGTCGTTAGCCCCCAACATCATGGACGCAAGATAACCAGGACCAGACCAATCAGATGCTACCTAAGATTCCCTTTAGCAGTACTACATATTACTGTGCTGTTTTAGAGATTCACTAATTAATATTTCTACGAAGTGGCTATTTCTTTGCCCCAGTATAATTCATATAACCATTCAATTAGGAAGTGCTAAGCGTATCAGTGTTCATTATTTAACAGGCGATACTAACTCTCGTAATCAACCATATGCCCAGATATTATTACCTAGAAGGAAACCTTAGTAATATCTGAAGGTTCGCCCACTGATTTGCGTTCTATGTATTTCTGAGACAAGAATAGAAAACTTAGATCAGTACCCCCTGAGGTTACTAGAATTCCCGTGCTCTAAAATACGCGTGTCTAATCTAGTCCGTGAACTACTACTTGTGCACCAGAGCTACCAGTAAGAAATCTAACAGTGAATATAATTCTATAAGTAACATTGATGGTCTTCGGTATATAAACCTGTTAAATCAAAGCCAGTGATCAGAAGATTAATACCTGAACGTTGGAAGTGGGAGACTAGGCTCCATCCAGATCCACTTATGCTAGTGTTGTTCGATTCTATTATATTGTCTTACACAAGTATCCTGCAGTGGTATATCAATAAACGTGATCGTGTAACTTGCTACCATGTGTTTCTTTGTGTTCTCTATTCCTCATATCTTGTATTGTGCATGCAGCCTTATATACCCAGTCAATTAGAACTCACATTACCCAAGTTAAACCTGTAGAAAAACCTAGCATAACATTGGCGGCAGCGGTGGTTCTTGATTCGGATAAAAGGTTGCATTACACTGCAAGTTTAGAACAGTAGAAGCATGGCAACATCACGAAATCTTCAGCCACTCGCGCACATTCCCAAGTATGATGTAAACACGTATGATATCACCAGTTACTTAGACATAATAAAGCCAGTGTACGAAGTGGTACTTCATAATGACCGCGAAAAAATCGCCGTTGCAATTTTGCATATTATACAGTTGAGAGAAGCCGTTTCCCAACTTGTTGATAAGCCTACCTTTAAAGAATTTATTCGCCAAACTGTGACACAGAATACGCCAGAGTTTACATGGAACCAGTTTCGATCCTTCGTGATCCGGACCTTAGATCCACTTTTGGGTTCCCCCGTCGCCCCCAAAATAATAAAAGTCGACGAGATCAAGTATGAAGGAGATATAAATGTGACCCTCATACAACTCTACAGATACGTGAGGACCACGTATAGCTATGAAGATTACGACCAACAAAATGAACTCTTATTCACCGCATTGTTAAACATCCTCCCACCCCACATCACCGCCCATCTCGACCCGTATGGCTTATTCGAAGAACATATGCTCTCCATCAGAGAAGAATGCCTACGCAGTTCGATGAATCCCCTATCCAACCCTTCAGCCCCTATCCAAGACTCCGTGCACCCTTCCAAAATGACTTCCGGTGAAAGTCCAACCCCAGTGCACTCTTCCTTGCCTCTATCCTCTCTGACCATCCCTAAATTTTCCCCTGCCCAGCCATCCACCAACGATCATCTTCCATCAATTGTGTTACCCCATAAACCCCATCCTTTTTCTATGCATGTCAAACAAACCCACCAACCCCAGATAACCGCTAACCAGACCGTGACTGCCACCAAGAAGATTCCCAAAATTCGTCCTGTTAACAACCCCAAATCAATACATCAGTCCTCTACCAATAACCCCTGTTCTACACCTAACTCTTCCCCCACCAACCCTCCGCAGCCCCCCCAACAAGCCCCGTATTCTAGCTATGCCTACCTATGTAGGCCTACCACAACATATTTTCCCCATGACCCCAGAAATGTTCAGCTATCCCCCCACCAACAAAATTTCCCTTGTAACAGTTTTTCGTCGGTAGCTTGTGACAGTTTTCAGTCAGTAGCTCCCTTCCACCCCCACACAATTCACACCCCTAGAAAACTTCGAAACCCCACACTTGACTCGCCCTCTCATGTCAAACAAACTCACCAGTCCCAGATAACCTCTAACCAGACCGAGACTGCCACCAAGAAAATTCCCCAAACTCGTCCTGTTAACAACCCCAAATCAGTACATCACTCCTCCCTCAATAACCCATGTCCTATGCCTAACTCTGCCCCACTAATCCTCCCCAGTCCCACATAACCTTTAACCAGACCGAGACTGACACCAAGAAAATTCCCCAAATTCGTCCTGTTAACAACCCCATATCAATACATCAGTCCTCTACCAATAACCCCTGTTCTACCCCTAACTCTTCCCCCACCAACCCGCCGCAGTCCCCCCAACAAATCCCGTTTCCTAACTCTCTCACCACCCTGACCCTCCCACACGCACCGTTAACCCTCCCCTCACGCGTGACGACCTAGGGACCCAACTATGTTTCCCCCCCTTCCCCCAGAAATACTCAGCTATTCCCCCACCAACAAAATTTCCCTTGTGACAGTTTTCCGTCAGTAGCTCCCTTCCACCCCCCCAGAATTCACACCCCTAATAAACTTCAAAACCCCACACTTGACTCACCCCCTCATGACAGACAAACCCACAAACCCCAGATAACCTCTAAGCAAACCGTCACTGCCACCGACACACCCCACCACTCTGATCCTCCCACACGCGCCGTTAATCCCCCCTCACGCGTGACCCTCACCAAAGTGATTTCCCCCCCCCTCATGCGTACCGAACACCTGCTCACCAGTCGGTCCCCCACCATCATGAGCCCAGCTAAACTTTCAACCTCCCCCTCTTCACCGTTACCCCACCCGCCCCAAATTCCCCCCCAAAGATCCCGCTCGACAAAATACCACTCCCATCCCAATCCAACCACAACACTTTTTCCACCTTGGCTAAACCCCAAAATACTCTCTCTCTCGCCCCAAACAACATAATCAACCTCTCAACTTCAACCACTCCTCGAAATCCCATCCATGTCTCTCCCGAAAATAAAATCAGTCCAAATTCAACCCTTCTCAAACCACAACCCTGCCTGCCCAGACCCCCCCCACCATCTCCCTATCAAATCCCCACACCCCAAACCTCCAAACCACCCGATCATAGTAAACTCTCAACCTTCAGCCTTACTCACCCTTCCCCAAACCCCACTCACGACCACAACTCTCTACACAATTCAACCCCTCCCCAGCACCAACCTCTTCCGCAACAACAACCCCGACTCGACCTGCCCATTTCATCTTTAAAACCCCCCTATCACTACCCCCGACCGAAACCACTTAGACCCCCCCTCCAAAACTGGCCCCGGGCCAGCTCGCCCCCAGACCCACATTCCTAACGACAAGAACTAACGGTAGATCCACCCCAATATTCACTTAAAATCAGGATTGGTAGAGGAGGTGGGTCATGCCGGCTCGTCCACAGTCCAGCCTCCCTACCACTCTTGACCTAGATTCCTAGCTTCACTTCCCATTAAAATGTATAATTTTTTCATTCATTCATTCATTCATGATGAGGATATTATTGTACTTTATTTTTTTTTATTTTTTTTCAATTCCTAAGCGATTGGGCATGATTCTATAAATTTACATGTTTTCCATATACTGTATATATTATTTTTTTCCCTTAGTCATACTACTTTTCTGACTATCTTTTAAATTTGCTTTATACATTGTTAAACACTTTATCTCTTCTTAATTTCCTGTGTTCTTAATTATCTGTCCTTTCTTAAATTTACATGTTTTCCATATACTGTATATATTATTTTTTTTCCCTTAGTCATACTTTTCTTGTTAACCTACACTTTTCTGACTATGCTTCTTTTTACTTCACCCTTGAGGCTCGAGGACGAGCCTATAATGAAGGAGAGGGAAGTAAAATGCCCCAGAACGAGAAGCCCACCACAGAAGCCACGAACGAACACCACACAGAAACACCAAAGGAAAGGTCCACAGAACGAAAGGACCAGCTGACCGAGCCAGCCATTTCATACAGGCCCAAGCCCGCAGGGCTAAGCAGCTCCAGGCTTGCACCCATTTACCTTTTCTAAACTGACCATTTCCACACCTCACGTACACTAACTCCCTCGTGTCCTACACTCCTAACTACAAAGATGATGAACCGGAATATACATTCATATTAAAAACACCCATGCCCTGTCCCGACGTTGAGCCAATGCCAACACATCAGACAGCCATAATTATATCTATGTATGTTCTTACATCCGAGAAGTAGATGTTATATATCTTAGAAGTTAAAACACCCACGCTTGTCCCTAGACCTCGTATATCATTTTCCATGACGAGTATAGATATATGTAACCCGTGCTCAGTCGCCCCTTGCATTGTTCCTCTAGTAACTAAGTCTATAATATTAACTGCCACCAGCATTGATACGACATAGCGGCACTGTCCTTGCTACAAAGATGATGAACAGGAATATACATTCATATTAAAAACACCCATGCCCTGTCCCGACGTTGAGCCAATGCCAACACATCAGACAGCCATAATTATATCTATGTATGTTCTTACATACGAGAAGTAGATGTTATATATCTTAGAAGTTAAAACACCCACGCTTGTCCCAAGACCTCGTATATCAATTTCCATGACGAGTATAGATATATGTAACCCGTGCTCAGTCGCCCCTTGCATTGTTCCTCTAGTAACTAAGTCTATAATATTAACTGCCACCAGCATTGATGCGACATAGCGGCACTGTCCTTGTGTCGTATTGTGCCAAGTACAGATCAACCAGGTTTCATCACCTTATTAGGACGACGACTATAATGTCATCGTTCATCGATGTATGCAATCCTTAGGTTAAGTATTTTTATCCGCCATTGTGTTCACCTTTTTCCATTTACTTTCCACAATTGTCATACGTCTTCCCCTTGCCTCCTTCGTATCCACAGTCCACACTATGCCAATTTACTTCGTGTCTTACACCTCTTACCCCAACCAGAGATTGTATAAGATAGCCTGGTTACCAGTATCTGTCATAAGTACCCCGAAACAATAACTAAGTACCCCTACGACCTACCGCTGTTGTTGGTATATTTATATTTAATAGAAAACGCAGTTCCCAGGGCCAACTAATAGTATCCATAACCCTTGGACTGATCACATAACTCTATCTTTTCCAGACTCATATACCACCCCATAGTTGCATTCCCCGGTAGCATTTGGCTAACGTATTCTACTGCCTTTTCAAACTTCCATATCAATTGTAGCCTAATGCCACCCCCATGCCCAGGGACCTTAGGGGCAAAATTTCCCTGTAGCCCTTGAACTCTCCTCCCCCCTCTCATTAAGACACCCGCGCTTCTCGACTCTTGTCCGACCTAGCCTCTCTCTCATACCTCTTGAAGATCCTTGAATTGTCCGTTGCTAACGCTCTCCAACCTTTTATATATATACTTCTATCCAGCCTACCTTCACTTAGTAGGCCAGAACAACATTAGAACTTTACTAGCCCCTTGCATGCCATCTATTCTCTTACAACACATTCACAATCCTGCACCCAATGGTCGTCGGTGCGAGGCTAGCCGCCCCGCCAGTAACTAACTTCTATTGCCATACTTCCAGATAAATGTGGCAGAGTTAGCAACCCAGTCTCCACCACATCCAGCAAACCCTACAATTAACAACCAGCCGAGTAAAACCAGCTAGCTAAGGCACCTTCGGTTTTGGTATTAAGGACACTCACATCTGTCTCATACACAGAGGGTTATTACAAACACTGGTGATATGGCAAGCCCCTAGCCACAGCCGCCGGACGACTATCACAGAGAGAGGGTGCCCAGCCCCCCCTTTTTGCCCACCCGAGGAGGGAGACCCCCACCCCCGCGGAGGTATACCTGGCCCCTGTTTTGACTTTCGAGTCATTGCCAGGTAGCACAGGAATTCTTCCTATCAATGAACTAACCATGCATGACTAACACCTTTACTAACCTCTATTTACTCACAATAAACCATTTACCTTTCTTGCATGCTCTGGTCACTAAATTAGCACCTCAGCTACACCATAGAATGAAGATTGCACAATCTAAGAGAGACGCTCCTATCACAGCTGTCCCCATCATCCTCGCAAAGTAGATCCAGTCTCCCTCCCCTAAATACTTCCAGTATAGCCAAAATAGTACCTCTTACTAAGGCTCAGTTATATGAAAATATAAAGGCTTCCTATAGCCCTGTGCCACAACAGTAAATACCATCTTACCTAGTCCCCATATCTATTGAGAGCTCAATTAAGTCCATAAGACTCGAGATCCCTACTGTCTACAGGGTCCAGAACCGAGCCTATAAATCTAACTCCCGCCCCCAGTCAAATCAGTTGAAAGCTAGACACCAACCAGGGGTCACTACCCTGCAGTTAACTTCTAGCTCTGCCCTTGTGTTGTTCCGGAGTGAGATCCCAGAGCCGGCAGACTCCGTGGCAGATTTGGATAGAAGGACCTGCCCACGTATTTAAGAACTTCACATATATGGGCCCCCTGGACGGCCGCGGAACCAGTCGTTAGCCCCCAACATCATGGACGCAAGATAACCAGGACCAGACCCATCAGATGCTACCTAAGATTCCCTTTAGCAGTACTACATATTACTGTGCTGTTTTAGAGATTCACTAATTAATATTTTTACGAAGTGGCTATCTCTTTGCCCCAGTATAATTCATATAACCATTCAATTAGGAAGTGCTAAGCGTATCAGTGTTCATTATTTAACAGGCGATACTAACTCTCGTAATCAACCATATGCCCAGATATTATTACCTAGAAGGAAACCCTAGTAATATCTGAAGGTTCGCCCACTGATTTGCGTTCTATGTATTTCTGAGACAAGAATAGAAAACTTAGATCAGTACCCCCTGAGGTTACTAGAATTCCCGTGCTCTAAAATACGCGTGTCTAATCTAGTCCGTGAACTACTACTTGTGCACCAGAGCTACCAGTAAGAAATCTAACAGTGAATATGATTCTATAAGTAACATTGATGGTCTTCGGTATATAAACCTGTTAAATCAAAGCCAGTGATCAGAAGATTAATACCTGAACGTTGGAAGTGGGAGACTAGGCTCCATCCAGATCCACTTATGCTAGTGTTGTTCGATTCTATTATATTGTCTTACACAAGTATCCTGCAGTGGTATATCAATAAACGTGATCGTGTAACTTGCTACCATGTGTTTCTTTGTGTTCTCTATTCCTCATATCTTGTATTGTGCATGCAGCCTTATATACCCAGTCAATTAGAACTCAAATTACCCAAGTTAAACCTGTAGAAAAACCTAGCATAACAGGTAATCTATATGAATAGCGAAAACACCAAATTTATGTAATAAAACGAAAAAAATGAAAATAGTTGTTTAACACCTTACGAGCGGCCTAGGCGGTAATTTATATGTACCGCCCAGCCGGGTGTTTTACCCTAAATAGGGTTGTTTACGTGATCATTTTCATGCCTAAATAAGACCCAGAGAGTAAAACTAGTATCTATCCCTGAAAGGGCATAAACAGAGCTTTACAATGAAACCCCAACCATCCTTGTACGACCGCTAGTTTTCTTGCAACGATCGCGCAACACGAGTGCAAAAACCATGTAATTAGGTAGTTTCCCTACATAATTCCCTGTGTATCGAGTGCGTGAGGGTGGGGGAGGGTGGGATTCATGTCAGTAGGTCCGCCACGGTGGTCTGGAGCAGTCATACGTTTGCTACTCTCCTCCCACCACTTATCTCTCTCTCTCAGCAACATTACGTGGTGAAAATGGCACACGACATAATTTGTGAACCGCCACTTAGTCCAAATTTCCTTCACACGACATAAGTTGCTTGCCGCCAATAAAGGGTTAAGACAAACATGAAAATATCAACTGAAAATATTTTGTGAATAGATAATTTATACATGTGCTTGCAATCATAATAATTGTAGTATTTATTTTAGTTTTTAATACGATACTACTATTGTGGGGGATAAATCGACAGTCATTTAGAAGTTTGTATACTTTATTTAACAAACTTCCAAATTGGCTGAAGGAGATATAAATGTGACCCTCATACAACTCTACAGATACGTGAGGACCACGTATAGCTATGAAGATTACGACCAACAAAATGAACTCTTATTCACCGCATTGTTAAACATCCTCCCACCCCACATCACCGCCCATCTCGACCCGTATGGCTTATTCGAAGAACATATGCTCTCCATCAGAGAAGAATGCCTACGCAGTTCGATGAATCCCCTATCCAACCCTTCAGCCCCTATCCAAGACTCCGTGCACCCTTCCAAAATGACTTCCGGTGAAAGTCCAACCCCAGTGCACTCTTCCTTGCCTCTATCCTCTCTGACCATCCCTAAATTTTCCCCTGCCCAGCCATCCACCAACGATCATCTTCCATCAATTGTGTTACCCATAAACCCCATCCTTTTTCTATGCATGTCAAACAAACCCACCAACCCCAGATAACCGCTAACCAGACCGTGACTGCCACCAAGAAGATTCCCAAAATTCGTCCTGTTAACAACCCCAAATCAATACATCAGTCCTCTACCAATAACCCCTGTTCTACACCTAACTCTTCCCCCACCAACCCTCCGCAGCCCCCCCAACAAGCCCCGTATTCTAGCTATGCCTACCTATGTAGGCCTACCACAACATATTTTCCCCATGACCCCAGAAATGTTCAGCTATCCCCCCACCAACAAAATTTCCCTTGTAACAGTTTTCCGTCGGTAGCTTGTGACAGTTTTCAGTCAGTAGCTCCCTTCCACCCCCACACAATTCACACCCCTAGAAAACTTCGAAACCCCACACTTGACTCGCCCTCTCATGTCAAACAAACTCACCAGTCCCAGATAACCTCTAACCAGACCGAGACTGCCACCAAGAAAATTCCCCAAACTCGTCCTGTTAACAACCCCAAATCAGTACATCACTCCTCCCTCAATAACCCATGTCCTATGCCTAACTCTGCCCCCACTAATCCTCCCCAGTCCCACATAACCTTTAACCAGACCGAGACTGACACCAAGAAAATTCCCCAAATTCGTCCTGTTAACAACCCCATATCAATACATCAGTCCTCTACCAATAACCCCTGTTCTACACCTAACTCTTCCCCCACCAACCCGCCGCAGTCCCCCCAACAAATCCCGTTTCCTAACTCTCTCACCACCCTGACCCTCCCACACGCACCGTTAACCCTCCCCTCACGCGTGACGACCTAGGGACCCAACTATGTTTCTCCCCCTTCCCCCAGAAATACTCAGCTATTCCCCCACCAACAAAATTTCCCTTGTGACAGTTTTCCGTCAGTAGCTCCCTTCCACCCCCCCAGAATTCACACCCCTAATAAACTTCAAAACCCCACACTTGACTCACCCCCTCATGACAGACAAACCCACAAACCCCAGATAACCTCTAAGCAAACCGTCACTGCCACCGACACACCCCACCACTCTGATCCTCCCACACGCGCGCCCCCCCCTCACGCGTGACCCCCACCAAAGTGATTTCCCCTCCCTCATGCGTACCGAACACCTGCTCACCAGTCGGTCCCCCACCATCATGAGCCCAGCTAAACTTTCAACCTCCCCCTCTTCACCGTTACCCCACCCGCCCCAAATTCCACCCCCAAAGATCCCGCTCGACAAAATACCACTCCCATCCCAATCCAACCACAACACTTTTTCCACCTTGGCTAAACCCCAAAATACTCTCTCTCGCCCCCAAACAACATAATCAACCTCTCAACTTCAACCACTCCTCGAAATCCCATCCATGTCTCTCCCGAAAATAAAATCAGTCCAAATTCAACCCCTCTCAAACCACAACCCTGCCTGCCCAGACCCCCCGACCAGCTCCCTATCAAATCCCCACACCCCAAACCTCCAAACCACCCGATCATAGTAAACTCTCAACCTTCAGCCTTACTCACCCTTCCCCAAACCCCACTCACGACCACAACTCTCTACACAATTCAACCCCTCCCCAGCACCAACCTCTTCCGCAACAACAACCCCGACTCGACCTGCCCATTTCATCTTTAAAACCCCCCTATCACTACCCCCGACCGAAACCACTTAGACCCCCCCTCCAAAACTGGCCCCGGGCCAGCTCGCCCCCAGACCCACATTCCTAACGACAAGAACTAACGGTAGATCCACCCCAATATTCACTTAAAATCAGGATTGGTAGAGGAGGTGGGTCATGCCGGCTCGTCCACAGTCCAGCCTCCCTACCACTCTTGACCTAGATTCCTAGCTTCACTTCCCATTAAAATGTATAATTTTTTCATTCATTCATTCATTCATGATGAGGATATTATTGTACTTTATTTTTTTTTATTTTTTTCAATTCCTAAGCGATTGGGCATGATTCTATAAATTTACATGTTTTCCATATACTGTATATATATTTTTTTCCCTTAGTCATACTACTTTTCTGACTATCTTTTAAATTTGCTTTATACATTGTTAAACACTTTACCTCTTCTTAATTTCCTGTGTTCTTAATTATCTGTCCTTTCTTAAATTTACATGTTTTCCATATACTGTATATATTATTTTTTTTCCCTTAGTCATACTACTTTTCTTGTTAACCTACACTTTTCTGACTATGCTTCTTTTTACTTCACCCTTGAGGCTCGAGGACGAGCCTATAATGAAGGAGAGGGAAGTAAAATGCCCCAGAACGAGAAGCCCACCACAGAAGCCACGAACGAACACCACACAGAAACACCAAAGGAAAGGTCCACAGAACGAAAGGACCAGCTGACCGAGCCAGCCATTTCATACAGGCCCAAGCCCGCAGGGCTAAGCAGCTCCAGGCTTGCACCCATTTACCTTTTCTAAACTGACCATTTTCCACACCTCACGTACACTAACTCCCTCGTGTCCTACACTCCTAACTACAAAGATGATGAACCGGAATATACATTCATATTAAAAACACCCATGCCCTGTCCCGACGTTGAGCCAATGCCAACACATCAGACAGCCATAATTATATCTATGTATGTTCTTACATCCGAGAAGTAGATGTTATATATCTTAGAAGTTAAAACACCCACGCTTGTCCCTAGACCTCGTATATCATTTTCCATGACGAGTATAGATATATGTAACCCGTGCTCAGTCGCCCCTTGCATTGTTCCTCTAGTAACTAAGTCTATAATATTAACTGCCACCAGCATTGATACGACATAGCGGCACTGTCCTTGCTACAAAGATGATGAACAGGAATATACATTCATATTAACACCTTACGAGCGGCCTATGCGGTTTATTTATGTGTACCGCACAGCGGGGTGTTTTTAGCCAAAATAGGGCTGTTTACGTGATCATTTTCATGCCTAAATAAGACCCAGAACGTAAAACAAGTACCTATCCCTGAAAGGGCATAAACAGAGCTTTCGAATGACACCATAACGATCCTTGTATGATGGATAGTTTTCTTGCAATAACCGTGCAACGCGAGTGCAAAAAGCAGGTAATTCGGTACTTTCAGTACATAATTGAGTATGTAGCGAGTGAGAGAGGGAGGAGGGAGCTGAGATTTGTGTCAGTAGGTTCGCCGCGGTGGTCTGGAGCAGTCATACGCTCGCTAGTCTCCTGCCACCACTTGTCTCTCTTTCTCAGCCACATTACGTGCTGAAATTGCCACTCGACCTATGTCGAGCGCCGCCACATAGTCCAGCTTTATTTAACTCGACTTATGTTGCTCGCCGCTAAATAAGGGTTAAAAACACCCATGCCCTGTCCCAACGTTGAGCCAATGCCAACACATCAGACAGCCATAATTATATCTATGTATGTTCTTACATACGAGAAGTAGATGTTATATATCTTAGAAGTTAAAACACCCACGCTTGTCCCAAGACCTCGTATATCAATTTCCATGACGAGTATAGATATATGTAACCCGTGCTCAGTCGCCCCTTGCATTGTTCCTCTAGTAACTAAGTCTATAATATTAACTGCCACCAGCATTGATGCGACATAGCGGCACTGTCCTTGTGTCGTATTGTGCCAAGTACAGATCAACCAGGTTTCATCACCTTATTAGGACGACGACTATAATGTCATCGTTCATCGATGTATGCAATCCTTAGGTTAAGTATTTTTATCCGCCATTGTGTTCACCTTTTTCCATTTACTTTCCACAATTGTCATACGTCTTCCCCTTGCCTCCTTCGTATCCACAGTCCACACTACGCCAATTTACTTCGTGTCTTACACCTCTTACCCCAACCAGAGATTGTATAAGATAGCCTGGTTACCAGTATCTGTCATAAGTACCCCGAAACAATAACTAAGTACCCCTACGAACTGCCGCTGTTGTTGGTATATTTATATTTAATAGAAAACGCAGTTCCCAGGGCCAACTAATAGTATCCATAACCCTTGGACTGATCACATAACTCTATCTTTTCCAGACTCATATACCACCCCATAGTTGCATTCCCCGGTAGCATTTGGCTAACGTATTCTACTGCCTTTTCAAACTTCCATATCAATTGTAGCCTAATGCCACCCCCATGCCCAGGGACCTTAGGGGCAAAATTTCCCTGTAGCCCTTGAACTCTCCTCCCCCCTCTCATTAAGACACCCGCGCTTCTCGACTCTTGTCCGACCTAGCCTCTCTCTCATACCTCTTGAAGATCCTTGAATTGTCCGTTGCTAACGCTCTCCAACCTTTTATATATATACTTCTATCCAGCCTACCTTCACTTAGTAGGCCAGAACAACATTAGAACTTTACTAGCCCCTTGCATGCCATCTATTCTCTTACAACACATTCACAATCCTGCACCCAATGGTCGTCGGTGCGAGGCTAGCCGCCCCGCCAGTAACTAACTTCTATTGCCATACTTCCAGATAAATGTGGCAGAGTTAGCAACCCAGTCTCCACCACATCCAGCAAACCCTACAATTAACAACCAGCCGAGTAAAACCAGCTAGCTAAGGCACCTTCGGTTTTGGTATTAAGGACACTCACATCTGTCTCATACACAGAGGGTTATTACAAACACTGGTGATATGGCAAGCCCCTAGCCACAGCCGCCGGACGACTATCACAGAGAGAGGGTGCCCAGCTCCCCCTTTTTGCCCACCCGAGGAGGGAGACCCCCACCCCCGCGGAGGTATACCTGGCCCCTGTTTTGACTTTCGAGTCATTGCCAGGTAGCACAGGAATTCTTCCTATCAATGAACTAACCATGCATGACTAACACCTTTACTAACCTCTATTTACTCACAATAAACCATTTACCTTTCTTGCATGCTCTGGTCACTAAATTAGCACCTCAGCTACACCATAGAATGAAGATTGCACAATCTAAGAGAGACGCTCCTATCACAGCTGTCCCCATCCTCCTCGCAAAGTAGATCCAGTCTCCCTCCCCTAAATACTTCCAGTATAGCCAAAATAGTACCTCTTACTAAGGCTCAGTTATATGAAAATATAAAGGCTTCCTATAGCCCTGTGCCACAACAGTAAATACCATCTTACCTAGTCTCCATATTTATTGAGAGCTCAATTAAGTCCATAAGACTCGAGATCCCTACTGTCTACAGGGTCCAGAACCGAGCCTATAAATCTAACTCCCGCCCCCAGTCAAATCAGTTGAAAGCTAGACACCAACCAGGGGTCACTACCCTGCAGTTAACTTCTAGCTCTGCCCTTGTGTTGTTCCGGAGTGAGATCCCAGAGCCGGCAGACTCCGTGGCAGATTTGGATAGAAGGACCTGCCCACGTATTTAAGAACTTCACATATATGGGCCCCCTGGACGGCCGCGGAACCAGTCGTTAGCCCCCAACATCATGGACGCAAGATAACCAGGACCAGACCCATCAGATGCTACCTAAGATTCCCTTTAGCAGTACTACATATTACTGTGCTGTTTTAGAGATTCACTAATTAATATTTTTACGAAGTGGCTATCTCTTTGCCCCAGTATAATTCATATAACCATTCAATTAGGAAGTGCTAAGCGTATCAGTGTTCATTATTTAACAGGCGATACTAACTCTCGTAATCAACCATATGCCCAGATATTATTACCTAGAAGGAAACCCTAGTAATATCTGAAGGTTCGCCCACTGATTTGCGTTCTATGTATTTCTGAGACAAGAATAGAAAACTTAGATCAGTACCCCCTGAGGTTACTAGAATTCCCGTGCTCTAAAATACGCGTGTCTAATCTAGTCCGTGAACTACTACTTGTGCACCAGAGCTACCAGTAAGAAATCTAACAGTGAATATGATTCTATAAGTAACATTGATGGTCTTCGGTATATAAACCTGTTAAATCAAAGCCAGTGATCAGAAGATTAATACCTGAACGTTGGAAGTGGGAGACTAGGCTCCATCCAGATCCACTTATGCTAGTGTTGTTCGATTCTATTATATTGTCTTACACAAGTATCCTGCAGTGGTATATCAATAAACGTGATCGTGTAACTTGCTACCATGTGTTTCTTTGTGTTCTCTATTCCTCATATCTTGTATTGTGCATGCAGCCTTATATACCCAGTCAATTAGAACTCAAATTACCCCAGTTAAACCTGTAGAAAAACCTAGCATAACAGGTAATCTATATGAATAGCGAAAACACCAAATTTATGTAATAAAACGAAAAAAATGAAAATAGTTGTTTAACACCTTACGAGCGGCCTAGGCGGTAATTTATATGTACCGCCCAGCCGGGTGTTTTACCCTAAATAGGGTTGTTTACGTGATCATTTTCATGCCTAAATAAGACCCAGAAAGTAAAACAAGTATCTATCCCTGAAAGGGCATAAACAGAGCTTTCCAATGACACCCCAACCATCCTTGTACGACCGCTAGTTTTCTTGCAACGATCGCGCAACACGAGTGCAAAAACCATGTAATTAGGTAGTTTCCCTACATAATTCCCTGTGTAGCGAGTGCGTGAGGGTGGGGGAGGGTGGGATTCATGTCAGTAGGTCCGCCGCGGTGGTCTGGAGCAGTCATACGTTTGCTACTCTCCTCCCACCACTTATCTCTCTCTCTCAGCAACATTACGTGGTGAAAATGGCACACGACATAATTTGTGAACCGCCACTTAGTCCAAATTTCTTTCACACGACATAAGTTGCTTGCCGCCAATAAAGGGTTAAGACAAACATGAAAATATCAACTGAAAATATTTTGTGAATAGATAATTTATACATGTGCTTGCAATCATAATAATTGTAGTATTTATTTTAGTTTTTAATACGATACTACTATTGTGGGGGATAAATCGACAGTCATTTAGAAGTTTGTATACTTTATTTAACAAACTTCCAAATTGGCTGAGCGGCACGCGCGGCAGCCCGCTCGCTTTGAATTCTTGCCTCCTCCACCTCCACCTCCACTCTCTTCTCCTCAAAATAAGTTCCTGGAAGCTGGTTATAAACATCTTTCAGTGGCTTACGGAAGTACAGGGCTGGCACCGAAGTATTAGATCGAGTATAACCAGAGGAAACTGCTCGGGAAGAGAAAGAGAGTGACTTTTGAGGTGAGGTAGAGAGCTCAGCTCCGTGCTCCGATAATGGAGGCCGCTGATTGGTTGGCTGGGAAAGTGTGGCGTGTTGTGGCCGAGAACTGTCAAAGTCAGCTGACGGTGCAAGCAAATAGAAGGGAGCGCGGTGATTGGCGGAGAGCTTTTCTACTTTATCACCCCCTACATATGCAATGGTAGTGAAGCGACGCTGGCTATAGCGAAGGCCAAAGTAGCCCCTATCAAGAAGATTACAGTTCCTAAATTAGAACTTACTGCATTGCTTCTGTCTGCTCGTCTAATAAAGATTACACTGGATGCTTATACAGACATACTACAGATTAATAACGTCTATGTCTGGAGCGACAGTCAAATAGCGCTTTCATGGGTACACAGCCAGAAAGTGTTACCTGTTTATGTTTCTAATCGCACTGATGAGATACATAACTTAGTTCCTACAGCTAAATTTCGCTATGTGAGCACCAGGGATAACCCCAGTGACATAATTTCCCGGGGGATCTCGGCGCAACAGTTTATGTCGTCCTCTATTTGGTGGCATGGTCCTCCATGGCTTATATCTCCAACTGAATGGCCTCAGGATTTCAGGGAATGCATATCTGATCCTTCAAGTCGGCCCCAAGATGATGTGTTAAGTAGTTCGAATGTGAGTACTACACATCAGGATAACAAGTTGGTAGAGTGGGAACGTTACGGCAGCTATGATCAAGTAATACGGGTATTTGCATGGATATACCGTTTCATTAACAACATGAGAAGTCGGGCTCACGGGTCTTTCCTTAGTGAAGATTCGAAGCATATCAGACTCCATGAATTTAGATCAGCAGAAGCAAAACTAATATGTTTAGTACAAAGGGAATCTTATCCTACTGAACATCAAATCCTGAGCAAGGAGTCAAAGGCCAAACCCTCAAACTTAATGAGGCAGCTAGGATTATATATGGAAGGAGGCATAATTAAGTGTAGAGGCAGGATACAAAAGGCTGACATTATTGATTCTGCGAAATATCCTGTCCTCCTTAGCTCCTCTCATTTGATTACCAAACTGTTGATTCGCCAATGCTATAGGACCTGCCTAAATTTTGGCGTAAATTATGTTCTGGCGTATATGCGACAACGTTGTTGGATCCCTAAGATGCGACAAGCAATTAAAGGGATCCACCATAGCTGTACCATTTCTAAAAGATTACAGGGTAAGCCTTACTCCCCAGTTGATCTACCTCCCTTGCCTGAGTTCAGGGTACAAAGGACTGAACCATTTCAGGTAACCGGGGTAGACTACACCGGAGCGGTAATATCATAAAGGTATATGCCGTCCTATTCACATGTGCGGTAACCAAAGCGATTCATATTGAATTGATTGACGACCTATCCAGTGAGGGTTTTTTGCATACTCTAAGACGCTTGGCAGGCCGCAATGGTTTCCCTCAAATTATTATGAGCGATAATGCGACTTGTTTTGTCGGGGCCTCTAAATATCTCCGGAGTTTAACACCTTACGAGCGGCCTATGCGGTTTATTTATGTGTACCGCACAGCGGGGTGTTTTTAGCCAAAATAGGGCTGTTTACGTGATCATTTTCATGCCTAAATAAGACCCAGAACGTAAAACAAGTACCTATCCCTGAAAGGGCATAAACAGAGCTTTCGAATGACACCATAACGATCCTTGTATGATGGATAGTTTTCTTGCAATAACCGTGCAACGCGAGTGCAAAAAGCAGGTAATTCGGTACTTTCAGTACATAATTGAGTATGTAGCGAGTGAGAGAGGGAGGAGGGAGCTGAGATTTGTGTCAGTAGGTTCGCCGCGGTGGTCTGGAGCAGTCATATGCTCGCTAGTCTCCTGCCACCACTTGT
Organism: Paralithodes platypus; assembly: GCA_032716605.1. Lineage (NCBI taxonomy): Eukaryota > Metazoa > Arthropoda > Malacostraca > Decapoda > Lithodidae > Paralithodes > Paralithodes platypus. The sequence goes on along the minus strand of CM064499.1, from coordinate 7,448,413 downwards.
CTCTCTCTCTCAGCCACATTACGTGCTGAAATTGCCACTCGAGTTATGTCGAGCGCCGCCACATAGTCCAGCTTTATTTAACTCGACTTATGTTGCTCGCCGCTAATTAAGGGTTAATGGATGACCCGCAGGTTGTGGCTACCCTCACTGGAAAGGGTTGTCAGTGGAAGTTTATACCAGCACGTGCACCATGGTTCGGGGCGATTTGGGAGAGAACAATCGGTATCGTCAAATCTGCCATGAAGAAGGTATTAGGAAGGGCACTGGTGACCAGACGGGAGTTGCAAACCATCCTAATAGAAATTGAGATGTCAGTCAACGACAGGCCCTTGACCTATACCTCGGCAGATGTTGATGACCTCTTACCCATTTCGCCTTCTATGCTAACACGTGGACGAACCCTTAATACCTTTCCTAGATCGTCCGTAAATGACGAAGATCTGCAAGACTCTACGTTCGGCAATGCTGACGCCACACGTCGTCGCTTCCAGTATGTAAACAAGGTGTCCGACGATCTATGGAAACGGTGGACCCAAGAATATTTGCTGTCTCTTCGCGAGCGTCACTCTCATAAGATCAAAGGGACGAATCAACGATGGCCTCGTATCGGGGATATCGTCCTGATTCATGATGAGCGTCCTAGGTTATTTTGGAAGCTTGGGAGGATTATCGATTTGTTCCAGGGCATTGATGGTCTTATAAGGGTTGCTAGAATACGAACTTCGACTGGGGTTACTACTTGCCCAGTTGTAAGGTTATATCCCCTGGAGCAGGATGTAGAACTGCCGGATGATCCTGGCGTCTCTACTGATACCCCTCTGCGGGAGAGTGCTGGTGACAGTGCTCCTTAAGGTGGGGCAGCTGATGATGAGAAGGATCATCCTCCTCAGGCTTCAGGTGGCGCTCGTCCCAAAAGGAGGGCGGCTATGAGTTCCGTGGATCTTTGGAGATCAAAGATCAAACAAGGTGATCTTTGACTTCGATGTCCTTTTGTTGTTCTCTGTATATAGCTCCTGTATATAATTTTGGTGGCGGGCAATATGTCGGGAATAGGGTAATGATCCCGACAGTTTTAGGTCCAATAGGACATTTGAATTTGGCGGTATCGTATCGCATGTACGATTTCGGCTGGTTCTTTGTGTATTGTAGTTTATTCTTAAGTATAGGTTAAGTATTAACTGTAATGTATAAGAGTCGTATTCTTAAAAACCCATACCTTACTTTAACTTTCCTTTCCCTTCCAAGGAATTTTCTTTCCCTTCGGTATTCTTAAAGAATTCCTTGGAAGGAATTTTTTTCGGAAGTGTTGGTAGCTCTGTTCCACAGGCGAAGCTAGGCGCGCACCAGTTGGTATGCCTGAAGTAGTATACAAACCTTGTCAAACAAACGTTTCCAAGGGTTGACTTGCATTATTGTTGCCCAAAACTTGATTTAGACCACAAATATTGTCTTCAAAGCATATTATGTTGACTTGCACAAACACAAGAATGAATTGTCAACATGATATTAATAAATACAGGATCCTAGCTCTAAATCGCGCATGTACACCACCAAGCCATATTTTGTTGTAGTATTTAGACCTAGCCTATAGGCTATTATCCAAGAATATAATTACATATAAACTGATATGATAAGAAATAGGGATGGAGATAAATTAGATTAGCCGAATGTAGTGCGAATTAGTGTACCGTATATCAAGCATGAGAACTTTTCAATTACAAGGTCAAGTCTTCCATTTCTGACCAAAACTTAACAACTAGGCTATAGGAATCGCACAATAACCCACTATTGAGAAGTATTTACCTTCAAAGTTCAATACACATTATAGCCTGACATATTCTGGTGTGCTGAGTTCAAATACTAACTTGAACTTCTGTAGGCCTAGCCTATATATTATATAGGCCTAGGCTAGATTTGTTTTCTATTCAGCGAACAAAAAATAAAAGCTAGGCTATATTTGATCGGTCAATATACAGGAGGCGCTAAAATATAGGTAGCAAAATTATAATGGTAGTTTTGGGTTCCTATCATCATATGCTTCATTTCTATATACTTTTTATCCCCGGGAAAAAAACAAAAAAATCTTGGGTTTTTTATTTATTTTTTATTTTTTTATTTATTTTTTTATTAACCTAACCAAAAAACCTAACCTAACCTAACCTAAATGTATTTGGGGGCTATTAGGTTAGGTTAGGTTAGGTTTTTTGGTTAGGTTAATGACCAAAACAAAAAATCCCAAGAAAATAAATGAAAAATCCCAAGATTTTTTTTTTTTTCCCCGGGGATAAAAAGTATATAGAAATGAAGCATATGATGATAGGAACCCAAAACTACCATTATAATTTTGCTACCTATATTGCAGCGCCTCCTGTATATTGACCATTTGATCTGGCCCAATTTGGTAAAAATTGCAATTCATGGCCCATAGTAGATTTACTATGCTATTGAAACTATTTTTTTTCAATGTTTATATTTAGGCTACCGATATTTATTTATTAATTATCTAATTTGACCGTTTTTAATTTTTATACATTATTTTGGGCAAGAATGTAGTTACCGGGTGTACCGGCAGTACCGCCCACCTTGTTTACACTATGCGGATGCCTTTGGATATAAAAATACATTAGCCTAACCAAACAACCTAACCTAGCCTAACCTAGTAGGCCTATTCATGCAGTAATGACAGGGGGCAAATAGCAGAAAATATAGCGTCGAAATGGATGGGAACGTAAGTGCGAGCGCACAACATGACATCCTTCCCTATTTTGGTAAGGGTTGTGTTAGCGGGCGTACCGCCTGCTTTGTTTCCATATTAGCACACTCGCAGTTAAATTCACGTCTAATTTGACTGCTGTTATTTGCCCCTGGTAATATACTGTATATGATGATGACAATGTCATGGGGGGTGAGGGGACATAGCACCCCTCAAACCATTATTGTATCCCACGGCCAGGTGTTGGGTGAATTGTTTTGCCGTGGGATACAATAATGGTTTGAGGGGGGCTCACCCCCCATCATCCCCATGACTTGTCATTATCATACATATTACCAGCAGGGGCAAATAACAGCAATGAAATTAGACGCGAATGTAACTGCGAGCGTGCGACTGTAAACAAAGTGGACAGTACGCCCGCTAACACAACCCTTACCATTATTTGTTATTTGCCCTTCTGCAAACAATATATACTGTATATTGATGACAATAATTCCTGGGAAGGTGAGGCCCCCCTCAACCTAAGAAGCGGACATAATAGAAGTGAACTTAACGGTCATGGCCCAGAGCGTGCAAATCGACGCGGAAGGTTGCTTGGATAATACTGAACCTTTAAATAAGATTCTTCAATTTTTAAATTGATTTTTGTTCTTGGGTAATCTGAATAAAAGATGAATCACCAATAGTTATGATTTAGGCATCAATGAGTAGGTTATTCATCATATTAGCTATCCATTAGTATAGTTTTGAAGATTGGGTGATATTCTTATGTTCTTTACTCTCCCCTCAAAGGCTAGGCTACCATATAGTTTGGCAAAGGCTAGGTTATCATGTAGTTAGGCAAATATCTTTGTAAGGCCTCGCCCAATTTCTTACCGATTACTCGCATACACCAGTGGCTTGCACTATTTGTTTCACTAACTGGCCTTCCTTGTGCAGCCCAATATAATGTGCAATTAGATCCGGTGTCACATTCTTTCGCTGACCCGTACACACTAAAAACTGACGGGGACTTGTCCACCACTGCCATACTGATCATAATAATGACTGATACCGATCCACCCACCACAGCTGCTGGAAGCACTGATGTTCCAACACTGTATGTACTGTATGTAATAATACCATAATTATTCCTAACCTTCAAGACTAGAGAATACTAAGGATGTAAAGTAAATTCAGACAGAAAATCCACAAATTTTATTTGAAACAGTGTGTGGGGGACTCTGGTGACTAGTGGGGTTTTCCTTACAAACATTGAGTAGGCTATATTTGACTATTATTGCTTTGCTGATTCAGTCCTTTCAATGCATTAATATTGTGCACAGTGTGACTACATTTTGACACATGTTAATGTAATAAGTTTGAAAATTCAGGTTTTGAGGCTTGCCAGGGACCAAGAACAATCCCAAGTTTTCAACAAAATCTCATACCATACTGTATGCAGCCCAAAATAAGTAGCCACATTTTTTCATTAGCAATTTTGGGCTCTAATCTTATAAATTTTCTTTTAGCCTACCAGACTTTTAGCTACTACCAATGTTAGTAAGTTAGCCTATACACTCGGCATAATCAAACGCTGTATATTAGCATAGCCTAGGCCTATCTTAGGTTCTCAGGTTAAGTTATATTGTTTGGATATTTAAAGAAAGTAGAGGGATTAGGCTAGGATATACTGTAATGAAAAATTAGGGTAGCCTATAATTGTACTCACAACCAATAGTATTGAATAGGCTAGTGTTTACAAATATGTTTTTCAAGGGATTTTGTTTTGATTAGGCTAATATGATGACAATATTCAAGCAAACACTGCAGCAATATTAGCACGCTCTATGCGTCAGATTTTGCCACTTTTTTCTGAAATCATCCCTCTGCGAGTGGTTATTTGCCTCCTGCTGGCATTATATATGAATATGATGATGACAATTATGTCCGGGGGGGGGTTTGAACACCAAACACTGTCAAATTAAAAATAAATGCAGAGAGCGTGCAAACTGCTGCTGTAGTCTCCTTGAACTGTAGTTAAGATACCCGGTAGCTACCGAATAATCTAAAAACACGCTCCCTGATAGTGTACAAGGCTATGAAAATCAGGGAAAATATTATAGTGAAAAGGTAACTCGAACTTTCTATAACATAAAGTAATAAAGGTAAGGATGTAGTATTCGAGGAAATTCGAGCTTATCGCCTGCCTTGTTTACACTACTCGCACGCTCGCGATCACGTTTCCGTCTATATTGATTGCCGTGGGATACAACATTAGGTTGAGGGCCCCCCTCACTCATTGTCATCATCATATATAGGCATTTTGCCAGCAGGGGGCAAATTACTTAAAAAAAACAGTCAAAAGTCGTGAATCGTGAAGGATGTATCCGGGTGTACGGTCGTCATGTTTACATAGGTAGTGCACGTGGTTACGTTCCCGTCTATTTTAACGGTTATTTTCCCCCTGCTGGCAATATAATATATGATGATAACAACATGTAATGGGGGGGGGGGGGAGGACCCCGTCAACCTATTATTGAATCCTGCGGCAGTCAAAATAGACTGGAACATGATCGCGAGCGTTCACTGCTTCCGCCGTTCCGCGTAGTGTAAACCAAGGCAGGCGCCATGTAGTATGTCCAAATACTACATCCTTCCCATAGGCCTAATAAATTCACAACATTTTAAAATCCAGATAGCCTATCTGAGGTGAGCCAATTCTGACAAAATCTAACAAATGTTGGCTTGAACATTATGATGGGCTAGCCTAGAGGGACAGAGACTAGCCTAGGTTAGTTTATTCAGTGGGGATGTAGCCTAAGAGACAAAAAAATTAGGCCTACAATCCTGTATGAGTCATGAAATTCATAAGAAAAATAGATTAGCCTGGGCTAGGCTAGCTTACATGATGATGTAGCCTACTGTAGGCTAAGCCTAGGCCTAGCCGCCTAGCCTAACCCAACATGTGGTACTGGTAAGGTAGGCTAAATTAGTATATAAGATGATTGACCACTATTACTGTTAGCCCACAAATTTATATTAATATTACAGTATATGCCTAGCTATTTTTAGTTATGTAAAGTATGGTATTACTGGGAATTGTTGATAGCGTATCTCTGGCAAGCCTCAAAACCTGGTAATGTTGACACTTATTGCATTATCACGTGCCAAAATATATTCACACCGTGCACAAAATTGATGCTTTGAAAGGGCTACATCAGTAAACCAATGAAAATCAATAATAATCAAAATATGTATAAGATGAGGAATAGGCTATCAGCTGGCAGCCCGAAATTGCCCGAATCGTCCGCACGCGAATTCACGCCGAGCCTCCGAGACCAGTGGTCTTCTAAAACTTTTAATAACATTACTTTATTTTCAATATCATTTTCAATATCGTGCATTATAGCATGTTAATAAAATTACATAGTGGTCAAATTCAATATTTAGTCACACTGACTCCAATTATATAAGAATGTTATGAACAAAATGACGAAGGGAAAACTGAAGACCTGCCTAGTGAGAGTCCTTCAAATTCCAATATTTTCCCCCGTTTAAGGGAAAGATTTTCCCTTCCCAAGGGAAAGGAAAGGGAAGGATTTTTTAAGAATACCAAATCGAAAGAAAATTCCTTCCTTTCATTTTCGAAGGGAAAGAATTGTTTAAGAATACGACTCTAAATATCTACATCAGCTCTAGATGTATCATGAAACCAAGTTATGGGTTATAATTATTATGAGCCGGCAGCCATATGTAATTTCACGAAGCGATCGGACGCCGGCCCTTTAGTCTCTCAATCAACACCATCCAGCCAACATATCCCCCCCCGCCCCCCCCCCCCCCCGGCTCTGACTCAACCCACAGTTCACCATGTGCTACAAATACTAATCTATAACAACAGTCCTACATCACCAGTCCTCTAAGCTAAGTTCATTGGTTCGATATTGTATTATGTGAACATTCCTACATGTCATGCAATTGAATTAGCTGTGTGTGGGGGACTGGATTACACCCATCGAATACCTCGTTGGTAATTATAATATAACTATTTGTTGGGATATTTCATGTACCAGTGATATGTAATTTAACCTCTTTATCTAAATTCCCGACAACAGTAAACTGGTAGAGTTTGCCTTCGCTCGTGGCAAATGCGGTTTTCTTTTGATCCTCTGACCTAACTGGTACTTGCCAGTATCCACTCTGTAAATCTAGGGTAGAGAACCACGTTGACCCATCGAGTGATTCTAACGAGTCATCAATACGAGGTAGGGGCTGCGCGTCTTTGATGGTGACATCGTTTAATTTTCAATAATCTACACAGAACCGAGTAGACCCACTTTTTTTTTTACTAGACCTACTGGAGATGACCACGGACTGTAGGATTCCACTACTATCCCCTGCTTAATCATGTCCTCAACTTGTTCCTTTTCTTTTTGTCTCATAATAGGGTTTTGTCATCTATAGGGTAGCCTAATAGGAGGCCCTTGAGTGTGTAGGGTTCGAGCCGATCCGAGGTCCCCTTCGTTTTGAGCAAACACATCTCGGTACGCCCAGAGCAATTCATGTAAGGTATTGGCTTGATTTGATGTTAATTGTTTCGGAATTTCAGGTAAGTTCACGGGTCCGTCAGTTCCAACAGTGGTGGGTTGAGCGGGTGTGACTTGTCCTAACAGTTTTCCTTTATGATAATTAATTGTGTCATCACCAAACTTAGCTAGAACTAGTTTTCTCTGGTCGGCAGTAATAAAGGTGGGAGATATTCTCACCTCATGCTGTGCATCAGGTTAAAAAATCCCGGCAGTCATACCTGGGGTTGGAGGAATCTATCATTTTCCAAGATCTAGGAGGGATAGACAGTTTTCCTGTGGTAGCTACTATTTGAGGTCGGAGAGTGGTCGTTGTGTCTTTCGGCCCACACTGGATAGTTACTCCCAACTGACTCATAAGATCTATCCCCAGATACCCATCAACTCCACTATTTGATTTTCCCGATAAAACACAGAAATCGGTGGTGAATGTAATTCCTTTCCATTGTACTACCGCCGTATTAGTTCTCCCTAGGATCGTCAGTGGTTGACCCCCGGCTCCTGACAACTGAATACTGGTTTGATTTAATGGGCCCATTTCTTGCTGATTTTTTTTGATGAAATTCTCTAGAAGACAACTTCGGTTTGCCCCCGTATCAATTAACATGTTAGCGGCTTTCACATTTATGGCTATAGTTTCACAAGGCGTTTGTCTCTCTAAGATATTGACCTCACTATACCACCCTTCTATGTGAGGTTTCAGAGAACATTTTCTCTCTTCCGGCATCATGACTTTTGGCTGGTTTTCTGTCTCCCGATATTCTACCGGAAGCATTCCTCCCCGGTTTGGATCGGTTCCCCTGGGTAGAGGTCGATCGTTTGGAAGTGCGGGTCTGGGGTCAAATCTAGGAGTTGGGACTTGTGGACGGTTGGTACAGTTCCTAGCTAGGTGTCCGGTCTGTCTTCAAGTGAAGCATCGGATCAGGGCTCTGGGATACCCTTTTCTTGGGTTCTCCTCCTCCCCTTTTTGTTTTTTCCTCTTTTACTTCTCGAGCCTCCATAATCTTTTTAATGACCTCCATAAGTTCCTTAGTAGTATTGACCTCATGTATGATGCAATGTTTTCTAACCTCCACCGGGCAGGCTTGGATCATAATCTCCCTGATCTCAGTTTCCTGGCTCTCTTGGTCCATATGGGGATACGCCAGTTTAACATTCTTAGCGATTTCCCTCCTCAGGGCTCTCACATTTTGGCCATCGAGTTTCAGACTCTTAAGTTTGTCTCTGGCTTTTCTGGTGGAAGTTTCTCGGCCAAATTCTTCAATTAGGGCACTCCTGACTTCGGCCCATGACACTAGTCCCTCCAGATGTACTCTTACATCATTCAGGGCCTTGCCTAAGTGTGCCTTTCAATAGGCGATTTTCTTTCCATTTTCTCCTACGTCAAGTAGCGTGAACTGACATTCTAACTGCTCGATCCAGAGCTCGATTTCTTCCTTCCCCTCTTCCCATAATCTGAGTGGCAACATGCCCGTCATTCTGTAAGATAATTATACTCAATCAAAATGATTTGTCGAATCCCACCGCTTGCCACCAAAATTTAGTATTTATTTTAGTATCTAATACGATACTACTATTGTGGGGGATAAATCGACAGTTATTTAGAAGTTTGTATACTTTATTTAACAAACTTCCTAACTACTCTAATAACGGGTCCTTTGTTCGAGCCGAGATGAGTTCAAGACACAGATTGAATATTACGTCGATTCATGATAGGTTGTACCTTGGACCCCTAGAGCTCCCGTTACTCCCTAGCTGAATTCCCGCTATTCAGGTATTGACTCAAGTCGACTTCGATTCAACAGACACGTTATTAGTTACTAATCCTAAATAATTTAATCTGAGCCCTGCTGTGTCTACGTTGAGACCAGGGCCTAATGAATCAATCCCTATTTACCTAATCTAAACAAAAGTGATATTCTTCCCTCTATTCTTAAGAATTAACCACGTCCACTGGGCCTTCTGTCTTTTCCCGAGATTAAGGCTTCAATACATATAATCTATTAACCCGTACAGCCCCAGCGACGCGTCTGACGCGTCGGCGATGTATGTAACGCACAGCCCCAGAGACGCGCCTGACGCGTCACCCTAATTGCGCCGACCGTAACCTCAGGTGTAGCCACTCAAGAGGGCTCAGATTTGTATGGGAACTGTGTACGTATCCCACGCAACCGTGCCGATGGTTGAAAACTCTCAAAGTCCACGTGCGTGCGCGCGAGCGCGCAATAACCTGTTTTTTGGGATAATTGCCTTCAATTTTTTACTCTTGTAAAATCCGTTTTCGGGGGCTCTGTAGGACCATTTTTTAAGCTTTTTGAGCGGTTTTTCGTGGTTTTTCCTTCATTCCTAACCCATTCGCTATTGTTTCTGGAATAAAACAATTTTTTGAAAACCGGCCGGGTTCTGGTGCGCAAACATTACAAAACTAGCCGGGGCTCCACAGGTTAACTCATCCGACACAAACGTCGTTACTACACAAGTACCTTGACACTAATATAAAGTCTCACAAATTTACCGGCCGGAATCACAAGTTCCCTCTCATATATAATATTGGGTTCTGTCACCCAGTTACTCCAATTACATTGGTTTACAATATTTACCTCAATAACACCCTCGAATTATACTCTCACGTAATCCTATTACAAACACGCTATGTTTACAATATACCTTAATCAATAACCGTTCAAACAAAAGATAAGCCGTGCCTCCAAAACGCCTACACGGAACAGATTCACGATTATATTCCTTTATAAAACTTCTGAGGAATTCTTTGTTATACGTGATATCCTTTACACTTTTCCAAGACTGCCCCAATGACCCTTCCTATTTATATGGATATAACTTTCTTTCTAAACATAAGAAACCTGTGAGTCGTATGGACTAGTGTCCTTCTATATAGTTTCCTTATTAACAAATTAGTTCATGATTTAGGTGGACTAGTGTCCTTTCCTAGCTATAGCTGATCTATCGGGCAACTAAACAAAACTGTTTCCCCTTGAGCTTATTGGTTGCCCCTAAGTCTAGAAGAATGTATCTTTTCCTCCCCTCTTTATTTTATACTTAAAGCTTTCCAATCAGATCCTATCTAATAACAACTCTTGGCATTACGCCTTGGCTAACAAAAATAACTAATTAATACACATCATCATTTTATAAATACATATTAGTCTAAATTCTTTTTCCTTTAGTTTTGTCCTAGAAGGAGACATAAATTTGTATTGGAACTACCAGGTTAGTCAAAAATGTTCTCTTTCTTTTTTAATCTGATGCGGGCCCAATATGGGTCCTTAAACAAATATATTTATGGGTGCTGGAATCAGGTGTGAGTACTGGAAATGTGTTTTACAACCTCAGAGCTGGCCAATAGTTCCTCTGGAAATCCTCACTCCCGTCCACTTTCTGTCGTCCCTCTTGAATTACTTGACTGTGTGTGTGCAGGCTAGCAATGTGGCAACAGGCGTCAGGATACTGAAGGTATATCCTCCGAGTGGGCGAAAGTGAGGAGAGATCAGGGGTGGTCTGTACTGTTGCTGTAGATAATGGCAGGGTAGCTGGAATGGTTGGCTCCTGGTTTCCCTTTGTGCCCGAGCGAGAGAGAGCAAGCGGGTTGCAAGAAGCTAACCCGGTGAGTTCCGAGGGGTGAGTGACCCCTGTAACCTTTCCGCGCCAGACTTTATAGTCCCGCCTCCCGTTCTCCCGCGCTGTGATTGGCTGAGCGGCACGAGCGGCAGCTCGCTCGCTTTGAATTCTTGCCTCCTCTACCTCCACTCTCTTCTCCTCAAAATAAGTTCCTGGAAGCTGGTTATAAACATCTTTCAGTGGCTTACGGGAGTACAGGGCTGGCACCGAAGTATTGGATCGAGTATAACCAGAGGAAACTGCTCGGGATGAGAAAGAGAGCGACTTTTGAGGTGAGGTAGAGAGTTCAGCTCCGTGCTCCGATAATGGAGGCTGCTGATTGATTGGCTGGGAAGGTGTGGCGTGTTGTGGCCGAGAACTGTCAAAGTCAGCTGACGGTGCAAGCAAATAGAAGGGAGCGCGGTGATTGGCGGAGGGCTTTTCTACTTTAACCCCCCCCCAGACAAATGTTCCAGTAAGTCCGAGGAGGCGCTTGACGTGTATTTTGGGTCTTGAATTTGGCTCATGAGTGTTGTCGAAGCCTTACATTTTTCTCGATTTCCATCCACCAGAATGCTGTTTATTGTGATGTATCATATGTCAATGGAAAGAGGAATATTTATAGTACATGATAAAACAAACAAAAATTTAAATAAATCGAAATATGAAAGTGTAAATGAGTCCGGAATACAATTATTTCCCGTGCAATTGTCTTCACACCGTCTTATCTCGAAATTATAAGTGATGACCATATTTTTTTTTTGCTCAAATAATAGTATTTTTTCTCCTCTTTCCAAATCTGAAAATAGAAATTGTTTATCTTCAATAGTTCTCAAGCAGTGACCGAAAAAAAACATTATTTTGATTTATATGGTTTATAACATTTTCGATTTATTTCGTTGCTACGAAGTGTATGGTTTTAAATTTAGGCTCTATGAATACGTCAAATAATGCTGATGAGTATAAAACAAACTAGAAGTTCCTAGGGCAAATACTTTTTGCGCTATGAATATTTGAAATGAAGAGCCAAAATGCGAATATTTACGCTTCACCCATCTGTTCCTGCGATGCTAGCCGGGTTCCGAGCTGTTCTTCACCTCGTGGTTGCGTTATTTGCTCAGATACGTATATAACTGTTTATATCACCGTCATCGGAAAATAATGCTCTTTCTAATGGTGAAAACCAAAATAATATAGCGTAATTGGTTCGCGAGCTATGCGCAATTGTTTCCATGCATTGACCGAAAAGAAAAAAATATATGATTTTGATTGATATGGTTTATAACATTTTCGATTTATTTCGTTGCTACGAAGTGTATGGTTTTAAATTTAGGCTGTATGAATGCGGCAAATAATGCTGATAAGTATAAAACAAACTAGAAGTTCCTACAACAAATACTTTTTGCGCTATGAATATTTGAAATGAAGAGCCAAAATGCGAATATTTACGCTTCACCCGTCTCTGTTCCGCCGATGCTAGCCGGGTTCCGAGCTGTTCCCCACCTCGGCGTTGGTTTATTTGCTCGGATACGTATATAACTGTATATATTATATCACCGGAATTGGAAAATTGTGCTCTTTTCAATGGTGAAAACCAAAATAATATAGCGTAATTGTTTCCATGCATTGTTAGTGTTATGAAAATATATGAGAATGTTTATACAGTTGTATATCTTTGCCACAATATACAACACTTTTATATAATTTTACTTGCCAATAATTGTATAATGTTCATAGAAGACATGTCAGTCATGAAGGTTGTTAATTTTACTTACCTGGTAGGGCCACAACCCTTTCCAACGAGAAGGGAAATGGCTCCTGGGTTAACGATGAAAAAACAAAATAAGAAAGCCAGGTTATCTTCAGGTAATAAATTCAGAAATAATTCTATTGTACACATAAATAAAATAAAGTAATTCATATATATATATATATATATATATATATATATATATATATATATATATATATATACATATATATATACAAGGTGTCAAACAAAATATAAAGAATGGTAAATGGTAATGGTAATGGATGTGTGTGGATATATTTATATATATATTATATATATATATATACAAGGTGTCAACAAAAATAATGGTAAAAACAATGTGTGATTGTATGTATTTATATATAGCATATATATATATATATGCATATATATATATATATATATATATATATATATATATATATATATATAAGGTGTCAAACCAGAGAAATATGTGCAAATTTCCAAGCCACCCAAAGAGGTACTACACTTGACTCGTTATTTTTTTAGAGTGGTTTCCCCAGGAGGCCTATATCCACTGTAGTGCAAATTGTAGTAGAAATTGACTTGTGCTTTTTTTTTTTATGATGATGATGATGATGATGATGATGGTGATGGGTGAATGAAGGTGGGTGAATGAAGGTGGGCCCCGAACCTCTGAAGTGATGATTGAATGAATAAATGAATTATTGAATGATTGAATGAATGAATGAAAGGGTGATGAAGGTGAATGGAAGAATGCATAAAGACTGAATGAATGAATGGGTGATAGTGATTGGAAAGGAATAATGAAGGTGAATAGGAGAATGCATAAATTAATGAATGAATGGTGCAAAGATCCTGGCTATAGGACATCTGCATCGAGTTGATGGTACTTGTTGAAGCAACCATTGACATCGATGCAGAGGCAAACGAGGCAAGACTTGCATCAAAAGCTTGTGTCCTTGTGAATTTGGTCCTTCTTGTAACACAGATGGCACCGCCTTCGCTTTCCATCAGGGATCATCTCAAGAACGTGTTCCAAGTTCCTGTTGTACCGGTCATGGGCCAGTACAACAGGACGTGGTTTGGAACCCCTTCCTCGAAGAGGACCTCTCCAACGGCCTCTTGGTGCCTGAGCCCTAGCTTTAACGTCCATTACTAGTGGAACCCAGTTGGCATCCATGACGGGTGCTTCCCGAGCGCCACCAGCAGCAGCAGCTGCACCCGGTACTACTGGTGCGGGGGGGTCAAGTGGTAGGTCATCCACTTGCTCCTCATCATCAGTAGCATCGTCCGATACTGGTGCCGCCTGGGGTGCATTCTCAGCGAGTGCTCCCCCGATGGCAACAGCAGCAGAAGCAGCATCTGGACCTGGTGAGGGGGGGGGGGGGGGATCATGAAGGAGTGCTCCCCCAACGCCTCCACCAGCAGCAGGAGCACCCGGAGGAGTGCCAGGATCATCAGCAGGAGCGGCTGGGGTGTCTGGATTGTCGTCCGGTGGGAGCGACCCAGCTGAGCTTCCGGAGGATTGACGACGCCGCCTGCCTCGCCTGAGACGGGTGCATGGCTCGTACTGACCTTCCGGCAAATCCTGTGCACGCCAGATGCGTCTCCCCGACAAAGGCCACTCTGCAGGGTTGAAGTACAACAAGGAACGGACTACGCTTTCCTGGAACGCCAGCATAGTCATCTTCCTGCGGGGGTTGCACTTCTTGAAGAGTACGAAGGCATTGAAGAGGGCCATTTGGATGAAGTAGAATATGATCTTCTTCGTCCATTTGACCGTCCTTCGCTGGATGGGGTAGTACTGGATCATCTGATCAAAATGATCCTCCCCACCCATATGGCGGTTGTAGTCGTCAACACAAACGGGTTTCATGATGTTCTTGCGACTCCGCTGCCACCTGCCTTGTACCTTCTTCTTGACAAAGGAATGCTTTGGAACGGTGCTCTGGTCGTGGAAAGTGGACACCATGTTGACAATCCGTTTGTCTTTCCAAAGCATCACTAGGGTTGTGCCGTTGTTCATCGCCTCTATTGCATCGTCTTCCAGTGTCGCTGCATGGGCAATGTCGTGCAACCGCTTCGGAGCCCCTCGTGCAAGCCTCAGGGTGCCACACACATAGATCTGGTGGTGTGTGAGCATGTGGTGGCACAGGTCAACTGAGTTGTAAAAGTTGTCCATGAACAACTTATAACCCATGCCTTGCAGGGACTCCGTTAAACCCTCAACCGTTTTCTGGAGAGTTTGACCAATACCAGTGTAGACTTGAAAGTCATACACGAAACCAGTCGTGGACTCTGCCAGGATGTACAGCTTGATGGCATACTTCGTCGGCTTCATCGGGTTGTAGCACTTGAATGAAAGGCGACCCTTCCACCCAAGGCAGCCTTCGTTGATGGATACCTTCCTCTCCGTGATGTAGGCAAGCTTGAAGCCAGTGGAGGTGCACGTGCTGGGAGAGCACCACGTCATCCGCCTGGACGACGTATGTAACCTCTGCGGCCCCTGGGCCTACCACCTCGGCCCTTCATGGGCCCAGATTTTCGGCGAGGAGGGGGAGGGGGTGGGGGTCGTCTTCTGTGGAAGACGAAGGGGGTGGGGGTGATAGTGGATGTGATGAGGGTGATGGAGAAAGTGCTGTGGGTGGATGAAGTGGGGCAGGAGGAAGCCTTTGTGGAAGCTCCTCATCGATTGCCGCAGTAATCTCATCGTGCATGATTTGGCGATGTTCAGGCGGAACAAACGCCATGTAGCGCGCCTCGCTGCCCCCGCTGTTACCCAAGGAGTCCAGCGAGGGGGAGGCTACGTTAGGAGACAGGACATGTGATGGTGGGGTGTTTAGACTACCCACCGGCAGGAGTGAAGCCAGGAGGGGAGGGGGAGGGAGGGAGGGAGGGGAGGGGAGGGAGGGGGGGGGGGGGGGTGGGGGAAGGAGTATAATAATATATAATAAATAGATACTAGCCTAGTAATATTTATATGGGGGGCAGGGGGAAGAGGGGGAGGGGTATAATGGGGGAGGGAGGGGGCATAACATACATAAATACATAAATACGAATTATATTATATATATATATATATATATATATATATATATATATATATAT